>JAHLSL010000016.1:5098081-5114736 GCA_025920805.1 Petroica traversi
CACAGCACACACAGCACACACAGCACACACAGCACAGCACACACAGCCCAGCCCAGCACGTACACTGGTGGCTGTGGCTTCCTGGATCCCTCCTCTCCCTGCTGCCAGGAACTGTGGCCATTTCAGAGCACAGGGGACCCTGTGCGGCCCTGGCTGTGGGCACACGTTGGTGGCTTCCTGGGCTGCTGGTGGGACCCTGCACCTCTCTGCAGGGCTGGGTCTTGTAGGAGCTCCGTGGGGTGCTGGGGCTCCCCAAGTTGCTCTGGAAGGCTCAGGCTGCCCTAGGGATGAACACTGGAGGTATCATGGAGAAAGCAAGATCTTTTTTCTTTCATTGCCTTCCTAGGCTTCAGTGGAAGTCTGGCATCGGAGACTGGCAGGAAGGCCTCAGTGGCAGCCTGGTGGCAGCCTGGTGGCAGCCCTGGTGGCAGCCCTGGTGGCAGCACCAGTGGCAGTATTTCATGGCTGTGTGTACTCCCAGGGCAATAATTCTGAAGCCCTGCAGTTTTCTGGTCTTTGGGAAAACACTCCCCCAACCCCACAAGTCAATCCAGCTCTGGGTCAGGGCGGGCTGGCCAAAAGCTCCTTGTGAAGGTCAAAGCAAGCCCAGGCTCACAAGGGGAAGACCTGCCACTGCTCATATCACATCCTTGTTTCACGTGTTGGAAGCTCAGTGTCCTCCATGCCTGGAGCATTTCCAGCCCTGGCTGTGGAGCTTTGCTGGAGCTGGACACCCCATCCCTGAGGTGCAGAGCTGAGCACCACGGCGTTGGGAGCTGAGGCACCACTGCCATGGGCCATGTGAGCAGTGGGCAGAGCTGGAACTCCCCTCTCTGACCCTCGCCCGGGGAGCCCAGCACTGGGAAATGGCATCATCTCCACAGACACGCCATGGCCAGCCAGGGGAACAGGGAGATGAGTCCCTCCCCAGGCAGAGTTTGCCCAGGCCCGTTGTGGGGCTTGTGCTGTCGTCTCCTCTGATCTGCCACAGCAGCCAGATCCTGAACAAGGCTGATTTTATCCACACAGCAACATCAGTGCCATGTACCCAGGGGAGAAAAAATCCTTGACTTAGCAGACATGACCAGACCTGGCCAGAAAATGGATGTTGTTTCTCAAAGACAGAGAGGGACAAGGACAAACAGCTGAGTTGAGCCAGTCTGGGGTCAGGCATTGCTCAAAATACATCCCACACTGGGAGAGCGTGCTGGCTGCCGGGGTTTGCTACAAAAATGCCTTCTGACAAAGGTGTCCCTGCACTGAGGGGCCCGAGAGGGTCTCACCAAGGATATTTGCCTGGTTTAGACCCCATAGCAAAGTCACCCCATCCCAGCTGAGCAAGCTGAAGCTGAGGAACTTCTCTGTTGCCAGGCTGGATTGCTAGTGAGGAAATCATGTCCAACCTGCTGGGTATTCCCTGGCGCCTCCTTTCCAAGCATTAAAAGTGCTAATTAAACCAGAGCTGTGCTCCAGTATCTGGAGGGATCCGCTGCCTTTCCCAGCAGATGGGCCATGAGCCTCTGCAGGGATGGTCCCCGGTGCCATCCAGCAGTCAAGGAGGTCACCTGGCCATGCTGCTCTGTGCACCCAAATTTTGATGAAGGATGGCACAGTCCTGGAGCTGGGGATGCTTCCGAAGGGGCTCACCTGCAGAGCAGCCCCATGGGCAGCTGAGTGGGATCAACGCCACCCCCAAACCCATGGAAGTGATTGAGACAGGGCACTCAAATTCTCCTTCCTACTTCTTCCCCTCTGAGGTGTTGGAGCTGGCTGTCACCACAGAGCTGGGGGGCACGTGGCGGGGGTTTCCAGCGGGAGGGAGGAATTCCTGACTCTCAGCCAGTTCTGGGTGTTAATTCCGTCCTGGGAGTCTCAGCCACATCCCAGACCTGCAGACAGCACAAAAGCCCCTCAGAGGGCAAAGGGCTCAAGAGCGGAAAGGGTAACTCCTCTAGCAGTGGTGGGGAGGCAGGATGAAGGAGAGCACAGGAGGGATGATTTTTATTCCTGTGAATTCACACGAGTGACCTCCGTGATTTCCTGAGACCCAAGGGAGCTGAGGAGCTGCAGAAGCAGCGCACATTGAGTGCCCAGCTCTAGGATTCACAGCCCCACTGCTTGGACGAGGTGTGAGCATCCCCCAGACTCTGGGTGAGGCTGAGGCATCCATCTGACCATCTCCTGTTGGTTTGGGGAGCAGCTCCATGGGCACTCACGGCCAAAAGCTGCCTGCTGGGGAACTGCTCCTCCCCAGGACACCCCAACCTCCCCAGGGCACCATTTCCCCACAGCCCTGACCACTGTACCCTCAGCCCCATGACTGGGGCTTGCAGGAAGGGTTGAACCCAAAAGCTGCACCCCAAAACCAGCCCAAGAGCCAGGACTGGGTCAGGAATGGTTTGCACCCGTGGCCTCCTCCACAGGCACTGCTGTGAGGGCACCTGGGGCTGGGGCTGGCGGGGGGGTGCGGGCCATGGAGGGCCCTCCGAGGAGCCCCTTGTGCTGGAGGGAGCCCAGCTAACCGCCGGCAGGGTATTTTTTTTCTCCCTCGCTCTTTGTTAAGCTTCCTTTCAGCTGAAATGGCAATGCCTGGGTGTTCTGAGCTGACAATAATTGCTGCAGTCTAGACACTGTCTGGTATGAGGCACGGGGAATCAAAGAGGCCCCTTCTCTCACTGCGACTTTCACACATGCTCCCTCGCTCCGGGTCCTTCCTTCTCCCTCTCCCATGTTCCCTTGGTCTTTGCCTTCTTTTTTTTCCCCCTTGTTCCCCTCTATCTGCCTCTCGCCGAGATGGAGGAGAAGCGTCAGCATCTTCCCCCCCCACGCTCTCCCTCTCTGCCGTCTGTTCCTCTCTCCCGCTCCCCCTCTCCCTCGCTCCTTCTCTCATCTGTCTCCTCTCTCCTTCCTCCACTCTTACCTTTATGCTATTCCCTTCCTCCCAAAGTTAGCAGAGAAGCAGGAGGGAGGGCTGGCAGTGCTGGAGGTTTAACTCTTTCCTCACCCTCTCACAGGTTCTCCTCTCCATCCCAGCCCCTTGCTGGGCTCCAGGGTGTCCCTGCTGGTTTGGGGTGCTGGGCTCCTCTCTGGGGCTGTGGTGTCCATCCTGCAATGGATAAAGGAGCTGCTGTCAGGGCTGCTCTGGGTCAGATGGAGCCTGGTCAGGGCAAAGAGAGCTGGATCTGGACCCAAGGGGATCCCCTTTGCTCTTTTCCTGCCTTCCCCACACCACAGGTGTCTTTGCCTCAAGGGAGCCCATCCTTGGGGTCACAGGTTGTTCCTTCAAGTGCTCTAGCCAGCCAAAGAGGTTTTTCCCCACCCACTGCAGACTCTGCAGAGCTCTCTGTGCTGCTGGAAGGGCAGATGGATCCCAGCTCACACATGGCTCACAGCAATGCTCCTGCCTCAGGCTGAGCTCAGCTGCCCCAGCGCTGCCCTACACCTGCTGTGGGCTCCAGCCAGGCCGTGTCCCTCTGGCATTCCCATGGGATTCCATGTGGTCAGTCCCAGTCACACTCAGGAATTAGGCTTTTCTGCTACAATGTGTTAACAGATCATTTCCAGTCAACTCTAGACTTCTATTAACCTCTGATGCCTGTGCAAAAGACCTAAAGCCCAACAAATCCTGTCAAGTTTTAGTTCATGTGAGATTTTATTGCAGAGAACTGGCCATAAGTGGGGAAACTGAGGCAAGAGACCGTGGACACATTGGGTCAGTCTGCTGAGGTCAAATCTACCATGCCATGCACGATCCCCTTCTGTGGGATCCAAATTTGTCCATCCATGGACACAAATGAGTGGCTCTCCTGCAACCTCCAGCATCTCACCTCCAGCCGTGCTGCCTCCTACCACGGAAAAGTCACATTAGGAAAGTATGTGATGTATTTTTAACTGTCTACAATGCAATTTAACAGCTGGAAGGGAGGAAGAACGCCAGCCCCATGCAATCTGCCAGATCTCTGCTGGCCATAAGTGAGGGCTCTGTGGACTCAAGAGTTTTTGGTATGGCTGGGGACCTTGTCTGGGAAAAGGGCAGGAATCAACCTCATCCTCGAGATGGGCTCTGACTCGTGAAAGGCAACGAGTGCAGGATGGGGTGAGAGCACTCAGCAGCTCCCAGGGTGACACATTTGTCCCCAAAGCCACCATGCTGAGTGCTGTGGCCAGATGCAATTCCCCAAAGAGCTCAGTCTCTTGGCCATGCTTTGACATTGGGATTCTTCTCATACTCTGGCAAGGGGCAGTGGAGGTTTCTGTGATCCCCTCTGCACTGGAGGCATTTAACAGGGGACTTTCCTGTCCCCTGCCAGTCCCAGTCCCAGGTTTCTGCCACACTCCAGGGCTGGATTTGCAGTGGAGGTGGGTGCTGCCAGACTGCACCATCATCCTCCTCCCCAGGATGGGAGGGGTGCCCCCCAAGCTGCTCTCCCAGCCAACCCCCCTACACCTTGTTCTGAGCAGGGAGGGAGCCCAGCAGGGCTGTGATGTGAGCAGGATGCTGTGCTGAGGGTCTGAGCCATCACCTCCTGCCTTCCCTGAGCCTCTGCCTGCCGTGCACCAAGTGAGGGGTAAATGGCCTGTATTTGTGTTGCTCTGTGCCAGCTGGGTAGAAGTGCTCCTGTGCTGCCAGCAATGGGTTTCTAAGGGGGCTGAGCCCTAATGGGGACTCTCTGTGGTGTGGTGGCTCTTTGGGCAACCACAGTAGGGCTTATCTGGGGTGTTGGGGGTGGTTTGCTGTCTCCAAGCTGTTGGGTGCTCAAAGGGAGTGAGTTAGTTGCCATCACTGGTGCTACTCCTGCTTCTCTTTGGAGGGTTTCTCCCCCACAGTGATCCCCAGTACTCAGAGGAAGAGAGTGAGACTCATCTTCAGCCTTATCCCAAGGGACATCCCCAGGGCAGGGCTCCTGTGAGGCACTGATTTTCCCCAGAGCAGCTTTTGGGGGGCTGGAAGCTGCTGGCAGCTGGTTCCTGTATTCAGGCCTTTGCACACACGCTGGAAAAATGAGCCATGGGATGGCCCAGCGGGGAGGGGGCTCAGTGAGGGGGGCTCTGGTGAGCACTTGGAGGATGTAGGACCCAGGGATGCTCAGAGCTGCTGCCGTGCGCTCACCTTTCTGAGGGGATGTTGTGAACTTGGAGCCTCCTTGGGCTGGGGCAGAGCATCGCTGGGCTCAGGGAGGGCTGAGAGAGGGAGAGCAAGCGGAAACACAGGCACAGGGAAAGGAAACAACTCGCTGAAGGTCATCCCCGGGCCAGTGGCAGAATCAGGAAGAAAATCCAGGTGTGCTGAACTGGTCCTTAGATTGAATTCATGCACGTGGTTGCATTAACACTGCTGTCCCCGAGCAGGGGCCAGTACTAGAAATGGTTTCCCAAATCCATGGGTCCCTCCGGAACCACAGTGCAGGCTGTGGGATTGGGAGGAGGAGAAGGCTGCCTGTTTGGGGTCCCTTTTTCCCCTAGAGCATTTCCAAGCCTCGCTGTGTGGATGGGGAATGCTGTTGGCTGCCGGCTGATAAGGCAAAGTGGTTAAAAACACTGCCTTTATTTGGAAGCTTATCTCCAAATCCTAATGAAAACACAGAGGGAAGCCGGGGACAGCGCAGGGGGAGGACTCAGACCCCGGCATGGTGGGGACCCAGCTGGGCCATGATGAGCAGGGGCACCTGGTGGGGTTTGGAGTCTGGGCATGGAAAAGCTTTGGGGCAAAACCCCAGGAGCCAGAGCGTGACCATGGGCCCTACACCCAAGGAGGGAGAGCCTGCAGGGGCAGCTGCAGCCCTGCTCTGAGTGCCCCAAACCTGGGATTCTTCCAGAGCTCTTTTTTTTAATTAGGGGCTCAATGAGGAAGAAAAAGCTTGAAACCAAGGATACAAGGGAGACAGAAAGGAAAATGTCGGCTCCTGCAAGACAGAGTGAGCTGGCTCCAGCACCCTGGGGTGAGGGTGGGTGCTGCCCCTGCTGCCCTGACCCCTCCCTTGCTGCAGGGCAAAAAGGTGACCAGGTTGAGATGAAATTAAGAAATGAGAAGGTAAAAAGGAAGTCTTGTGTAGGGAGGGATGAAGGGCTTTGCCCTGGATGTTGTTGAGCTGCTCGGGAGAATTTGTTTTGGTGCAAGAGGGATGATGGAAGAGGCGAGCAGAGTTTTTCAGGGTATGCTATAGAGCAGACAGCAGCTACGGTGGGCTCAGCAATCTGAGCTGGACTTTCCAGACACCAAAATAATATTCCCAGACCAAAAGTTATGGGGTAGAAGGGCTGGGACAGCTGGGGATGAGACATGTGCGTGTGTGTGTGGATGGAGCCGTGGCTGTGCCAAGCCCCATAAATCACAGCAGTGCGGACTGAGCCTCCATCGGAGGAAATTCTTGCTTGCCAGATTCGAACATTTCCCCTCAACAGCCTCAGCTTTCCCCACCAAGCAGCAGAGACGAGAGTCCCGATGATGGCAAGTGCAAAGGCTTTCTGGGGAGCATCCCGCAGGAGGGGCTCGCTGCCCCGCGGCGATGGGGGCGCTGGGCAGGGCCCTGTTCTGCCCCGCCCTGGGGCTGATCCCGAGCAGCGCTGAGGCTCAGGGGGTGCTCTCCACCATCGCCCATCCCGTGCTCTCGTTCCCCCATCCAGGGCCGGCCGGGCCCGGCTTTGCTCTGCTGGGGGAGCGTAAGTTGATATTTTCCTGCGCGTCCCCAGAGGGTTTTTTCCATTACACAGGCAGAGCGGAGCGGAGAGGAGCTGCCTGCTCGCCCGCTCGCCCGGCTCCCCCGCCTGCAACCTCTGGCACCGCTTTTCCAGCGGCACATTGTGCAAATGTAACCTTTCAGCGAGCCACTCCTACGGCAGGAAGCCGGGGGGGCTCCGCTCCTGCCAGGAACGCAGCCGGCGCGGAGCTGGAAGGCAGCCCGTTAATCAGAGCCGGCTGACAGCGAAGCGCACAGCCTGGGCAACAGATTTCTGCTCCCTCTCCCTCGTTCGCGCTGCCTCGCCTTCCCGCTCCCGCTCGCTGCCGCTCGGCTACACGCTCTGCCCTGCCTCCCCATCCTCATCCTCATCCTCCGCTTCCTCCCCATCCTCATCCTCCGCTTTTCCCCTTCCTCATCCTCCGCATCATCCGCTTCCTCCCCATCCTCATCCTCCGCTTCCTCCCCGTCCTCATCCTCCGCATCATCCGCTTCTCCCCATCCTCATCCTCTTCTTCCTCCCCAGCCTCATCCTCTGCTTTCTCCCCATCCTCATCCTCCGCTTCCTCATGCTCCACTTTCTTCCCATCCTCATCCTCCGCTTCCTCGCCATCCTCCTGTTCCTCAGGGTGCCAGCTGGGCTGCTGCCCCCAGGCCCTCGCTTTCCCTGCCCGTGCCGAGCAAGAGCTGCCTCTTGGCATGGAACCTTTTGGGATTCAGGTGGGGACCCGTCCCAGCGGCCACCGAGAGGAGGGGACGGGCAGTGGCAGCAGCGCCGGGCCGGGCCGGGGCAGCACCGGAGCATCGCGCCCGTGCCCAGGGATGCTGTGCCGGAGGGTGGGACCCCTGTGTGCCTGCAGTGCCCCCCAGGACCTTGTTCAGGGCTCCTCACTGACCCACCCATCTGGGGGCTCCCTGTGACACCCCAGGACTGGGTCACAGTCATTTTTCTGTCTCTTCGAAACAGACTCATGCCCACCTCCTGCCCGCTCCAAGTGAATGTGAGTTTTATCTCTGTGTGGGCAGCAAATACATTGGGGGGGGCTCTGCCCTGCACCACAGACAGCACATCCACAGCAGCACCAGCAGTCGCTCAGGAGGGTTCATCCCTGGCTCATTTCCCCTGGCTTGTGGCAGCACCGTGGATCCAGTGTGGTATCTGGGATGTGCAGGGCCAGGATCCTCTCCCGGGGAAGAGGGGCTGGCTGGGGGGAGCCAGGCTGTCCCATCCAACCAACCCCCAAGGGCTGTGTCCCCACTGGGCACGGCTGGTTTGGGTTGAGGTGGTTGCACTGGCCAAGGCACTGGCTGGTGGTCCCAGGTGCCAAACACACTTTCATGCCCAGGTAAAGTCCAGTGAGGAGGAAAAGGCAGAAGAAATCCTGTCATCACCAGTGCAACAGGCTCCCTTTGGTGCAGGCAGAATGCAGGGCAGCATTAATGCTGGGCACTTGTGCACCCCAGCTTCAGCCTTGCCAGCAGCAAAAGGGAACCAAAAATCACATCCAGCCCTGTTCTTCCCCAGTTCCTCCTGCAACACCAAGCACTGAGTGTTTTTTTTTCCCAGTGTGGTTCTGTTGGAAGCTCCAGGGATCCCTCCAGACAGGGACTGCTGCACAGCACTCTGACTTTGGGGCAAAGATTCATTTCCCCCCCTAATTGCATAAAAACCATCAGTCTAAGCATTGTGTGGGTTCTGGGCTCACAGGCATGGCTGAGCAGAGATGCAGGGGGCACTTTATCTGCGCCTCAAAAGGGGTTTGCTTTGCTGAGGGTGAAAGGTTTGATTTTTTGGGCTGTTGAGCCTGGCATGGGCTGGGCTGTGGGCTCAGGGGCTCTTCCAACTGCCCTCAGCCTCATCACCAGCCCAGCCAATGGGGCCAGCACTGCAACCCCCTGCACTTATTTCTCATGTCTGATTTCTTCCAGTGTTTGAAACTCGAAATGTGCTGCATTGTAGCATCTGTTTTTGTGGTATTTCCAGCCCAGCTGGAAGCAGGAGGCACTCGAAATTCAGAGATGAAAAAAAAAAGGATCTGGTGAGATTTTGTCTTCCTGCCAAACTCACCAAACCCGGGATGCCGGGAGAGCCCTGCTGTGGGCGCAACATCCCGGGGCCTCAACTCTTCCATCCTTTTCTGGTTGTCTGCCCTTTGCTCATCCCAAACCATCCTCTCATTCCCAAATCACTTTCAGGATGCTGCACAAAGCCTGACCCTGCTGTCGGGGCAGTGGAGGGGCAGATAATACCGTGGCTGAATTTATTTCACCTTTTCCTCTGGTCGCGAATGGTCCGGGAGCAGATGGCGATTTTCTCAAGTGTATCCGTTATTCGAAGTCACTCACTGAGACAGCCATGGCTCAAACAACTCCCAGGCCCCCTGCAAAGCCATCATTTGGTCTTTCCATCTGCCCAGCCGCCGCTGTCGGCGTGGGCTCGGCTTCCCCAGTGCTCTGGAGGGACACGGGGAGCCAGGAGAGCCATGGATGTGGTCAGCCCTGTTGTCTGCACCTCTCTCCCACTTCATCTCCATGGAATGCTGAGCTCTGGAGGGTGGCCGGAGTGGCTGGGATTCACATCCTGCCTTTACTGGGTTTGGGAGGTTTGGGGCGGCGCTGTCTGGCTCACGGTGCCTCCTGTGCAGTGACAGGGTGAGGGTAACTCACTGGGACAGGGCCCAGTTGCAAACTGGGGAGTTGCTTCTCAAGAGAAGATGCCAGAAGTTGTTTCTGCTGCATCTCCCTTCCTGGCCCTGGAGGAAATGAGTGTTTTTAGGGTGGTGAAACAGCGAAACAGCCCAGGAAACCTGAGACCTGATGTGTGCGGTGTCCCTGCGGCACAGACTGGTGCACAGCCAGGGCTGGAGGTGCTGAGGGTTTGGATGTGCAGGGATGTGCCCAGTTTTGGGTGATGGATATGGAGAGGGGACCTGCAAGAGCAGCCTGAGGATGAATTTAAGTGGCCAGAGTCCTCTCTGTGTTGGTACAACCTTGTTGGAGAAGCCTGGGCAGGACTGCGAGGGATGGGCTTGGCCTGGTGGCTCCTGCCAACCTCCTCTGGTACCTCCGAGGAGAGCTGAGTGCCCAGGGCTCTGCTCTGGGTGTTGGGAGTTTGGGAAGGGGCCAGGAGCAGGCTTTGATCCAGCCCCAGGATAACCCCCACCCCAAAACCCCAACAGTGTAATTGTGAAAATGAAGACAACTGGGGAGAAACACATGAATTCTCAAGCTCACTCTCAGCCCAGCAGTCAGTCCCTGGAGCTGGGGCTCCAACTTCCCCACCCAGAGAGGGGCTGAGCCAGAGAAATGCTCCCGCAGCGATCTGCTCCCTCCTCCTGGCTGCATTTCCTTCTTCTTTTTTTTTTTTTTTTTTCCTTTCCACATCTTCTTTCTTATTCCCTCCCCAGCAGAGACGCGGAGGTGGCCGGAGGGGACTCGGTGTCCTCTCGCAGGGATACCAGGGCCATGCAGAGGGCATTGGGGGGGGGCTGTGAAGGGTTTTCAAAGGGTGAAACACTTTGAAATGCAGTTTCCTCTCCCCTCTTCACCTCCCCCCGGGCTAAACAAATACCCCCCGGCCGGGAGATGCCTCCCGCATCCCGCAGGCTTTTGTTCCCAGGCTTTTGTCTGGGGCTGGGAAAGGGGCCAGGATCCCTCAACCTCCCCAGGGACACACATGCACACAGGGTCTTGCCTGCTCGGGATGCTGAAGGGAGGCAGGAGGTGAGAGCTGCCTGTGCCCGCTGCCCCAGGGCCTGGGGACATCCCGTGAGCCACCCTGGAGTCCCTTAGTGGCCTCCAGCCGTTGCGTGTCACATCACTGGCACTTTCTGCCCGTCCCTGGAGCTACTCATGGGACAGGTCCTGGTCCATCCTGTCCCCACCGTGTCCCCTCTTGCCACCAGCACAGCCTGCAGGCTCTGTGCATGGCCAGTGCCACCCGCTCGGGCCCTCCCTGTGGGCACCCCCGGGTGCCAATTTACACCCACAACCCATGGCCCCTCCAGGCACAGGGTCACCGACTGCATCCCCATCTCAGGGAGCCCAAACAAAAATTGTGTGGGTTTTACAGTGACCTCTGGCCCTCAGGAACCCATCACCTGGCTTTTCATTTACATCCCAAAAGCCACTTTAATTACACCTCGGGGAGGGATCACTTCAGGGAGTTGCTTTTTGGGGCAAAACGTTGATGGGAAAAAATCCTATGGACACTCAAACAACCCTAAAGGGACCGAGGACACTCGAGAGCCAGGATCAAGCCTGTCCCTGCCAGTGACAAGAAACACCTTGATGAACTCAAAGCAAAGGTGAGACTCCAAACAAACCCTCTGGAAACCAAACCCCATCTTTGTCCCGGGGCAAAGTGTTTCTCTGGTGACTACGTTTGGAAGAAAATAGGATTGTTTGAAATGTTCCCTGTTGTTCCTGCCTCCCGCCAGGAATTACAAAGAGAAAATAAATACTCAGTTTTTGTTATTGAAACTTTGAAAGTTCCCCTGGGAAGAGCAGATCCCGTTTGCCCCAGCGCTGCCGTCCCTTCGTGTCCCTGTCCCTGCGGGGCCCGGCAGCCGATATTGGTCCGGCATCCCCGGCCAGCTGCAGCCAGGGATGTGCAGAGCCTTTCCAGACAACAAAAGCTCTCTGGCTGCCTGATTTCCCTCTGCCTTATCTCCCTCCGCGATAGCCGGGTTATCGGGAAATGGAAAAGGGCTCAGGACAGCCTGACCCCAATCCCTGGGGGACAGGAGATGCTGGCGGGTGGGGAGGCGAAGCTTTGTGCAGGCAGCACTCAGGGGTCCCATCCTGCGTGGGGCAGAGCTCTTTTTCTCCCACTGACACCTTCCTTGCCCGCCGTGGGGTGAGCAAAACCCCGTGGGGAGCAGCTTTGGAGCTGGGTGAGCGCTGAGAGCTCCGGTCCGCTCCGGACACCCACCCGGGGCAGCCGCGGGAGGCTGAGCCCCGGCGGGCTGGGCGGAGGAGCTGCGGGGCTGGACGGTGGGAGAGCAGCCCCAGCACCGCGCTTGTCACCCAGACAAGAGATCAATAACTAATTTCACTGCAGCAGCAGCGCCGGGTTTTTTCCAATAATTGTGAGCCGGCGGTGGGGAATGAGGCTCTCAGCACCGCTCCACACCAGCCTGCTCCCGATCAATCGCCACACCGCTGGGGCAGCAGGAAAACTCATTTTTCTCCTTTTCTTCCCTCTCCTTCCTTCTCTCCTTCCTTATCCCGCTCCATTCCCTCCTCTTCCTGCTGTGGCGCTGCCTGAGCTGAGGCTGTGTCCCCTCGCTGGGTGGGATGTGGGTTTGGGCTTTCCCGAGCCGGCCCCGCGGTGCTGGGGACAATGCTGAGCCTCCTGTGCTGCCTGAGCAGCCCGGAGCACTTTGGTCCCTGTCACTCACGGGCTGGACCTGGCTCCTTGTGCACAGAACCAGTCCCAGCAGCTCGGGCTAAGGTGGCAGAGCAGAGATTTCTCCTCTCCTTGGGGGGATCAGGGGCTCCCAAGGGTGCCTTGGCTACTGCCTTGTGACTTTTAGTGGCCTGTTGCTGCCTTTGTGTGGTCCAAATGTGATTCTTACTTTTTATGGCCTTTTTTCCCCTGAGTTTTCATTCCCTGAGTGATTGGTCTTCTCCAAGTCAAGGATCCTGTAATTACCCTTTCCCCCTTCTGCTTCTGCAACCCTGCAGTGCCTCAGTTTCCCTCTTTGTATCTATAACAGAGGGGGCTGAGAACATCCCTTCCTGCTCCTTCCCATGCTGTCACAGCCACCATGAGCTGCAAGGCAGAAGGTGTTCCCAGCAGGTTCCCAGCTCACAGGGTAGTGCTTGGTTTTGGGGTCCCCAGGATCATGGATCCCATGCTCCCTGTGCCTGTGAGGTGGCAGGGAGGGATGCTGAGTGCTCAGCTCTCCCGAGGACTGAGAGATGCTCCCAGGTGGTTCTGGAGGCACCTTTGGATCTCTTCAGTGGGTTGTGCAAGAGGTGCTTGGGCAGGGAGGGAAGGAGGCTCAGCTGTGGGTTTGTCACCTTCCAAGCCCATCCAAGCCCTGTACACCCCGTGAGGCAGCAGCAGTGCAGCCCCTTGTTCTTCTCCCTTATTTAAGAGCCCTCTCACTGGCTCCCCAGGAGCATCCCCATGAATTAAAGGCTGCCTTTGCTGCCTGCATAATTTCGAAGTTTTATGACGTGCCTTGAAGGCTCTATTGATTGGGGTCCTCTCTGGCTGATGGAGCTTTTAGTGTGGCCTGGACTGGGCAAGCAAGGCTGGAATCTCAACCTGTCCAGCTTAGCTAAATCACCGCTTAAAACCTCAGTGGCACGAGCCCCAGGACACTGCTGCTCCTGGGAGAGTCTCCAAGTGCACATCTGCACAGTTGTTTGCACTTTGAGGTGCTTTTTGGCTTCTTAACCCAAGAGCTGACTCCCCATGGAGCCCTGCCACATCCCACATCCTGGGTGGGTTTGATGAGGCTTTAGGATTCGTGGTGAAGGCATCTCGAGAGGTTTCTGTCCTGCTGAGGCTCCAGGCACTGCTCACTGCTCATGGATTTGGAGTTTATGTGCAACACCCAGTGCTGGGTGCAAGCAACAGCTTCCCTGTAGTCACACTGTGCTGGCACAGACACACACCTGGTCCAGCAGGGAATCCAGGAGTGTCTCTCCAGGGCTGCCATCTGCCCTGTGGCTCAGCTTTGGACAGGAGTTGGCATCCTTCACTTTCAAGCTCTCCCTGCTCCTGCTGGAGGCTGTGGGGCTTCAAGGCCATTGCACAGCCAGGGAGGGCCACGGATCCTCCTTGGTGCTGAGGGGTGGGTGCACCCCACCAGTCAAGCACCCCACACCTCCCATGCCACCTCTCTCTCTGGGTGCCACGCACAACTGGGGGCTGTGCCCGCTCCACCCCCTGCACAGAGCTGGTCAGGAACCCTTCCCAGTGGCTGTTTGACCTCAGAGAATGCACAGGAGTTGGTGGTGAGTGTGGCCGAGCTGTGACTCTGTGGCCACAGAATTGGCTGCTTCCACCCTCTCCCAGTTTTTGTGCCCTTGGGGGCCCCCTGCTCTCACTCCCTGTTCCCCCCACCCCCGGGGGGGGTAGAGCATGGCTGGGCTGGAGTTTGGGACAGCAGGAGGGAGGTGGTGGGAGACCCCATGGCTCCTTTAAGAAACCCACAACCGGCTCCAGAAAGCAGCTCAAGGTCACAGCGGGAACCTGCGGACTTGGCAGCAGCCAGCAAGGGAGGAGGGATGAAGGGAGGGAGGGAAGCAGCCCGAGATCAGAATGAAATCACAGCCAGGGAGAGGGGCTGGCTGGCAGCACAGCACGGGTGGGAGGGAAAGTGGGGGGCAGCTGAGCAGGACACGCAGGGCTTTCCCACCCATGAGTGCCCCTCGGGATTGCTGAGCCCCCAACTCCAGCACGGAGCTTTGAAGCTTCCCTGTGCCCTCCAGCTCCGAGCCCTGTGCCCTCTGCAGCTCCAGCCAATGTGACCACGGCCATTCAAGCCAGGGAAGGTCCCTTTGTGCCCCTGGAGCCACCCTGGGAATGCTGGAGTCGCTTCCCTCCCACGGGACTTCCCGTGCTCCACAGGAGGTTTCCCGGCTCCAAGAGGAGCAGAGCAGGAGGAAGCTGCTGGCTGGGAGGGTTGTATCCTGCAGCTCATGGTCCACTCCCAGACTTTTACCTTATTTCCTTTTTAAAGCAGCAGCTCCCCGAGTCCTGTGATCACTGCTGAGTCTCTGCCTTCGTTTTGGGCCAGGAGGACCTTTGGAGCTCCCTCACCAGAGCCCACAGTGGACAAAACCAAGTCTTTCAAGATTCAAGGAAGATAATACAAATTAATTAAAAGCTCACAACATTTCATTTTTTTAATCTTTAGTACTGAAATGTACCTCACAATTCTGGGTGCTCCAACTTGCCCTCTGGGCAGGTAAAGCTGGGTGAGGTGAAGGCGCCAGGGATGAAGATAAACACTGTTGGAGGGGGGATGCTCTCAGCAAGATTAGCACATCCCTTCACAGCCCTGGGACCTGATCCTGTCCCCAGGCCATGCAGGGAGCCCTGGCTAAACCCATCAGGGGTCTGGGGGCACAGGCAGGAGCTCAGGCTGACCCGACCCAGGCTGAGGTTGGGCTGTGGCTCCAAAGCTGCTCATTCTGGGGTTGGTTCAGCGATGCCCAATTTTAATTTACATCAGCAGAATTAATCTGTGGAGTTATTTTCCCTTCCTCCCCCTCCCCGCTTTATTCAAAGAATTTGATCATTTCTCCCAGGAGCTCAGCACCATTAACATTCACTCCCAACGCGTGCGAGCTGCCCTGCATCCCCAAGTGCTGCTCCTGCTGCCAGCCCTGGTACCCAACCAGCCTCAGGGGAAACCTGCTCATCAGCTTCTCCTTCCAACAGCCTGGGCTGGGAGAGCCTCTCCACCCCTAAATCCACACCTCGTATCCCCCAAATCCACACCTGGCTGCCACGGCATAGAAAAGGAGAATGGCACCCTGGATTCCAGCCTTGCTCTGCTGGAGCCTGGGCTTCTCCAGCAAATTAAACCAAGGGGCTCTGGGAGAACACCCAAGGCAGAGGAATGGCTGAGAGTTACAAGGTTTGGTGATTTAAGTCAAGCAGATTGGTGACCTGGGGCTTTCCTGCAGTCGTGAAAATTTGCAGGCTTGTTTTCCATTAAAAAGGGTTAACTAACAAATTACTGTTGTTATTATTGCTATTATTACTGTTATTATCGTTAATGTTATTAAATATTGCAGGCCAGGCTGCCTTCCCCAGCACTGAGGAGCTGTGGCTGGCACAGCCTCATCCATCCAGCTCTGAGTTCTCTGTAGGTCTGGGTGCTGTAGGTCCATGTGTGATCTGTAGAATTTATGTGGGAAGGTGTTTGGTCTGACAATTTGCTCTCTTTGCTCAGCTGAGGTCTGAAGGGGGCCCAGCAGCTTGGGAAATTTGGGGCAGAGGAACCATAAAGCCTGGTAGGTTTAATGGATGGCTGGATTGTGGTGGGGAGCACCATGACCTGTGCCCAAAGCCAGCTGAGTTTCACCCCTGGGTTCCCCAAAAGCTTTTTCAGTCCCCTTTCAGGCCCTTTTCCCTCCACAGGTGCCCCAACATAGTGCCCAGCCCTAACCCTCATGTGCAGCCACTTGCTTTGCATCCAAAGGGATGCTGATGGGCAGTTCCAGTCCCAGGCAGGAAAAAGGGACTTTTGCAGCAGCTGCTGCCTGTTGGACGCTGCTGAAGGCAGCAGTGGCAGCACCTGCCTGTGTGCAGCACTGAGCCCACCTGTGCCCACCACAGGATGAACCATTTCCTTCCTGAACAGGAGCCCTCCCGGGATGTCCTGCCTGGGAAATGAAATCAGCTCTGAATGGGAAGTGCAACCAAGCTGGCCCAGCCCAGGAAGAAAAAGGGCAGCAAAAGAAAAACAAATTCAGAAGCTGGAATGGAAAAAATAAAGTTAAATGCTGAGTGCACTGTTGTCTCTGTCACTCCCCCACACCCATAGCCATGGTCGGGAAGGCTGGCTTGTCCCGCCAAGCTGGTGCAGAAAGGGGTGATTTTTCCTTTAGCAGGATTCCTGCTCCAACACAGACCTTTTCTTCCAGTTCTGGCTCTGGAGAAGGGAGCAGCTGAGCGCTGAGCCCGCCACAGCCCAGCCGAGCTGCCGGGCGAGGGCAAAGAGGCGTTAGCTGAGACGGGGAGCCGAGCGCTTTATTTTTAGTCTTGGTTTAACAAGTATTAATTAATAGGAGTGCAAATGCTAATGCCGAGATGACACAAACTGCGTTGCCTGAAATGAATGTTTGGGGCTTGTCTGTGCCAGGATTTACAGCCGGGTGGGTTCACAGGGGCGAAATCATTGCTCAAACTGCAAGGATAAGCTGAGCCGGCTTCTTCCCACCGAGAGCGGCATCGGCCGTGCCGCAATGGGATGTGCCGGGGGCTCCGGGGCCGCGCCGGGGGCTCGG
>JAHLSL010000016.1:5145460-5159346 GCA_025920805.1 Petroica traversi
GCAGTCTGAGCCACACGGCCCCACGACAGCCCCGGCTCCCGGGGTGCAGGAGCCAGGCGGGTGGGAAAGCACAGCCAGAGGCCTCGCGAGCCCCGCGCTGGGCGCCAGCGCTGTCGCAGGCTTTCGAGGCTGTTTCTGGAGCACTCGTGTCAGGGGATGCTGGTGGTGCCAGGTTCGTGGTCTGGATCCTCACGCAGGGCTGGGGCTGGGGGCAGGATGCTGGGGTGCATCCCGAGCCAGTGAGCCCAGCAGCAGGATCTGTCCATGTCACCTTCTCCAAAGGTCTGTCCACAGGCAGTTCCACCCCAGGTAAAAGGTGGGTGATGGCACCATCTCTCCCAGGTCCCTGGGAGAATAGATAGGAGTTTCTTGTGCTGCTCAGACTACTCCCCTTACTCCCACCAGAGCTTTGCGGACAAAGATGTTCCCTAGCCCCTTCCTGAGGCTTGACAGCATCCCACCAACTCTACCTCCTCCTTCAGGGAATGAGGCTGCAATTAATTCATTAAATGCTTCCGCTGACGCAGGAGCTGGCTGTGCCAAAACACCATTCCTGGGGCCTGGCCTCAGCTGGGTGAGCGCTATGCTGGGCTCCTCTGGCTGGGGCAGTAGCCTCTGGCATGGTGGGAAGTGCTGGGAATGTTCAGGGACTCCTGAGCACATCAAATCCTCAGGGCTTTGCCTGCAGCCCTGTGGATTTCACCAGCTTTCAACTTTCATGGCACCCTCCCTAAATCACAGGACAAGACCTGGCTGGCTGGTTCTTCACCTGGCATCTTCAGCATCTGCTTCCCTTCTTCATTCCTTTCATCATCTTCCTCCTTTCTCACTGTGACTGCCTGATCTTCTCCCTCTTGTGCACCTGGGTTTTGCAGCACAGCTGCCCTTGCTTCAGAGTCAACTGGAGAGCCAGCTCTGTATCCCCTCTCAGCAGTGAATTTGTTGCTAATTCTGGAGTGGAACCATCCTAAGGGACGCAGTGTCTCATGACACGTGGATCTTCCTTTTCACATTCTTTCTGTTCCCAGTACCCATCATGTTCCCAAAGCATTTGCTGCACTAATAATGAGCTAAAAAAAAAGGCTTCAGTGCCAGCACTGTGTTACCAGCACAGGCTGGACACATCCCCACTGGGATGCTGCTGGCTCAGCCAGGACCTTCCTGGTTTGTTCAGGCATCCAGCTGGACTTGTTGTGATGGGTGCTCAGACACCACACACCATCCAAGGGGAAAACCTCCTGGGCTCTGGGGGTGCAGGCTGTGCATGGAGCATCCCTAGGGCTGCAGCACTGCTGGGCAGGATCTTCGCAAAAATTGCGTGTCTGGGGGTAGCAAACTGCAGTGCTGGGTGGTTTCTGGCTGGTGCAGAGGCAGCTCTATAACCATAAAACAGCCTGCTGCTGCCTGTCAGTGAGCACAGGCTAAGGCCCCCCCGGGACAGCCTTGGCCTCTTTCTTGGTCCAGACTTTTGCTGCTCCTTTTTAACAGAGACACTTTTCCCCCAGCAAAACTGGCAGCCTGTAAAAACGTGTCAGCGTTTCAGTTTTTTCACAATTAATGAGGTGAAACATCCTCGGAAACATTTCACTGTAATGTTTCTCCAGTAGCTGGGACTTGCCCCTCTCTTAAATTTTTCATGTACGCCACTTGAGCCGAGAAAGTTTCCTTCGGACTCAGCACATTTGGACCCCCCCCAGCTTCAAGCTCCCCCCAGAGCCTTCAGCATTCCCAGGTCTCTGAGAGGCTGGGGCTGGGCTGGAGGAGGAACAGGGAGTGGCAGTGGGTTGGGATGAGGAGGTGGAAGCCTGGGGAGGGGCTGACAGCCCTTGTTCCCCAGGGATACCCTGTCCCTCATGTCCATGGTTGTTCCCAGGATGAGTTTGGACCTCACAGCATCGTGCCAAGCAAAGCTGGGGCTGGCATGCTCTGGGCAGGGGTTGGTGGCCCCAAGGGGCTTTTCCCGTGGCTACTGGGGTGAAACCACGCAGAAAATGGAAGTTTCACCGATGTGGTTTTGCCCCCAAGCTGGTGCTGTGTTGGTCCTGTGCTCCCAGGCTGGGCTCACTGGTGGGTGCAGGAAAGGCACTGTGCCTGGGGGACTCAGCACATGTGGAGGGGCAGGTTCCTGGCTGTTTCTCAGCCCCCCAGGCTTTCCAAGATTATTTGGGGAGATTAAAGACCTGTTATGGTGTAGGCATCTCCCACCATCCCTTCTGCAAAAACCCCTGTCCTACCTGTGCCCATGAGCAGGGACCAGTGCCCAGCTTCCCTCTGGCCTGTGGATCCCTCCTGCTATCCCTCCTCCCTGCAAAGCCCCAGTGGGGCCAGTAAACCCCACCCCGGGCTCCCAGGCTGTTCCCAGCTGCATCCCAAGGCAGGCTGGTATTGAAGTGGCTGCTGGAAAGAGGGGCCATCTGCACTTGGCAGCCCCCGCACCCCCAAATCACACCAGTCTTTGGGTGTCTCAGCTGAAGGTTGTGGAATAAAAAGGAGCTGGAGTGGGCACACACCATGGAGGGGCAATTCCCAAAGCCCAGAGCTTTGCTCCAGCTCGCTGCAGCGCGAGGGGAAACGCTTCCTCCCCATCGCATGATTTAGAGGAACAAGTTAAACAATTGCACATGAAACTTTGGCAGACGTCATCGCCGGAGCTCTCCTCGCTTCCCCCGAGTGTATAAAGGGATGAAGGGAGTGCACATGTTTACCGAGAGAGACCATGGGAGAAACGAAAGACATTGTTTTTCCAAAGGATTTCTTGGCTGTAAAAGACCTCCACCACCCTGCGGCTTCCCTGATGAAGGCCCAGCGTTAATTTGTTAAATCCACATCAAGTGCCCAGAGAACCCGTTGTTTATTTTTGCTAATTCAGCCGGCCGAGATCAAATTGGGGTTTTATTTGTTAAGGATAAACCTTAATTAATAAAAGCTATTTATTTGGCTAGAGCCGGCCGCAGCCTGAGGGTCAGATATGCCACGATCATTATTTCAAGTAAAACAAACCCAAAATGTCTCTCAACAGTTTGAAAAACGTAGAAACTTAGAGGGCTGAATTTATTTGTCTTAGGAAGAATTTACAGCTAATTCCCTCCAGGCTATTTCAACCCTTAAATTATACCCAAGAAGAAAAAAAGGAGGAAAAAATGCCATTCCAGGCGTAGTAGGGAAGTAAATGGTACAGCAGATTTGATCATTTTGGCTGGGGGGGCTGTGAAAAATTTAAAGCTTAAAGGGTCTTTGGCAAACTGCTCGCAAATAAATGGAACGTGTGAAATAATTTAATGACAGAAAACTGTTCAGGGCCGTGGGGGCTGCAGTGTGATGGAAAATGAAACACGTTGGAGGACTTGTAGCCTGGGCTTTTTGCGTGAGAGGGTTGAACTTGCTGCCTTCTGACCTGGGCCCTGAAAAATGGGGGTATTTGCACCACAAAGCCAAGTGGTAGAGTTGGACTCAGGAAAACTTGTCCCAGGATGTGGTGGTGCTCACAGGGAGAGGGATTGGCAGCATCACCTGGGGGAGAGACAGGCTGGCAGTTGGCTGAGTGACCATCTGGGGTAGCAGGGATGGTGCTGGGCAAACACCGCACTCTGGATGAGCATTTTGCAAAGAAAGCCCCCAAACTGGGTGTCCAGGGGGCAGACTGAGCATGGCTGGCAATAAAGCCCATCCCTGAGAGACATCCCAAGGGAGGATCCCTGCCCGTGTTTCTGGGATTGTCAGTGCTGGTTGATCTGGATCACAGCTGCTCTGAGGCACTGATGGAGCTCATAAGTCAGAACCAAAGCCGTGGTGGAAATCAAGAGAAAATCACCTCTTCACTGAGCTCAACAGCAGCTGTGAGATGTTGGGGGCCCTGCCATTGTAAGGGCCCCCCTTGGCAAGCCCAGCACCAAGGCTGAGACCTGCTGAGTCCTTCCTATGGAAAACTAATGGAAGCACAGAGGGAAAAGGCAAGAGTCTGAGAAGGGGGATGGTTGGTGCCCAGCTGAACCAGCACAGCTCTGACCCAGGGGTGGTGTTGCCTTTGCAAATGAGCAGGACCTGTCACTCCCAAATTCTCAATGTGGCACTGTCCAGGCTTGCCAGCATTGGTGCTCCCACAGGGAGAATTGTTTTGGGGTGATCCCCAGCACCCCATGGCATCCATGGGGCACAGTGCTGCTCCCAGGGTGTCTGCAGCTCTTGGGCAGCACTGCCTGAGGCAGGACAGCCAGAGAGGAGGCTGGAGGTTACTCAGGCCAAGTTCAGCACCCCAAAACTCATCCACATCACGAGTGAAAAGTCTCCTGCCTTTCCTAACACTCTGGGGCAACTTTTTGTGATGCACATTGGGCCCATCCTGCTCTGTGCAAAGCCCCTGTGCCTCCCTCTCCCCATCCTCCCCCGCATGTCATCTTTCGTTATTCAGTAATGTTATCCCCCCTGTTTTCCCCCTTTCCCTGCATTTCTTTTCCTTTCAGCGGAAATTGTAATCAGTGGAAGATAAATACAGGGAAGGTGGCTGGGGGGAAGGCTCAGGAGCCCCTCTGACCTCACAGTTGGCCAACCAAACTGGTCCCTCCAGCCCAAATGAACCCCCAAATTATACCTGACAAAGGAAAGGGTTTGGCTTTCTCCATAACCTCCCCAAACACTGCTCTGGGGCAGAACAATGATAGTGGGGAGCTGGTTTTAACCTTGTGCAATTCCAAACTCTTATTCCTGGAAGCCCATCAGGGTGGGGAACTGGTTTCCAATTCCTCCATGAAGATGTCAGCAGGTCTGGTTAAATCCAAGTCCCGCTGATGACAGTGAGAGAACAGGGCATCTTCAGGGGTTCCAACTCATTCCCCTTCCCATTCCTCCTCTGATGCCACAGAGGACATAGCCGTGCTCATTTTTGGGAAGCTGATTTGGGGTTATTAAAGCATCCCTGACAGAAAAGATCCAGCCTGACCGTACATTGTAAACCTGTCAGACACTCACCACCAGCAATTAGGGTGGCATTTGTCTGGTCCCACAAGCCTGCACTGCTGAGCTAATGAGGAAAAGATGTTGGTCCATTACCAAGGCTCATCCCTAAGCAGAACAGAGGATCCAGGCAGGCACTCCTTGTGTGGAGCTGCCTCCCTATCATACAGAGATGGCCTGGAAAAGATATAGGAAGTCCATCCATTAAAAGCAGCAACAGGGGTTGAACAAAATGCCCCAAAACCAGCACGGCCCAGGGTTTGCAGGTCTCCAAAAACTCAGGAACCACTGATGCTCAGACACATCCTGACCCAACCCTGGTCTCAAACCTCGATCCCAGCATGACTGCCAGCCCCAGAGGGGAAGCACTCAGCACCACTTGTCTCCTGTGGCTGTTTAGCTCTTCCTTCTGAGGGTTTGGGGAGATAAAGACCAGCCAGAAATGTGGCCAGGTCCTACAGAACTGGATTGAGAATTAATTTAAGAGAAGTTTCCTCCTCCTCTTTTCTTTCAGCCAAATTAGAGTGGGTGAGAGAAACCATCATAGAATAGTCCTATAGCCAGGTCTAAATTGAGGATGAAGCCAAAAGAGGTTTATAAATTTTATTTATACATTTCCCAGGGTTCTGCCGAAATCATTGCTAGTTTGGTGGGGGGGCAGTGGGTGCCCTTGTGACTACATCTTTTGAACCAAACCCTGATCTGCCATTTCCCCAGAACCCATGGTCATAAACCCTCAAGGAAACCTCTCACCCTGTTACATCCTGTAGCTCTTTCCCAGCCTGATGGTTCCCATTTCAGTCCCAGGCTCCCAGAAAACTCAGGGACAACCACGGCTGGACTTCATGTATTTTAATCCAGCGGCTCGTTAGCTCGCTGAAGGAAAACAGGACCAAAAAAGGAGTTTAACTAAAAGGGGCAACTGGAAAGCAGAGACTGGCAGAACATTTGAAGCTGCAGGAACAAGTGCTGGAGGGAATTCTGAGAATTTTATTTGTGAGCCTTTAAACACAATCGGTGATGAAGGGCAGCCCTGGCTGGGGAAAGGGCCTCAAACATATTTCAGGCACTGTCCATTCTGTCTTGGCGAGCCAAGAGGGCCATGTCCAAAATACAAGAGCACAGATTGTTGATGGTCGACCAAGGCCAAATTGCACCTACAGCACCAAAAAGACTCAGAGAAATGCCAGTGGCTGCAGAGAGGCCTTGGGGGAACAGCGTAGTTGGACACATAGGGGTTCTAGGGACTTGATGAAAAACTTGTTGTTGTTATGTTTCATGGCTTGTATTATTCAGAGTTAAGGTATAAGAAGGTTTTTCTGGCCTTAAAGATCTTGGAACCCATAGTTTCCTCCTTCTCAACAGCTTGATGGTGTCTTGAAACAGCAGAGTTAATATCCCTTCCAGTACATTTTGTTCATTGCTCGAGGATAATCTGGAAATGCTGCACTTATTAAATAAGTATCACAGTTAATATTATAAGCAAGTATTTAATTTGTGAGCATACTCAGGGAGTGATGAGTTCTGCCACCCTGGCCTCTGCAATGACATAGAGCAGAAAGCCCCAACATACCCCTGCCATGAATCAGAATGTAATAAAATTATTAACATTTCAAATAATTCCAAAATGCTTTCCCACCAGTAGGTACAGATTGGATCCAGATGCTTTATTAACAGAAAGAATCATTAACCAGTACCTCCACAAGGGAGAACGACAGCGAGTCGTGCTCCCCACGAAGCCTTTGCAGGCAGCTGACTGGGTGTCTCGGAAAAAGACTTCATAAACTTGCCCAAACCTTATGATATTAGTGACAAAGAGGAGATTAATCTCAGCCTGGCTGACAGCCCAAGATCAATACTGAGAAACCAAACTACACCCTCAGCTTCATGTTTCCATGAGCCAGCAAAGCCAGAAATAAACACTGCGGAGGCTGAGCCCTGCGAGACGCGGTGCCGCTCGCTCTGAGCTCTGAAGGGTTTGAAGAGCAGATGCTTGGCTGCAGTCCTGTGTCACCTTGGGGACACGCCACAGCTGGGGCCTCAGGGGGTGCTGGAGGTGGGAGCTGAGACCCACATCTTGGGGGTGTTTTGGTGCTGAATTTTCATCATCATTCATGAAAGTTTGGCTTAAAGTCTTAGCAAGAGCTGATCCCCAGTTTGGATCAAGTGCAGCCCCAGAATACACTGTGACTGATATTCAAAATCAGGTCCACATCATTTTAGCCAGAAACCTCCTCAGGCCTTGGTAAATTTTGGGATTAACCCTAAGCTCCAGCAGGTCCCAAAACAGGTTTTGATTCTCATGGACATCACAGGGTCCGGCTCTCATGTGCCTTCTGTTCCTTCCCCACAGGCGAGGGCCTGAGCCCAAGCTGCGGGGCAGCCAAGAGGAAGAAGAAGCAGAGGAGGAACCGCACCACCTTCAACAGCAGCCAGCTGCAGGCTCTGGAGAGGGTCTTTGAGAGGACGCACTACCCCGACGCCTTTGTGCGGGAGGAGCTGGCGAGAAGGGTCAACCTCAGCGAGGCCAGAGTCCAGGTGAGCACAGGTTTGTGTGGGAGCAAACAACACCCTCTGCAGGAGGAGCAGGAGCAGGGACTGTCCCCTCCCTTGTTTCATCCTGCACATCAATCACCGTGACCCATAGGACAGATGCCTGGGACATCCCTGCTTGCACTGTGTCCCCACTGACCACCTTCCTCCTGTCACAGGTGTGGTTTCAGAACCGGAGGGCCAAGTTCCGCCGTAACGAGAGGGCGATGCTGGCCAACAGATCAGCATCACTGCTCAAATCCTACAGCCAAGAAGCAGCCATTGAGCAGCCCATGGCACCACGACCCACTGCACTGACCCCGGAGTATCTCTCTTGGACCAGCACCTCCCCGTACAGGTAGGTGGTGGCTCTGGAGGAGCTGGGGAGGAGGTGGCCATGGGGCAGAGCTGCCCAGAGACAACTCCACTGCCCAGGAATGCAGCCCTGTGCCACTGCTGGGGATTCGGGAAGTTTTATGAGGCTGAAAGGAGCTCATCTGACTTGGCTTTGGGAACCATTTCAACCCTCTCTGAGCATCTGCTGCCCAATGCTGACTGGGCTTCACTGCCTCCTTGCATTTTGGGGCCGGAGCAGGCGCCCTGATCCTCGCAGGGGATTTGCTTGGCCTCGTGCTGACCCTTCCCACATCTCGGCACAGGAGGTGCCATGGGTCCCTTCTGGTTCCCAGCTGTTCACGTTCAGCCATCATATCCAAGAGCATAAAGCAGGGCCTCCTGGTGCATAGTTTGAGGGGTTCCCACATCCATCCAAGCACATAAAAATGCTGAAGCCTTGGCTGTTCTTGTGAGAGCTCTCCAAGAGGGAACAGCCAGCCTGGCCTGGGAAGCCAGCAGGACCACAAAGGGCATGGGGACTTCTCCAAGGGCCATTGCCTCATTCCTCCCTGCTCCCTCCCCACAGCACTGTGCCCTCCTACAGCTCCAGTGGGACCGCAACGCCCACCCAGGGGGTGAACATGGCCAACAGCATTGCCAGCCTGCGCCTCAAAGCCAAAGAGTTCAGCCTCCACCAGAACCAGGTGCCGACCGTGAACTGAGCAGGGCAAACTCCATCCCATGGTCTCCTCCAGGATACAGTGTGGAGCTCCTGTGCCGGTCCAGGACAAATCCACCACTTGCCCAACACACATGCCACTCATCCAATGTCTCAGCATCTTCTCTCCTCTTCCCATTCCTTCTGAAGGTAGAGTCAGTCCCAGGCCGAAGTGGCACATAATTATAGCCACATATGGAGCGAACTCGGTTAGAAACTTGCTTTTCCACACACCCTTATAATAACGGCTATATATACACACATACCCCCCACACGCTCTTTGAGGACAAACAGACTTGCCAAGGGAACAAGAATTTGCTTCCAAACATGGAAGGATCTTGGACTATTGGATTTGACCAATTTGGGTATCTTGCCCAGAGAGCCAAAGAGTTACTGGGTCTTCTCCTCCCGCAGGGACAGCGTGGGAGGATCACAAGCCCCCCTTTCCACCAGGCTGTGACTAGAGGCACTCAACTGTGTGTGCCAAAGCTGATCCATGTGTTCATTTCTTTGTGCAACCCTAGCCACGCTGTGGGGATTGAGACTTCCCAAAGTTTAGGACTTTGGGAAGCTGATGGCTCACCCATGCCATGGCCAGTCTCGGCCAGCCCTCTGCACTGTGCTGCCTGCGTTTAGGATCTGCCTGTGCTGATGGCATCAGGCTTTGTCCCTTCCCAGAGGGGCAAGCAGAGCTGGAGCATCTCAACAGACCTGCTTGGAGCCTGTGAGCTCTCCTGTGATCTGGGGATGTCTCGCCAATCGCCAAGCAGGCACCGCTGCCCTGCCTCAGTGGATTTGCCAGCGATTCTGCAGAGCCCCAGGTCATTGAACCGTCCCAGGGAATGAGAAAATTGGAAAAAGCTGTTGGGTTTCAGCTGAGTAGGCGGCTCCCAGCACTTCGTGCCAACGAAGGCTTTGCCTTCCGGAGGCACAGCCTCCCCGTCGGCAGCTCCACAGATGTGCTCGGGGGTCTGGGGCCGGCAGCTCCATGGGGGGAGGCTTTTTTGGTTTTGCAGAAAGGAAATGGTTTCCCCCTCATCCCACCCTGCTGCGCAGCCTAATGAGGTTCCAAGGTGGGATGTGCAGGGGAGTGGACGTGGGGTGGGCAACCTGGCCCCAGCCCATGGGACTGAGCTGTGGAGACATGCAGCTTCCACGTTCCCCTGCCAATTCCGCAGCAATGGGGAATGAGTTAGAGTGGTGGAGGTGTGGTGTCCCTGTGGATAAAGCCCACTGGAAACCAGACCATCCTTTCCTCACCCACTGGAAAGAGCCACCAGCCAAGCATGGGGACACCACCAGCTCAGAGGGGTGGCCTGGACAGAGAAGACACCAGCCATACTTCCCTAGAAGGGGTTGGTTTGGGGGCTGCAGTAATAGATCTGAGGACAAATACAGCAACTGCTGAAGCGCCTCCTCCAGGTGAACATCCTCTGGTCGGTGACACTGAGGCTGAAAGTGCCACAGCTACAAAGTGCCCAGCAGGGTCCCCACAGCTCCCAGAAGAATCCTCTCCCATTCCCACTGGGGCTCTCACTGCAGCTGCATGTGGGACCCAGTGGCTGTGACACTGGGGCCTTCAGCTGCACCCCAGGCAGTGCCAGCCTGGGGGGCTCACCAGGCACCTGGACCTGGAGATCTGATGGGAGAACCAGGAGAGAAGTCCATCTCCTCTGGCTGGAGAGGAACCAGCCCCTCCATCCTGCCTCCAGCCCCTGCTTTCTCTGCTCCACAGTGCAGCCTCCAGTTGGGAACTGATACCTTTTTCCCTTCAAGCTTGGCAGGCAGGGAGAGGGCCCAGCCTGACTGACACTGTCCAGCTCATCCAGGGAGCAGTGCCACCCTAAATACCCACCCTCTGCCCCCATCCATATTTCCAGGACTGGTATCCCTCCCATTTGTCAGAAGAAGAGCTTGCAGCTGCCCACACTGCACATAGACCTGTTAAGCCAGGGGGAAGAGAGATCCACTGTGGATCAAATCATCCACCCTGAGAAACACCACTTGGGGTAGGAGGAGGGGGCCGGGGGGCGTCCTATTCCCATGGAAAGCACAGGGCTCTTTTTTCAGTTATACAAGATGAAACCACAGGGATATAAATGTCGCTGCCTCTTTGAGAACATTAATGAAAATAAACCCATTTAATAGTTTGCAGATGCTGTTTCTGTAAACCTAAAAAAAGCAGGGAATAAATATTTCTTCACTAAATATCTATATGTATATATATATTTGAAAACATTTGCTCCTAATCTTAGGGCCCCTCCTTTGCTGTGCTT
This sequence comes from Petroica traversi, assembly GCA_025920805.1. Taxonomy (NCBI): domain Eukaryota; kingdom Metazoa; phylum Chordata; class Aves; order Passeriformes; family Petroicidae; genus Petroica; species Petroica traversi. Next base: position 5,156,273 of record JAHLSL010000016.1, read on the forward strand.
TTGGCAGCTTATCACAGCTTGTCAGTCAGTGCTGAACTCACCAAGAAGAGATACAAATTGCACCCATGGAGGGGTAGCAGGACCGAGGGATTATTGTAATCTAAGCTCTCTCTCGCCCTTACTATTTGTACATTTCAATTACTTGTAACAAGATCCATGGTGGATTTGTTTTTTTCTTCTGCATGTCTGTGTTTTGGAAATTTTTGTAAGGTTTTTGTAAAAACAACTCTTGTGAAATAATGGAGGAATAAATATTTTACTGAGTAGAGACGTGTCAGTGCATGTCATAGGGACCTGAGTCTTCCATCACCAGTCACTGTGGTTTCCCCACCTGCCCTGGACAAGCAGCCCGGGCAGAAATTAAATTAAAAGGCACAAAGGAGGGTCAGATTCTGCACAGAATTTGAGCTGAAGGAAACCAAAGGGTAGAAATAAACCATCAGAGTTTGAGTGCTTTCCAGGAAGTAAAGGCCCACAGGTTCAGAGCAGGCACTGAGCACCCAAAACAGGGGGAATCAGTGGTCAGGCAAAGGTGATACCAAATAGTTGAGGCAGCCAAAGTTAAACAGGGCACCAGGAGCTCACGGTGCTGAGGTATTGAGAAGCAGATCTAATGCAGTGTGCAGAGGTGTGAAGATGTGCCTGGGGAAACTGCCCAGCACATGCTCAGGCTGAAAGGCAGCGAGTCAGGTGGCAGGAATTGCTAGGAAAGGATTAGAGAGCAAGGCAGAAAGTCCTCAAAGCACAAATAAAGCCTGAAATCCATCGCCCCAAGATATCTTGGAGATCAAAGGTGTGGTGTGTTCAGAGAGGGTGGGAAAGTTTATGGTGGGTGGGTGCTGGTGCAACGCAGCAGGGATTCAACTGCCTGTGCTAAAAACTGCTGCCCTGCCGACTTCCAGGAGAGCTGGGAGGAGAAGGGACACCTGGGTTTCCCTTGTTCCTTTTACTTGCCTTCACCTGAGGAATTGCAGCAGCCTCCTGACAGGCCAGCTCACGTGATGTCACTTACAGGATGCCTCTGTCACCTCCTCCTCAATCACCAGGCCATCCTCAATCCCCCCACACAGCCAGAGGGACCTCAGCGCTATCCCCCACACCAGAGTGGCTCAGCTCCATGAGAGCCACAGGATCAGCTCCCTTCCAGCAGCAGCCTTTGTCCCTCCCGTCACTGGTGGCCGTTGGGACAGGTGGATCCTCTGGATTGCAAGGTGAGGAAGGAAGGACGCCTCAACAATGCATTCCAGCTTTCCCTAGAGGGGAACAAGGTTCATCCCAAATAATCCCCACAGCACCCAGCAGGAGCAAGTCCCCATGTTGGACATCACCCCAGGCCCACCACGGTCCCGCACACTTGATCGTCCCTGCCAAATTGCTTTGCTCCTGCTTTGTAACCACCTGTTTATTCTTTCAGTAAGTGGTTTGTAGATCATTAGGGCCACTGCCCAACTTCCTGCATAAAGAATATCACCCAAGCAGCATCCTCATGTCCTCAGCACGTGGCCAGTGCAGAGCATCCCTTTGGAGAGCATCCAGCCTCGAGTCAAAAGACTCTTGGAAGTGATGAATTTACAGATCCCAGGGCAGATTCCTCCAGTGACTCATTACTGTTGACTGCAGGAAATATGTCACTTATTTCCTGCCTGAACTGTCCCAACTTCAGTTCATCTCCCAGTAGAGAAGGTCTCAGCCCATGGTTGGTCAGCTCTCAGGAGCTGATGGACATCTGAGGGGTTGCAAACCAGGAGACAGAAAAGCATGGAGAGCTGCAGCTCACCTGACAGGGTCTGCACTCCACAGGGGAGGGAGGTACTGGGGGAAGGCAGTCAGTGAAGAGGAGCTCAGAGGGGTTGAGCAACCTCTCCTCTTCCAGGACAGGGGCATTTTCCCTCCTAGGAAGGGCATGTCCATCACCAGTAATAATTTCAGCAGGAGAGTTGGTCTCCACCCATGCATCACAACTTTGGGAGTGGGGGAAGGTTGCAAAAACATTTGCAAACTGTTCCTTTCCTCAAAGCAGTTGGTTTTCCACCAGGTGATTCCAAAAGGGCAGGATTCAGGTGATAGGAGGATCTTCCGGGACCCCCTTTCCTTGTTTCTGACCCCAGAGCCTGACACTTGTGCATGACTTGCTGACTGATGAAAAGTTGAAGTTTGCCTCTAGAATACTTTAATGAGAACAATTTCGTGTTGTCATCAGCATCGGCTGCCACAGCAGCAAGACAAAACAGAGCTCACATTTTCCAGCTCACAGGGACACCAGCCTGGTTATCCCCATCCAGAATGAATTACAGACACATCGCGGTTACAGCATCCTCCTTTCCCATTATCCTTGTGCCGCTGAGCCTTTCTCCCTCTGGTGGCAACGGGAAGGTCTGAAGACCCTCTGAGTCCTGCTGGCACTATCTACAAACTGCAGAAACACATGTTCCTATGACAGCAACGTGTCACCTCCCACCTGCCCTTTGGAGCGACGATCCTGTCCTGGAGATTGTGATGCTCACCCCAAACTCTACATTTCATATGGAAGGAGCATCTCCTCCCTGCAGCAGATATTTTGCTCGCTGCTGCTTCTTTCCAACCAGAGAAGCTGGATGGTAGCCATGCACAGGGGGTGTAATGGTTTATGATTACTTGGGAAGAAGGGAGGAAGCAAGGGTTCCTTTTGTAGCTGGTCACAAAGCCCAGGAGGATTTACCACCTATAAGGAGGAACTACTGAATGGAGATGCGCAGCATTGCATCGTGCACCAAAAATTCAGAAGCAGGGGAAGTTTGCAAGGACATTTGCAAACTCTTTCCTTCCTCAAACCAGACCAGGAGACTCCCAAAGGGCAAGTCTGAGGTGATGGGAGGATCTCCCTGGACCTGACATCGCATCTGCCTGCTTTAGAGCAGATATCAGCCTTCTCCCCTCCAACCCGTCTCCAAGGAATGGCACCCTCCCTCCATCCCAAACACCTCCACGCTCACTCCCAGCCCTCTGGGGATACAGAGGGGGGAGAGAATCGGTGGGTGCGGGTCCCGGGCAGGGTCCCCGCGTCCCCCGCAGGTCCCGCAGCCACACGAGGGTGC
>JAHLSL010000016.1:5159746-5172783 GCA_025920805.1 Petroica traversi
CGCGCTGCTCGGCTCCGCACCCGGCCGGCTCCCTCGCCCCTGTCTGGGGCTTCAAGCAGGGGACGTCTCACAGCTCAGCCCCACAGCCGGGTTAGAAAACGCCCGCTGGAAAAAGTTTTCACAGTGCCAACTTCATCCTCGTCTGCCAGAGAGCAGCGGGGAAGCACCGATATCTTCTGCAGGGGACTCACTTCTGGATGCCCATGCCTATAGAGCTGGCTCCTCTCACCCACTCTGCAAGTCACAGGAATCTCAATTCCTCAAGAGGAATAAGGGGATTTGTGTATCAAAATCCCATCTGCGAGAGGGAATGGGAGATTTTGGGAGGGCAGAAGAGTGATCTGTGTTTAAGGAGAGCTGCCCAAGGAGGAACCTTGGTCCAGATCTCACCAGGAGAAGGTCTGGATGAAGAGAGCCCAGCGAGGGGTGCAGGCAGGTAAGGAAGAGGTGTGTCCAATGCTCAGGGGCTGGAGAGATCCTGGGGCTTGAACCACCTGGAAGAGTGTGGGAGGGAAGTGGCCTGTGCTGGGTCTCCACTTGCTTTTCTCCCAGCTCCAGACACCTTGAGGGTAGACACGTACTGGTTGTGTGAATCACATTCACACATTTAACCACAGAAGGGGGCGGAATGGACCTTAAAGTTCATCTCTCAACCCATCCTGCCGTGGGCAGGGACAGCTTGCATTAGATCAGAGTTGCTCAAGGTCTCATCCAACCTGGCTTTGATCTGTGCCAGGCCTGGGGCATCCACAGCCTCTGTGGGCACCCTCTGTCAGTGTCTCACCATCCTTATAGTAAAAAATTTCTTCCTAATGTCTAACATAATTTTCTCCTTTTTCGGTTTGTACCCACTGAACTGTTGTTCTGCAGTCCCAGGTGGGTTTTACAGTGTTGCCATTTCCTGTTTGAGCCAGGTGTGAAAAACAAGTTGTTGCACGTACAACGCAGACACCAAACCCCAGAGATTGGTGGGTGCAACCACTGATCCTGCTCTCCTGGAGCACCAGGAGACACTGCGCACATCCTTTGCCCACACCAAAGCTGGAGCAGGAATTTGGGAGCTCTAGGCTTTAGATATTAATTGGGAAAAGGCAGGGATGCCCCATACATGCATCTACCACAGGCAGTGTCCAGGGGAGAGCCAGTGGCTCTGATCACCTGGTCCCAGGAGAGCCCTGATGGGATTGGTGCTGCCCAAGCAACTGAGCCCAGCTCGGTCCTGCTTCCCCCAGACTTTCACAACGTTTCAAAATAAGTGCAATGCTTGGGCCTCTCTCAAGTTCGCCTTGTAGGCTCTTTCTGTTTGTTTTTTTTTGAGCCAGGAGAGTTCACATTCCCAACCTTTTCCCTGCAGCCAGTAAGCAGAGTTTATTTTTTTTTAATAAAAAAGAAGAGAGCAGAGCTTTGCTTGTAACCTCAGCTTCCCTGAGCAGGGCATCAGCCTCAGGCACTGGACAAGGAAGCTGAGAAGAGGTTAAAGCAGCTGGCAGATCTGGGGGCTGGAAGGGGGTTCTGTAGCCTCCCTTCTTCCTTCCATGCCAAAATCTCCATCCCAGCCACATCTCCAACCACAGCAACAAGTACTGGAGAGAGCCCATTATATAAAACCACTGCTTTTCTTATTTGAAAACAAAAAGGGAAAGAAAACAACCAAGTGGAACCATTTTATTTAACTAACACAGACACTGACATGGCATCACCGCCCAAACACCAACAACTTCAGAAAATAGGGGAAAACCAGATAATTGAGGCATTTGTTTCCCAGCAACCTAGTGCCAAAAAGAAAAAAACAAACAAAGGGGGGACTACTTATCTTGGAAAATACAAACAGCTCCTTTACAAGTCCTAAGAACAGAAAGAAAAGCAACCACATCTTACCTGAGCTGCTCCAGCTCTCCAGGATTTTTGGGTGAACACCAAGCTTTGTATCAACTTGCTACTCAGGGAAGGAAAACTGAGCAGAGCTACTTATAATCCCCAGCTCTGCTGAATTTAAGAGATCAGCACACCTGGAAAAGGTGAATTTAAAGGATCACCTCCTGCAGGGCAGGTGAGTGCAGAGCAAAGAGATGTCTCTTTAGAAGTCCCAGGGCACTCTAGGCTCTACAGTGGGGTTTAACATCCTGCTGGGAATCCATCCTGGGCTGGACCCAGCTGCTGCCCAGCTGCATCTGCTGCTCCCGAAGGAAGGATGTATCAGAGCACAATGATTTGTTTTTATTGGGAATATTTGCTTCCTGCCACCAGGATGCATGTGCAGCAGCAGAGGAACATACATGGGTTCAAGACCTTGTGCATCATGTGAGGCAGACAAGACTTGTTAAGAGGGGTCTGTGTTAACCAGACATCTGTGTGAAGGAGAAGTGGCCAAGAGTGAACTGCTGAAGTGGGCACAATCCTGCCCACCTTCCACGCAGTGGGAGAGAAAAGAATTCTGCTCCGAACTTCACCACACAGCTCAGGCCACAACTGCACTGAGATCAGGAGTTACTGGTAGAGAAACTTCTACCCGAGCTGAGCACCAGTCTGAGCAGGTGGGTCCCCAGTGCTCAGTAAGGTCTCAGCAAGAGCATCTCTGAGGAGGGCAGAGTCAAGGGAACAGCCTTAGTGCACAGGACAGGTGGAAAGGGAATTTATTTTCCACTCATCTGGCTTGCCCTGTAATGTTATTCAAATTCTGTGTTGCCCTCAGAGGAAGGAGGAGGCACTGAAGAGCAGAGGTTTCCTCCCGCCCTCTCCTCCAGAGGGATGCTCCGCTGCTGCTGCTGCTGCAGGGAGCAGCCCCTGGCTCCTGGGGACAGCTGGGTGGCAGAGGAGCTCATGGGCCTTTGCCACCATGCTATCCCCTGGTCCCGACCTCTCCTCTCCAACATGACACTTCTGGGTGACACTGCAGAGCAGCAATTCTCTCTTCAAAGCCCCTCTGCTCATTTCCAGAGCTTTCTGCAAACACCAGCTGGTGCAGGCTGTGAATGGCGTGGCAGCAGTGGACAGGAAACAGTTGAAAGAAAACACCCCTAAGGCAATCACGGCATATTTCCCAAATAACAACGGCCATTCTGTGGCCAGAGAAAGGCTACAAACACAGGGGGAGAAATTCAGTCTAATGCTCTGGGGGCATTTTCAGGCCTCAGTGGCATGTGGACACGACTGCCCTTAGGGAGAAAAATCCATCTGCAAACCCCTGTTTTGTGCCAGCATTTTAGACCTTCCAGAAGTCCCAGAACTTTATGTCCGGCAAATGTGTTCAGGCTCTGTGTCCAGGGTAAATGATTCCTGCTGGCTTCTCCAGGCATGTGGCTCTGCATCTTGCTGTGGTGAGGCTGAGCTGGAGCAGCCACAGCTGCTGCGGGCTGGGAGCTGCCAGGGCCTGCCTGCAGTGAGGCTCCTGGCAGGGAGCTGTGTCCCATGGCGTGAGATGAGGTGGCACTGGGAGCACTGAACGCTGCAATGGCTTTGCAACCTCACCCCTGAGGTTTTGACTTCCCAGTTACGCTGCCTAGAAGGCACCTGCATCCTGTCTCCTTGTGAGAGAGGGAACCTAAGGGACTAAGCCCTAAAGGACTCACGTTCCCACATATGCACATGGCTGGGTAGGAGAAGGGTGGCTGCTTTATAACCTCTGCTACCAACCACATTGCTGACTAAGAGACTTAGTGGGACCCTCATGATTTCCCCTCCTGATTCATGGGATATTCATGACCAGGAGGAAAAGGCACATCTTCCCCAGTTCCAACAAACTGTCCCAGTTCCAAACACAGAAAACCTTTCCTTCAATATCTCCTTCCTCGAGTGGTAGTCCATGTACTTTCCTCCTCTCACCCTCGGCAGGAGAGAAAAACCTGCCCCCACAACCCCTTCCTGAGTGTCCCTTCTCTCTGGTGACTTCTCTGACAAATTCCGATGGCAATGGAATTTCATCAGGGCTGCACTGAACATCCTCAGGGTGCGGGTGACCTCCCTGGTGACATCACACACACCCACACACCCAAACATTCACTCTCTCCCACTCGCAGGGGGGACCAGCAGAGTCAGGATGAGGGGGTTTGGGTGGTCAGTCTCTCTGGGTGTTACCAGTACGGGGTGGTGGCCAGGAGGATCTGCAAGGCCATGGAGAAGCAGGGCAGCTGGGCCACACTGTAGGCCACAGAGCGTGTGGGTGCCCTCAGCTGCAGCAGGTAGGCAATGGTGTGGATGATCCGTCCCACGCAGAAGATGAGGAAGTGGATCCTGGCCACTGTGGGACTGGGATCCAGCAGGGAGTAGATGGCTCCAAGGAATAGGAAGGGGAAGATGTTCTCCATGTCATTGCGGTGGGCCCTGAAAAGCGAGATAAGGTTGTTTCCTGTTTTCTCTCATTCCTTCCAGCCTGAGTACCCATCCCTAGGTGCTGCTGGGCCTCTCCTTCATTGGATAGGGCAGACACAACCCCCAAAAGCGTCAGTTCTCCCTTACACACAGAGGCAGGAGGATTTCACACCCTGTGTCTCTCCCTTGGGATGCTGAGCTCCTGAAACTTTCTCTCCGTGACTGGGACGCCTTTGCCATGGCAGATGACAGCTCGAGGGTTGGAGCTTTCAAATAAACAGAACAGAACAAAGACCCTGGAAGCTGTGAAAAGCTCAAAACTGGTGTGGTGCCAGCACGGCATGGCCCCAGATGTGGCCACGCTACACAACAAAAGGCAGCTCCAGACCACAGCTTCTCCAGCAGAGAAATTCACAGGATGGGAGGGTTTGTGGCTTCACTTCTCACCATAAATGCATCCAAAGAGGATGGAGGAGAAATGCCCCAAGGACCCCCACACTGTGTCAGTGGCACCTGGGTAACGGCTCCACAGTATGGCTGGAGGGGACACTGTGGCCATGTGGTGACAAACCAGCACTGATGGGGCCAAACCCCATGCTCCAGCTGAACATGCACCTGCCTGGGTGCCACAGCATCACTGCCAGCACCCACAGCACTACCAAAACAGGATCCAGTCATGCCCTGAGTGTGGGTTGTGTCCTTCCTCCCCCAGGCACCATCCTCCCAACAAACCCAAGACTCAGGGGGTCAGCAGGGCTGGAAGGACAAGTGGAAGAAGAAAGACGAGAAAGGAGAGAGCTGAGAGGCAGCCAGGGGCCTCTTTAAGAGGCAGGGGGCAAACGTCCTGCCCTGCTCTGTCCCTGCCCTGAACAGACCCCTGGCTCTGCTCTCTTCCAGATGCAGTCTGAGATGAAAAGCAGACATTGCCCTTGCCCTGGGGAAACACCTTGGATTGAATGTGTCTTCTCCAGGGCTGCAAACAGATCAGCAAGAACAGACTCTGAGAGCTTTAGCTGCCCAAGTCAGATCCAAGGCTGCCCCAGGTCTTTGCTGCAGCCCCAGTTCTTTATTTTTTATGGAACTTTGTTTATTTTGAATAATCAAAAGAGGATTATGGTTATTATTTCTGCTATTATTTTCTCTTTGCTAGGAAGGAAACGGTTCATTTGTCATCCTCCTCATCCCCCTGGCAGCCTGGCAATTAGGAGGCACTGGATGTTTTCTAAAACAAATGCTGGAGGTATTTGGATATGAGCAATGATGTCCCCATGCACTGCCCAGGGCTCAAGGACAGCAGTGCACTGCTCCAGTCCCTTTCTTGTACATCACCAGCAATTCAGCCCAGCACTTGGGGCATCTCCTCGAGTGAGGGGGACAGCAAATCAAGGCCAGGGCTGAATAACCCTGTGCTTTACCTCTGAGAAACTGTGATTATCACAGAAGAGGGGTAACATTCAGAGTTTGCCCAATAAGTGAGGCAGAAGCTCTTGAAGTTCTGTTCAGCCTCTTCCCAAATCCCAAAAAAGGGCAGCTGCCTACAGTACTGGGACCAAACACTCTGTTCCCTGTCCAAGCTGCCCAGGAATCTGGGGTCCTGTCAGAGCAGGACACAAGGAACCTTTGAGTGAGAGTACAGGATGAGACACTGGGAGCCTGTGGCACTTAGAGCACCTAGAAAAGAGTTAGAGTTGGATGTTGAACAGAAACCCAGCTGCTTCCCTTGTCCTTCCTCCAGTGCACACCATGCTCCTGTTAAAGATTAAACTGCTCTAGTGTGCAGGGTCCCAGACAGAACTCGAGGCAGTCTGACCACCTTGAATATTACTTAATTAGCAAGCCTTTAGCTTCCTACTTCTTCTTTGCCAGCAGCTGGTGCAGAGGGAATGGTGGCACAGGGAGTGCCAGCAACAGAGGGAATGGTGGCACCAGAGGGAATGGTGGCACCAGAGGGAATGGCGGCATCAGGAATGCCAGCACCAGAGGGAATGGTGGCACCAGAATGCCGGCACCAGAGGGAATGCCGGCACCAGAGGGAACCCTGGCATCAGAGGGAATGCCGACACCAGAGGGAATCCATGCCAGCACCAGAGGGAATGCCGGCACCAGAGGGAACGCTGGCACCAGAGGGAACCCTGGCACCAGGATTGCCAGCAGCGCTCACCTGCGGCACCGCTCCACGTCAGGGTCCTCGCGACAGAACTGCAGTCCCCCATTGCGCAGGGCGTCCTCTGGGTTTGCAAACGCCTGCAAGAGAGAGTCCCCACCTGCTCACAGAATTCAGGAACCTCACAGGTAGGAGCTTTGCCCCTAATCTTGAACTCCTGGGGGGATTTTTACCTCTCCAATTTCTCACCGAGGGCCCCTGTGCTTCCATGCACATGTCCTGAGGGTTAACCCTGCCCCTCCCTAGGAGTTCTTCTTGTCCTCCAAAAAACCCAGTGCTGCCTGCTGAGCCAGTCCCAAATTGAGGGCTTCAAGGGAGCTCCCACCTCACCCCACTTCTTCCCATGAAACCCATTTAGAGGAGACTTTGTCAGCCAGCAAGATCACTGCTGGCAGAGCTTGCAGACACAATGCGGCCTCCAAAAGATAACCAGGACTGACAGATAGAGAATATTCCCTGGATTGGCAGTGTCACCATGTAGCTTTCCCATGGGGAAATGGGATCCTACACTAATAAAGTTACAAATGAAAATGATTTGTGCAAGCTTGCCACCTATGCTCAAAAGCCGTTCATCAGGGACGTGGTTATATCTGACAGCTTCATTTTGCAGCCTGGAAAGGGCCCTGGTGCTTGCTTTAATTATGTTAAAAGCCCAAAGTGTCCCAGTGCTGGAGCATCATTTAGAATCACCAGGGAGAAGACAATTCATCAGTCACAGAGATGCCACAGCACAGGGCATTTGTATTCTGTCTGAGAGCAGAAATGTCTCCCTCCCGCTCCACTGACGCAGTCAGAAACTCCTCAAATACTTTAAAACAGATTTTGCAGGAAGTTGGGTTTTACCAGGAGTTGGGGTGAGGGTATTAAAAGTCCAGTTAGCTCCGACTCCTGATGGCAGCTGATCCTCCCTGTATTTTCCCCCGCAACCAAGAACCATTTCCTCCAGCTATTGTTTTATTCACCACGACTTGCTGCTCTCCTGGAGCATTCCCATAGCCAGTCGGCTTCCAAAAGCTCAAAAGCTTTCTGCTACATAACAAGAAAAAAGACCACTGCAATAATTTCTTCTTAAACCCTTTTTTTCCCCTTCTCCTTTTCTTCCAGACCCTGCAAATTAACTGTAAACAGACTCTTTCTAGAAGCACCTCACCTGCTTGGCATTTTAGATCTGATTATTATTTAGATTAGGTTTCCAAAATTATAAACATCAAGCTACAGATGGTAGAAACAAACAAAAAGGGTCAAAGAGAAGTGAGATATTTATCTGCCGCAGCTACAAAAAACAAGTTTTGCTTTCAACTTAAGTCAAAGAAAACTCAGCTTGCTTCAGGAAAATTTTGTTGAACTTTAGAGGAATAAAAGAAGAAAGAAAAAACACAGAAACCCAAGCAAAGAGCCAGAAAGGGAGGAGAAGGAAAACGAAACTGGATCTTACCTTCTTTCTGAGTCTCACTTGCCCCGTAATGATGGCAACGACATACATTTTTAAAATCAAAATTGTGCTGTAGAACGTGAATGACAAGAACACTTTATTTTCCATCATTTTGGGAGAACGTGCTTCTCGGTCGCTTCAGCACCTAAAGCCAGGGGAGACCTTGGGCTGCGTCAGAGCCCCGCAGGAGAGCGGCAGGAACAGAACAACTGCGTTCAAACACAACACAAATCCTCTCATTTTCCAGTGAAAGCCCCCAGCTCCTGTACCCCCGCCGGGTTTCTGGGACAGCAAGGAAAGCCCCGCCAGCACATGGAACAGGCTCCCTCTGCTCCTCACACCCTGCCACCAGCAGCCCTCTGCGGATGAGCCGTCCCGAGCCAGCAGACCGGGCCCTCGAGGGGGGCCTGGCCACAGCTTGACCTCCGACCTCTCTAAACCAGCCCAGCACGCTCCCCGTCCCACCTCCCGCGTGTGCCCCGCGGGACGGAGCCGCGCAGAGCATCCCTCACCAGCCGGGCACTGCTCACCCGCACAGCGAGGCTCTTCAGCCGTCGAAGGAGGAGTTAGGGGAAGGTAAGCGCCTACTCAGCCGCTTCCAGCCCTGTACTGGAGCCCACTCCTCCGTGGCCGCGCTTCCCGTCCCGCCCAGTGCTGGCTGAGCACTCGCTCTGGCAGAGGCGGCCAGCCCTTTTCTTCAGATCCACCTGCCGAGGGATGCACAGGGGACAGAGCTGTCCCTTGGCCCACCAGCACCGCCACCCGCCAGCCCTGGCTGCCCCCGCACCCCCGGCTGGGAGGGGAGCCCCGGGAATGAACAGCCTGGAACCCAACCAGGCAGGTCCTGGACTGCAAAACCCCAAAACTGCAAGAAGTGAAGAGCTGCTTGCCCACCCCAAAGTCAGCTCGTCCTGGTTTTCTCCGAGAGGATGAACCGAGGGAGCCAGATGGAATTTTATCCTTGGTTTTAGAAAGTGCCACGTGAATTTTCCTCAGCCTTCAAACATTGCGGAATAAAGAGTGAGATCGGAGCCTTTGCAGGCAGCTGGGCTGCTGTTTAATGCAAACTTAACTCCTTCTCCCCCGGTGCTAGCAGCAGCAAACCTCAGTGAGACAGAGATGTTGAGGCTCACAGGAGCTCTCCAAGTTTATTAAAGTGGAAGGGCTGAATTTGGTGTTCATTTCCTTAACACAGAAAAGAAAAAAAAAAGAAAAAAAAAAGAAAAAAAAAAAAGAAGGAAAATACTTAAATACTTATTGCAGGAAAATAGAAGCTTCTTTGCATTTGCCTCTGAATCTTCCTCATGGCCATTCTGCCCTGGTGCTACAAATCCAAAGACTCTGCACTGCTCAGTGCAATGCTCTGGCTCAGCCCCACGACATCCGAGTGTGCAGGTGGAAGCAGAGAGCAGTGAACAAAACACAAAGCCTGACGTGCAATGGGACCCACAGTCCAAGTATAGAAACTGGATGTAGCTCCTGTGGTTTTTGTTGCCATGGCTTGGGGGCAAATGTGGAGGCTATGTTTGGCCAGGTCTGGTTTTTCTACCTGATACCCAGAAAAGTTTCAACAAACCAAAATCTCCTACCTAGAAATATCCTGTACAACACGCCCACAAACAATGGAAGCTTTTATCACAGTTGGCAGCACTTTGCAACACAGTGGGTCATAAGGTGAAAAAGCCCTCCAGTTTCATATCTAACTGGTGGACAAGAATTCCACTTGAAATTACAGAACACTTTGACAGATTTGTTTTCCTCTCCCACCCCAGAAGAGTCATCTTTTGGTAAGTTTTATGTCCTCAGATATGTTGAGCGTTAACCTGGGAAATTAGGATTGTGATTGCCATTGTATTGTTAGTATTCTATAAAGCCACACTGCAGTTCATGCGTTTATCATGGGCAATCCAAAAGAACCATATATGTTACATTCAGTAAATTGTGCTATTCCTGAACCCAGCGGGCTCTTTTGAATGTGACCAGACCTATAGCTCACAGACTATTCATGCACCTGGCACGGAGTCCTATATTTATGTTATTTCATTGGTGCAGAGAGTCTTTGAAAACCCCAAGCACTTGGTTTCAAGGGGGAGGTACTTGTAGTTGGTCACCACCACCCTGGCGTCGGGGAGGCTGCAGAACAAGTCCTGGCACAGCCCAGCATGGAGCTCCCAGGCCTCTGGCAGGCGGCTTCCCTGGGGGTGGGAGTGGGGACAGCAGGACGTGCAGCAGCCGTGTGGATTCAGACTCTGTAAGAGCTGGGGTGTTCACCAGCAAACTACACCCAAACCCGCCCATGTATCCCTGGAGCTCAGCAGGGTATTGTAAACACCATCATGCCCAGTATAAGTAGATGGTGGCAAAGCCACATCCCAAACACTGCTCCCTCCCATCCCTCTTCTCCACAGCTGATAGGGATCAACCCAGAGCAGAGAAGACCTCAGTGCCCAAGGACTGGGGTTATGCAGGGCCAGACCAGCCCCACAGAATGAATGAGGCTTTCTCCAGCAGCCCCTTCTCCAAGGGGCCTGTAAGAGAGCAGGCAGCCAGACTCTTCACCAGCACATCACACCCTCCATCCAGCAGCTCCAGTTTTTACTAGCTGATGATCCAGTCCACGGGGTCTTCAGCAGTGGGACCTTTTTCCTTCACGCACCTTCTTCCCCTCCCGTGGCAAGTCAACACCTCGCTGAGCAGCAGGAATATGCACCTGCAGACAAGCCAGGACTCCTCCTGCCAGCCAGCCAGCCTTCTCCTTGGCATCATTCAAACACTGGCAAGGAGCCCTGGACAATTTGCACCAGCAACTGGCACAAATTTACATTGACTGAGAGATCAAGAAGCACACCTTGTTTAGGGATAAGCCTTCAGGGCAAACTCAGGTGTGAATGTGTTCATTTTAAACCAGTTTTTTTCTGTGTGTTTATAAATTTCAAACCCTTTCACTGTTACAGAGTGGAACCCCAGTGGAGAGGGTTATGGATGGGGATGAGGGGCAGAAGATGACAGCAAAGGCAGGTGTAATGCTCCTGAGATCCCAGCTCCTTTTTAGTTTACAGGTTCAGGGGTCACATGCTGGTAGGACACATCCACACTTGCACCTTCCTGGCTTTTGAAACCCAAGGCAAGGCAGCTGCCGGAAGCGTGTTCAGCCATCCCATTAATCCACACGGAAGCAGGCTGTTAATACTAATGGTTTAATCCTCCTCCACAGATCACATCCTGCCACGACAGAGCCATTGCCCAAAGAAGACCAGGTCCTAAGGGCAGCATGTCTTTAAACGACAAGTTGTGCCTTAAAACATTGAGCATGAGAGGTCTCAACCCAGGATAAGAGCTACCCAAACCCAACATCACTAGCCAAAAATGCTAGGTTTTTTTCTGAGAAATTATTAATAAAAATCCGTGTGTGGCTTTGAAAGATTAGGTCAGGTTAGACTGACCCCAGGGAGCTGTAGGGAAAAAATGGAGCATTTTGCTGGAGGAGGAACTGAATTGTAGGAGGCAGAAGGAATGAAAAATTCATGAGAGGTTCTTGAGAAAAGTACTTAAAAATAGAAGCCTGTAACAGCAATTTCGCTTTGAAAAGATTATGGAATAAAAATCACTCTTGATTCCTACACAGGTTATTTATTTGACCAGCTGAATTACGCTACAGTATTGTGACTACATTTTTCCACTCTTGCTATGCTGGGGAATTTCCTGGTGGCAGCGAAAGGAGAGGCTTGGTTCAGTGCAGCACTGGCACAGCCTGGGCTCCACCCTGATCCCAAAGGGAAGCCAACACTGAGCAATTACAGCTCAGATTCCCCAAAATTTCCCCTACCGAGCAATTACATCCCACAGCTAAGCAAAGAGCCCCAGGGAGCTGCCCCAGGCTGGAGAAGAGGAGCAGGTGGGTGGCACTTCTCCAGCATGCTTCCACATGCTGGTGGAGAAGGTGCACAGCCCAGCTGGGATTTTGCTTGCCCTGGGCCCACAGCTCAGGAGCTGAGCTACATTCCCAGCTTGTTCCAATGCTACCGTGGGCACTGGTGGTCTCCCCTTCCCTGCCATTTCTTCCTGCTGCTCCCAGCACAAAGCCTTGGAGCCTGTCCGCTCCAGTGATCATCTGCCCGTGGCTGCACCCATCCTGGGAAGCCCAGCTGCCAAAGGAGGCTGTGCTGTGGTGGCTCATCAAACACGATGACTTTTCAAGTAAAGGCATGAGCGTTTTAGCTGTTTATTAGAGAGAAAGGTGCTCCACCTGCGTTCCCTCCTTAGTCTGCTCCCACCACCATGACGCACCTTCCTCCACGGATCTGTGAAATCCTCTTGCTTCACCCTATCCCCAGACTCCTGGGCTCCTCATGCTTGTTTCATGAGCAGGACACAGAAGATACTGCAAAGCCAGTGAGCAGTGGAACACCAGCACCTCTGGCCTCCAGCATAAGCGTCTGTCATGGTTTGACACTGACCAAACACCAAGCACCCATGAAAGTTGCTCAGTTGCCCTCCTCTGCCACAGCTGGGCAGAGCAGAGAGAAAATTAATGAAGGCTTCATGAACTGAGATAAAGATTAGGAGAAAACACTCCAAGGACAAAACAGGCTTGGCTTACTTACTAACAAAATCAGTGGAGGATAATGAGAAGTAAAATAAGTCCTTAAAAACACCTTAACTCCCCCCAACTTCCCCTCTCCTTCCCACAGACAGTGAAGGGAGACAGGGCATGGGAGTTTTGGTCAGTTTGTCACCCAAGATTTTCTATCGCTGTTCAGGGAGAGAAGTTGTTCCCCTGTGAGACCGTGGGGTGCCTCCCAGGGGAGACAGTTCTCTGTGAACTTCTTCAGCAGGGTCTTCTCTCACAAGCAGCAGTCCTCCCAAAACTGCTGCAGTGTGAGTCCCTCCCATAGGCACACAGCTTCCCAAAACTGCTGAGGCATAGGTCTGTCTTCCATGGGGTGCAGTCCTCCAAGGACAGGCTGCTCCATCCTGGAAGCAACAGTCCCCTCTCTCCACTGAGTCTTCCACTGGAGCACAGCCTCCTCCAGTCATCCACCTGCTCCAGCATGGGCACTTCCTTCATGGGCTGTGGGTGGATCTGTGCTTCCCCTGTGGATCCATGGGCTGTGGGTGGATCTCTGCTTCCCC
>JAHLSL010000016.1:5172793-5186038 GCA_025920805.1 Petroica traversi
GATCTCTGCTTCCCCTGTGGATCCATGGGCTGTGGGTGGATCTCTGCATCCCCCATGGATCCCTATGGGGTGCAAGGGCACGGCTGATTTGCCATGGTCATCACCAAGGCCTGCAGAGGAATCGTGACTCCACCCCTCCTCCACTGACCTTGGTATATCCATGCTGTTTCCCTCACATGTTCTCACCTCCTTCTCTTCTCTGGCTAGAAAAAACTGTGTCACTCACTTTGTTTTGATTGTCTTCTTAAATATGTTATCACAGAGGTGTTACCATCATCTCTAATTTGCCCAGCCTTGGCCAGCAGCATGTCCAGAGCCATCAAGGACCTGCTAGCACCTCCTAACAGAAGCCACCTCTGTAACACCCCCCTCCGCCCCCACCCAACCAAAAATCAGGCAGAGGAAAACCAACACAGCATCTCAGGAAACAACTGAGTTGCTTCAGCCTTTGGCAAACTCAGATTTTGTCTGGTTTGCATTTTAAAGTGACAGTACTGGCTGCAGCTATCTGAGAGGCCTCAGGCATGAGGCATGTAGGATCAGACTGTCACAAATTGTCCTTCACACTCAGAAGAGCAGATGCCTGCAGCAGGAGAAAGCCATCAGGAGAGGCCCGAGGAAGGGGCAGGGGTGTGGTGGTTCTGAGTCTCAGGCAGAGCAGAGGAAGCTGCTGTTCCTCAGCCAGTCCCAGGGAACAGGCCCAGGGCCAAGTGAGAGGCAGTGGCACGTCCTCCTGCCTTTCCCCTCCAGCTCCATTCACCATCCTTTCCTGCCTGCTCCCAGGCTGCTGCCCTGCTCCAAACCACTCTCCTGCCCCAAACCATAATACCCACCCTGGCTGCAGGAGTCACTGTGCCCTCTGCTGCTGCGACACTGTGGAGATGCCAGAAGAGAGGCCATCAGGCTGTGCGTGTGTGGGAAGTAGATTATTTTCTCTTAATCTGAGCCTCACATGGATTCATGCCTAAGCTTTCTCTTAGAGGAAAGAATTCTTTGGCTATGCTGCTCTGTGCCTTCAGGGATGAAACCCTGCTGGGAGAGGGGCTGAGGGAAGTTATTTCTCCTCTCTCCTGCTCTCTCCCTGTGTCCCAGCTGGTTTAAGAGCTGGCTCTAGGCAAATCCACACCTGCCACTGCTGTCATCAGGTAAAGGTGGGAGATGGGGATCAGGCTTGGGGTGTGGGAAAGCTGTGTCTCTCTCTCAGCCACACCTCAACATCTCGTGATGTGTTTTGCTTCCCAAGAACCAGATCCCATCAGCTGTAAACAACAGGCAAAAAACACCGTGTTACTGCCCAAAAAAAGGGAGTTTCCCCGCCAGACTGGGAAAGAAGAAGAACAAATTGCTGCCAAAAATCTCAGAATTTGGGAACATTTCCTAGACTTCAAGCATTTGCAAAACTACAATGTAGATGCAGATTCCCTGGTGGCGTGCTCTTAAACAAGAGCAAAGGTAAAAGATGCTTCATGGTCCAACCTCCACATGCTGTGTTATGGGGAATCAGGGCATGGGAATCACAGCATTAACAGCCCTGGCTCACTAACAGGGTTGGGAGAGGAAGCAACTGTGGTCCCTGGCTCCAGCCTTATGGAGACCTGATATTTAACAGCAATGAGCAGCTTCAAAGTGAAAAGTAGAAAACAAACCTCTTATTTCATGGGCTGTTAACCCTGCCTTGAAACCCAGGAAGAACATGATTCAGACCTTGTCAATTTTAAAGTCTTTTATGCTCTGTTTTCACCAGATAGGCATTTTCGAGTTCTCACGGGACAAGAGGGAATGGAAAGGTCAGCACATCATTGCCTGTCCACGACTTGAGCTGAGAGTGGCTACACTGTCCTGGTGAATCCAGCTCCAGGGAGAGCCTTTGTTCATGGCTTTGCCATAGAGTTTCACCCACCACAAAGCTTTCCAAAACACAGAGCTTATTTTTTAACCCCCGACTTCTCTGTGTCCCCTCCATCCCCCTAAATTAAACAGCAGCATTTCCTCCCACCCTCCTGTCTAAATCTAGATTTGTCTAAATCTATAGCACAGGTGCTGATCTCATAAATGCTATTACTTTGCAATGTCCTGGAGGGCAACTGGGCTTCCTAGCAGATCAGGGCCTCCTTCCCACAATACCTGACTCAGACAGAAGTCAGAGCTACTCAGTAATTTGAGGTTTTATGAGTCAATTAACTGTGTCATTGGTGCAGACACATCCTAAAACTTTCCCTTTTCCTGCACTGAATCATGAACAACATATCTTTTAGGCTTGCTTTTAGGCTGAAAGGTGGTCTGGGTCTCGATTCTGATGTTCTTAATAAACACCCCTCACTAGCAAGGCTAAAAAGAACCTCCCCACAATCAGCCTGGAAAGCAGGGAGCAATTTAGCTGTGTTATTTACAGCCCCCTTGCCTGGAAACTTTTTATTGTGCTGTTGTCTCAGCTGGCCTTTTGCTCACAGCGATGGGAGCACTGACACAGCATGACCCAGGCTGCATGACCCTGACTTCATCCAGAGAAGAATTTTGGTTGAATGATGCAAAGTAGAAATACCTCTCCACTCTACTCTGCAGGCAGTGGTCCTTGGGCTAACCATCCTAAGTTTTCTTCTCTGCCTGAATGACCCTTTGCCAGGACTCCAGGAGCCTGCCAGGTCCCATGTGTCAATTACTCCCCTGATTTACAGCCTACATCTTCATGTCCAGGATATTCCCAGAAATCTGTTCCACCCTATGTTTATGCAACCCTGAAGCCTTCCATGGGGAAATACGTGCTTTTTTGCAATTTTTTACAAAGCAGCAGAATGCATCTCTCTAGCACAGCATGTTTCTGTTAATAGTGCCACTGACTCAGACAAAACTGAACAAGAAGTGTTCCCCCATCAGCAGAAAAGAAGATGGATCCCAGCTGTGGAAAGGCTGTAGGGACAGGAGGCTTTGGGATGCTGCATTAGTGGGGCTAGAGCTGTCCCACAAGGAGAGCTGGACATCAGGAGTGGGCAGGGAGCTGTGCTGCACCTTTATTGCAGTGGGGGAAGTTGGTGTGAATGCTCAGTGGTGGAAGAAGCTGCTGCTCTTTCACCATGAGCGAGGCCCTTGCAGGGTTGTGTCAGCCGTGGGTTCAAGGTGGGACGTGCCCCTGTGAGATAGCAATGGATTGAGGCTCTCTGGTCCTGTTCACCCTGATTCATCCAATCTTCAGAAGTCAGAGATTACCTTAAGCTCTGAATCACAACGTTTAATTCTTTTTCTTGTAAATTTGTTGTCATACATGAAGGTAATGTTTGATAATTACATGTGTCAAGTCACCGTCCAAACTGTTAAATTACTTCTCGAGACAATTAAGTTCCATAATGAAACACAGTTTAAACAGTAAGTTCCATAATGAAACACAATTTAAATTAAGATGATTACGATAATAAAAATTATAATATTTTATGGGATCTCCTTCCCTCTTGTTCATGTCACAGACAGACACACAGGGGAATTAAGAAGAATAGCAGTTCTTGCTCAGCTTTGCCCAGCATTCTCCTTTGAAACGTGTCTGTGAAAGCACCTCTTACTCAGCTTTCCTAGTCCCATTCGCTTTCATCTCTCTTCAAAGGAGATTTCTCCATGCTTTTGATTATCCCAGTCATACTTTCATATTTCCCTCTAATGCTGAAGCAAGCAGATGACCAGCACATGACTGCCAACTCCCTCACCCCTTGCACTTCAAACGTCCTTCAACCTCCTAAAAGCTCATTTTTCTTTGAAATGCCACAAATCCTCACTGAGGGGTCTAGGATGGCTCCACACCAAGTTATTTAGTGCTCTAGGGGGGCTACTCCCAAGCTGAAGGAATTCCAGCAATGTTATATAGAAGACAGCCCTGGGACACTTCAGAGCTATCAAGCATTAGGTCTGGCTGCTCATCCCTGTTCCTTCAGGGCCTCTCTCTATCCTCCAGCCAATCTCCTTCTTTTTTTCTGTGCTGTCAGCATGGACCTAACATTGTTCTTTGCAGAGCACATCCGTTCTCCTCTTTTCAACTCCTTCCAGCTCCCTGTTGGCCACAGGGTTCCCAGCTCTCAACCACACATTTAACAATAGCTGGAAACTGGAATCCTGCAGGTAACCTTTTGTTTTAGCAGAGTACGTTTTCCTTCCTGTTAGATAAAATATCTCCTGGAAAAAGAGCCTAACTGTTTTAGATGCTGTCCTGACCCTCCATCCTTTATTTAACATTGAGGAATCTGTATGGAGATGATACTTTACAGGTCATTCAGAGTACAATTCGAGGAATAAATTGACAGGTCCTCAGCCTTCCTTGCAATGACATTCTGATGTCCAAACCACAGAGGACAGACCTGGTGGAATTTCCAGGAAGCCTCACTGGTCTCCACAGAAATCACCAAATCCCTTCTTGCTCAGGAGACCTCACTGCTGGTGCCTGCAGTTCTCTGGTCACTGATCCCCTCTGAGGTTCTCCTGTCTGCCTTGGCTGACACACTGCCTGCTGCTCTTCCTTGGCTGGGAAGTACCAGCCTTGCTCCATAACCTCCCCAGCACTCCAAGGGGTCCAGATCCAGCCTCTCTGAACAAAGCTGTTACAGCAACAAATAGTCACTTTCTCCTGATGAACCTACTTGGTCCTCAGTTTCAACTGCAAGAACTAATTAAAACCAGGCAGAGGTCTTTATTTGGGCATGAACTGAAGACAGAGCAGGGATAGCAGAGGCACCAGTCAGAATGGCTGCCTGGCAAGACTAATTTTAGTGACCTGTGTTTATGGCTCTACCACAGCAGATGGGTGTAGGAGCAGGGTGTTAGCTTTGCTAAACCTCAAGTTGAACACAGCCTCTGATTCTGGTCCAACCAAAATTGGGTCCAAACCAAAACCTTTTAAATCCTGTTTCACCTAAGGGTCCAAAACCGTTGAGTGGGGCTGTCTGCTTAGTAACACCACCACCTTTGTGCTTTGGATGAGATGCCACTCACCACATCAGAGCCCATGGCTGGAGAGAGCACCCAGTATTACTCATGCCCTGTTTTTCCTGTAGAATCCTCCCACACCATGTGAACATAGTGCTTTCTTATTTCATCCAGCTGAAGTTTCATCTCTTTCACACCATTTTTATCCCTAAATTATTACTTACAACAGAATTCTATTTAAGATAGAATATGGACTAAAGTTTCCCTATTATTTCTTGTTCTTTCAGTGAGAACTATTGCTACACAGGCAGACAGGCTCACAAAAGACAATACTCCAAGCTAGCCTGGAGAACAAAATCAGAAACTCCTGGAGCCAAGTCAAACAGAAACACTCTCCAATTTCAAAATCTGGGCTCAGTTTTAAAAACAAAGGTAAAAACCAAAGGCAGGATCAAGGCAGGTGTCCCCATCTTACCAGTGAGCACCTACACACAAGGTCTAATTCTCTTTCTTCTGGATGTGTTGTCATAAATGATGGGAATGTTCGATATTTACATGCCTAGTTCACTGTCCCCACCATTCAAACTAAACGACATCCTTGGACAGTAAGTTCCATAATGAAACAAAACCTGAATTGAGATGATGATGATGATAGTGATGATAATAATGATCATCTTTTTATGGGATCTCCTTCCCCTCTTGATTCATGTCATGGAGAGACAAGTGGAGGATTAGGAACAGATGATGTGACTAAGCCAGAGTTGCTGGAGCCGGGTGAGAGCACCTTGACCTGACCCCAAATGCAGTTCCCAGATCTAATCACTAAACCACAGAGGATGTGTGCACCAGGAATGTTTAGTTTACAAGTCAAAACAGAGCCTAACTGCCAGCATCGATAGCCCATGCACTGGGTCTATCGCTACCATTTCATATATTATTCATCTCGATCTTGCACGACACAGGCGGAGCAGAGCCAGCTCGGCAGAAGGGGTAAAAAGGCGACGCTGCTAAATGGTAAAGCACCATCCACACCCTATTTTGTTTTCCTGAATTCCTGCCCTGAGGGTGCCTCTATCAGCTGCCAGCCCAGGTGGATTCGCATGGTCCAGTGGAGGCTGCTGCTTATCTGCACCTGGCTTTGGGTGGTGCCATTATCGTGGAATCATAGAACCATTCCGGTTGAAGAAAACCTCTAGGATCATCAAATCCAACCCTTAAGTTCCCGTGTTCACCACTAAACCACTTCCCCGAGTGCCACATCCACATGACTTTAGAACAATTCCAGGGAGGGTGAACCAGACCTGAGCTGCTGTGGCCTATTGCTCTGCAATAGTAGACACCCAAAGCGGCCCAGAAAACACCTACCTGAGCTCCAGTGCCTCATAGCACTGGTAGTTAACAGTAGTTAACTGGTAGTTAAACTCTTAACAGCAGTTTTCTCCAAGCTATTCCTTGACTTCTTTATTCCTGGCACCAAAATATGAGACTGGAGCATGTCCAGGATGTAAAAGTCCGTTTGAGAAATGAACACCTGTTAAGATCACCCAAGTACAGATTTAAAAACTCTTCTCTTCAAAGCCTGCCACTCTGGCAGTCCTGGCAACTCCTGTTCAGATGAACATAAACCTCTGATTCTATCCAAAGCTAAAGGGCTGCTTCTCTCCATCCCTTCTGCCTCTGGAACATGCAGTGGCCCATGGGGGAACAGAGCTGTTTTGGCTGCCAGACACTTAAGTAATTCCTTGTGCTCGTTCTGAGAAAGACCATCTCCATCCATCATTGCTTGATGCTTATATGTGAAAAATCAAGCAGGTTCCAGCACCAGGACTCAATCCATAAAGAGCAGAGAAGTGTCCTGCCAGCATTGTCACCTTGTGCCTATCTAGAAAACATTGTATTTCCAGCAAGTTCCCACGGTAGGCAAGAAATGTGAGACGGCAGCTTCCCTCACCCACATCGAGCACGGCTTAAACACCTTCCCTCCCCTGCCTCTCACTCCCATCCCTACTAGGTAACACGACCTGTGTAGCTCCACCTGCTGCAAACCACTCGAGATCAGGTTAAAAATCGCATTTTTCTCCCTCTGCAGAGCTGTCAGTGTTCACCACAGCACAGGGCACCGGCAGCATTGACAAGCCCTGCTCGGTCCCAGCTGCTCTGGGGAGGAGCTGAGCCGGTCAGAGCAGGGAAAGCTCTGGCCTGGAGCACCTCAGCATCCAAACTCTGGTAGGTTCTCAGGGGTGGTTGTTCATCCTGCTGGGGCAGCACGGCGAGACTCTGCTCTCTGCCCACAGCCCAGGCTCAGGGAAAAGGGCTTTGGGATTGGGCATCCAGACAGGAAACACTTTTTTTTCTTGTTGCAGGGAAGAACCTTTCAATAGAATTTTTCAGAGACAGCAACCAGAACAAAACCCTCCTGGTACCTCAGAATTTCACAAGGGTTCAGACATGATCAAAAGAATTATTTCCCAAGGGCAGATTTATTGGAGAAGTATATAATATTCTATTTCACTCAGACCCCAAGCTCCATAACTTTCCCTATGGGGCTGTCCCTCTTCACACAGCACAGCACCACACACTGGCCCAAGGTACTGTGATTTTGTACTCCAGATAAGGATGTTTTGAAGCCTGTCCAAGTAGAATTATGGCTCAAATTCTTGAGTAAATATTTCAGTGACAAAACAGAATTATTAAACCCTTTGCTATGAATGACCGTGTTAAAAAAAACCCAACGACTTCCATCATCTGCAAACCTCAATTTTCCAACCTGCAAGAGAAGGACGGGCTCTTGACTCCTTGGGTGTTTCTAGGATTAGACAATATCGGCTCACCATCAATGTGGATTTTGGTATTTTGTGTTATTGCTCCTGTCACATTGCACAAAGGTCACTCAAGGAACGCATTCCATGAGTCAGAGCATTTCCACAGCATTAGTGTAGTCCTCAGAGCTTAACTAGGCTCTGTATTTGGATAAAGCCCACCACAATCCCACTTTGTAAAGATCCCAATGTACGTCAGAATGGCAGCCCTTTCCTGTCACTGCCTCATCTTTGTGTTTAGGATAAGCAGCACTTAGAAGACGATGCTGAAATTAAAGCAGGGAAAGAAAACAAAGCAAAACCACACTTACGGGGGGGGGGGAGGAAGGGAGGTGGTGTAGAAAAAGGGTAAAAATAAAGGAAAATTCTCTCAGAAAAACTCAGACCATTAGAGAGTATCTAGCCAGAGTCAGAAGGCAGAGGGAAATTATGTAGAAATGAATGTAGGGGAAAATGAATCTCCCAGCTCTTCTCCAGATAGAAACTTTCAACAAGAACCTCTTGCCAGCCCAGCACCTCATGTAAAATAGCACATTTTCAAACCTCTTTCACAAAGCACTTGGAAATACTGAGGACCTTATACATCCTCCAACAAAAATACAGACTTTTTCTGGGAAAAGCATTGATTCATTGATCCTGCAATTCTTACCTGAAAAATTCTTGCATTTCATGAACTGAAGATGGGGCTGCAGCCCTGAGTTCCCTGCTCCCTGTCCCCTGGCTGGAGACGTTTTCCTTGGCTCACCAGCCAGCTGGGAGGCCTGCTGCCTTGTGATGGGAGAGCCCTGCTAACCAGACACATCCCAGTTCTCTGAGCTCTCTGCCACACAGCTCAAAGCTCAGAGCAAGCCAGCCCAAAGTCCTGAAAATGCTGACTTTAAACCGATCAAACTGCAGGTGGCAGGAAATTCCAACACACCGGAAGCAGGATCAGGCCTGGCAAAAATCTCATCTGAGACTGTTCTCTCTCCTCACCCTTGGCTTTGAGTATTCCATCTCTGCATCCTTTATCTCTCACTTTGCAACACAGGTTACCCATCTCCTCTGCCTCCTCTATCACACAGCTTTAGCACCCCAAATTACCCACTGCAAACACCCTATATCCTCCAGCTCATACCAATGATCCCCAAATTCCTACCGTTCATCTTCCTGTACTCTCTGCCATGTCCTTTCCTTTTCCACACCCTCTCCTTCTCACCACACCACTTCCAGGGCTGATCAACACCCCAAATCACAGACACCCAAGCCTATTGCACACTGAACACCTTTCCAAAGTTCTTCTCTGCTGCAGATTTTCAGTACTTCCAGCTTGTGGCAGCTGGTCCAAGATGACCCACTGCTGGCCAACCATCCCACCCCTGTGCTGGTCAGGAAGGCACTGTCAATGCATGACAGGATGCCAGTTCTGTGCCTAGGGCACAGGAGGGTGTTGAGGTGAAAGAGCAACATGTTCAACACAACAGGCACAAAACACTGCACTGTGGACTGCGTGTTGCAGGGTCTGTGCTCCACTTGGAGCTTCCAGACTGCTGTTCAAGGAAATTGCCATCAATGTCAGCCTCACCACCACTATTAGACATCTCATCCATGTCCAGGCCCAGCTTGAACCCATTTAACTTGTAACGGATAATGAGATAACAGCATGACATGCAGCAGCTGAAGATTATTTAAACACCCATCTGGTACCTGTTATGCAGCATACGTCCTATTGTTGTATAGGAAATATATGCCACCTCCCTCCCACATGGAAAGGAGAAGATCTATAGATGTGTCTCATGCTACCCCTTCCTTTTTGCACAGATGAGGTAATTCTCCTTCTCTGTGCTGTTTCTAGCATATCACTTTGCATTTCCCATCTGTGTTTTGGGATATGCAGTCCCTTCCAGGTTGGTGAGACCTTGTGAAAACAAACAGGAGGACAATAAAAAATTTGCTCAGGACATGCCACCCCCTTCACACATCAGTTGGAAAAGACTCTGTCATGAAACTCATTCACCATTTGCAAGACACAACGTGGCACTACTCTATCCCAGAGAGATTCAGGGGTGACAGTCCACATCTGTGTTTGTTGGACCACACTGATGCTAGAGAGGAATGGTGAAATACCTGCTGAAGCCTGAGGTGTGATCAAGGCAACCTGTTCACGCTTTAATTCCGATGGACAGATGAGAATCTGCAGATCCCAGCTGAACAGCCTCATTTCTTTATCCAAACATTCCACCTCCCCTTGCAGGATGACTTAGGCTGTTTTGCTGAAATGGCCCTCATGGCTCTGGCTCTCTGTGATCCCACAGCAGCCGCGGGCCGGGTTGTTGTGTATCCCAAGAAATCACGTTTCACAACACAACTTGTCAGATCTGCAGATGGGAGTCCACACTCCTCTGTTTTTCTCAAGCATGAGTCAGTTCTCTGCAAAAACTGTTCTCACATGTAAATCCTGGACCAAATCCTGTGTCTGACGCCCCATCTAGTGTTCAGCACGAACAGATGCAGAAGGGGTCGGTGCAGAGGAAAGAGGTGACTGGAGAATTCCCAGCATTTTCCGCGGTATTAAACCACCTTTATAAAACTCATTTGTCTCCAAGAGAGCCCGGAGAGAGCCCGGGCGACATGGAATCCTGCACATCCCACTGCCAGTTCCTTCCTTTGGACTCTCTGCAGTCTCTGGGTGTCCAAGTGGAGCCCTGGAAATCCAGCTCCTCCGGTGCTTGGCAGCACCCCCGGGACTTGGAGGACACCTGGGCAAACCCAGGAATGAAACCCTTTCCAGCCTTGGAATGAGGAACCAAGAGGCTAAACCGTGCCCACCTCCAGGCTCCATGGCAGCTGGCAGCCTGGATTCTCTCCAACAGGGAACGAGGCTCTTCCTGGCTGCTCAGCAGTCGGCAGCACTGGGTTCTCTTATCATCACAGTCAACAAATCTTGAACAGGTATTTTGAATACTAAATAACTGCTCATTGTTTTTCCAATGAGATTTTAAAAGATAAAATGGGAGTTACCGAGCAGTGCATTTCACTTTTTTTTTTCCCATTAAATTTCATTTCATTTCTGCTGAGAAAACAAACCCTTTTTCGCTGTCTGTCCTTCTTTTCAAACACACGTTTTTTGCTGGTGGGGAGATGGCGAACTTGTCAGAACGAAACTCTGCTCTGGTTTTGATACAGCAGCTTCCTGACTCGTTCAGTACGGCGAATTGCAGAGCCCCAGCACTGCTACGGAAATCCTCGGGCTGTGTAATGTTGTGTGCACAACCACGCGCAGTTAAGCTCAAAACAAGCATCTCTGTGTTCTCCGTTAATCGCCAGCCCAATTAGCACCTTGGTTAAGACGCAGAGATGTTCCAGTCCTCCTTCCATCAGAGCTGGAATTGTTCTAGTGAAACTCTCACTCTGCCTGTGCAATGCTCTGTTCACATCACTTCCAGTTCTCCTGGAGCAGCGTGATAAGTCATTAACTCATTAACACCTCCAGCTTACAGGAGACTTGGCTTCCAGCCCCTTCAGCAGCCCGGGGTCCACGCTCCAGGAAGTTTTTCTGCAGTTTCTGTTTTGGTTTCTGTCCTGGTTTAGGGCAAAATTTTAGGAGGAAACCTCTGAGGGGGGGGTCTCCTCTAGAAAGGCCGATTCCAGCCACGCCTCCCCCAGACAGGTTTGGGAAAAGATTTCCTTAGAGAAAAATTGGAAAAAACTATTCATTTAACAAATAGAATATTCACAAGCGTAGAAAATTTGGTTAATATGAAACAATGAAACCTCTCTTTCCTCTGAAGAGATGGTAGATCCAGAGTCCTTCTGTGGGTGTGGCTGTGTCAGCCTCAGTCCCTCCAGAGGCTGGGGCCGATGGCCAGGCCCGGCTGCAGAACTGGGGGGGGCCCCCGGGGGGATTGTCCTGATGTCTTGGACCACAGAGATGCTGACCAGCCCCAGGAGGAAGAAAAAACCAGCAAAAGAAACAGTCTCTCCCTGCAGAAGCCGAGAGGTGTCTGGCAGCCCTCGCCGTGAGCTCCCAGAGCACACAGACAGAGAGATAACTGTGCCGCTTGGAGCTCAGTGTCCAAGGACTTTCCGGGGGAGGCAGGTGTAACTCCTGCAGACAAGCTGCCGTGTTTTCTCTCTCCCCCTTCGCTCTCTTCACTCTCTCTGTCTCTGGGCCTAACTTAAAGCTGCAGAACTTAATATCCAGCATAAGCAGGAGAGACGACTGGGGATACAAGGATCATACATTCAACCTAGGACACTCATTAACACCTCCAGCTTACAGGAGACTTGGCTTCCAGCCCCTTCAGCAGCCCCGGGTTCTACGCTCCAGGAAGTTTTTCTGCAGTTTCTGTTTTGGTTTCTTTTCCTGCTGAGCCTGGCTGGCAGTCAGCTCCCACCATGAAGCTCCTGAAAGCTGCTGTGATCTTGGTTCTTGTGCCCTCTCTGACGGCGGCTTTTGACCCTCTCAGCGCTTCAATCATTGCGGGAAGTGCTGCTGTGACTTGGCATCTCTTGTCCTCCAAGTCCTGGCTCAAGTGCCACTTCCAGGAGTGCTGCAAAAAGGAAGGCACTGTGAACTTCACAGGTAAGGAAAGGGCAAGGGCACGTGGGGCCAAGCTGGTGCTCCGTCCCAGGGCGGCGAGAGCTTCCTTTGGTGGGGCTGTGGAAGATAAGGGTCACCACCCCAGCAGCACTAACCTAATATTCCTTATCCCGCAGAAGTCGTGTACCCTGCTTCTCCTGCAGTACAGGAGCATTTTCCTCGCCGGTTTCTCGGTTTATATTGGCAGAAATGGGCTGTGCTTGTTTATGGCACCATCAGGGCAGCAAATGCCATTGATAAACCCTATTAATGTGTATAAATGTCTAAAACAGGGATGCCAAGAAGGTGGATCAGGCTCTTCCCGGGGGTGTGAAGGACAGGCAGGGAACTCAGCTTGGGAAAATTACTGAAACTTTACATTTTCATAAACTGATGTGCCTCAATGAACAAAACCTGAGAGAGAAATATGTATTGTTGAGGTTGAACAGGTGGAATATATTCCACCTGGAATGTGGACCACAAGGACATTTTGTAGGAACCATTTCGTCTGAGACTTGCAAAGACTCAGTTTCTGCATTGTAAAGTCCCTACCAGAGGAAAAAGATACTAAAGACTAAAATTATGGACTAATTAGCATGAGAAGCGAGAAATCAATAACCAATAGAGGGTATAATACTAAATAATGAACGAAAATTATGTAATTTGGAACCAACGAGCCAAAATTTGTTAAAAAGCTATAAATAAGTGACAAAACCTTGTGTCTGAGGGGATGCTGCAATTAGGTCCGGCCTGTCCAGAATACAGTAGCGCCTCCCTCTCTCGCACTAAAAAGCCGGTGTGGGCGGGTTTAACTTTCCCGGCGGGTTTAACTTTCCCGGAGGATTTGTTGAGCAGAATGACGTGCTGCTGTCCCTTCCACGCTCCCCAAATCCTCGGGATCTCCGTCCTGCCCGTCCCTTCGCCCGGCTCAAAGATGGCGGCGGCGGCGGCCCCTCAGGGGCG
>JAHLSL010000016.1:5186438-5196940 GCA_025920805.1 Petroica traversi
CACCGGGCAGCGCGGCCCGGGGCGGGCGCGGTGACCGGCGGTGCTGAGCTGTCCCTCTCCCCGCAGCGCTGAAGGCGCAGCTGGACAACAGGCTCTTCGGGCAGCACCTGGCCAAGGACGTGGTGCTGAAGGCGGTGCTGGGCTTCAGCAACAACCCCAGCCCCAAGAAGCCGCTGATGCTGTCGCTGCACGGCTGGGCCGGCACCGGCAAGAACTTCCTCAGCCAGATCCTGGCGGAGCAGGTCCACCCCGCCGGCCTGCGCAGCAAGTTCGTCCATCTCTTCCTGGCCACCCTGCACTTCCCCCACCACGACCAGGTCAAGCTCTACAAGGTGAGGAGGTGGCCCGGGCACCCACAGCCGGTCCCTAAACCCCCGCACGTCTCCCCCAGGTTCTCAGGGATGAGCTCAGCTGATCAGAGCATGATGCTGATAATGCCAAGGTTGTGGGTTCGATCCCTGTGTGGGCCATTCACTTAAAAGTTGGACTCGGATGATCCTTGTGGGAGCCTTCCAACACAGAATATTCTGATTCGTATTCCTGACAGCTGAAGTGTGCGGCTGAGTATTCCAAAGTTGATGCCTAGGAGAGGCGGGAGGGGAAGTTGATGCATAAAGTGAAAGGCACCAAAAAAACGAGAAGTCAAACCCGAGATAGTTTCCATTTCCTAGCGCTGTCCTCTCACTGATGCCATCTGCTGATTCCCGTGCTCGCTTGCAAGAAGAGTTTGTCGTTCCAGCTGCTTTATCCTGGGTCCGGGATGGAAAGAACCTTCTCCGCGGGGCTGTGTTTTGCTTTTATGGTTGAAACAGTGTTGATAATGTTGAGAGCAGTGTGGTGTTTTGACTGTAACACAATAGTTCTTGCACAACTTCAAAGCTTGCTGGTTTTTCCCAGCAAGAGTGGACAAGAGATGGGGAGAACACACAGCCTGGACAGCTGACCCCCCCTGGCCAGAAGGATGTTCCATACCACATGCTGCGATGCTCAGCCACAGAAACGGGTTTTGAAGCAGGAAAAAGTCGGGGGGCCATTGGTTTCCAAGGTGATTATTGCTCTAGCTCTGGCTGGACATTGGTCTGCATGTGTTGGGTGGTTCCCTTTGCTTGGTTTTTTCCTCTTTCATTCACCAGCCAGTGAGTGAGGATACTGAGATTTGACAGTGTGTCCCCAGAGTCTGACACATACAGGAATCTTGCAGTACATCCAGTAAAGACCTTGTTTTTCAGTGGCTTTCAACCTCTTGTTCCAGGAACAGCTGCAGAACTGGATTCGAGGCAATGTCAGTGCCTGTCCCTCCTCTGTCTTCATCTTTGATGAGATGGACAAAATGCATCCAGGTGTCATTGATGCCATCAAGCCCTTCTTAGACTATTATGAGGAGGTTGATGGGGTGTCCTACAGAAAAGCCATCTTCATCTTCCTCAGGTCTGTGGCACCAATTTCTGTCATTTTGAGATACTGAATATTTATTTATGATGATAATGATGCTTCTTGGGGACCTCATTGAAAGAACAGTGAAAAAAAGTGCTCTGGAGGGAAGATTCTCTGTGCAGTGGGGAGTACTCTGAGCTTGTGCCTGTGGCTGTAGTGGAGCAGGTCTGATGCTGTGCATGGCTGAGCTCATGAACCTGGCCCAGAGCACAGGACATAAGAGAGTTCTCTTGGCTGCACCGAGTACTGGCCCTTGCAGACATGGAGTTAACAATTTTCAGAGCAGTTGGTTTGGTGCTGTTTTGGATTTGTGGCTATGAGAGTGTTGATAACACACCCATGTTTTTTTCCATTCCTGCAGGATGTTTGCAAAGCTTGAAGGCTTTTCCCACAGGAGGCTGGGGTGGGCAGGTGGATGGGGTGGGGACAGTTGACCTGAACTGCCCAGGGGGATGTTTAATACCGTGGCATGTCATGCTCAGCAGTAAAATCAGGGATGGAGAAAAAAGTGGGGTTTCAGCTTTAACGTGGGTTTCAGCATTGGCCTGGGCTTTGGTCTGACTGTGGGGGTGGTGAGTGATTTCCTTCGTCCTCCATGAGTTTTTTTTCTCTTTTTTTCTCCTCCTGTTAAACTGTCTTTCCCTAAGTCTTGGCTTACAGGATTCTTTTTGATGATTTGTCTGATATCAAGGAGATGAGCAATATGTGTAACTGTCTGCAAAAGAAATTCTGGTTCAGTTGTGTGTATTTCACCACTGTACATTTTTCTTTTACGATCAGCAATGCAGGCGGTGATTTAATTAACAAAGCAGCTCTTGACTTCTGGACAAGTGGAAAGCGCAGGGAAGATATTCAGCTGAAAGACCTGGAGCCCTTGCTCTCTGTGGGAGTCTTCAACAACAAGAACAGTAAGTCACTTCACCCCAGAAATGGGAAATTCTTTCCTCAATGGCTGAGACAAACTGCTCTGTGAATTCAGCCTTGTCCCAAATGCAGGATCAAGTTTAGAGAAACTCCTTTTGTTTGTTTTTTTTTCCCCAGGTGGGCTGTGGCACAGCAGCATCATTGACAGGAACCTTATTGACTACTTTGTCCCTTTCCTGCCCCTGGAGCAAAGGCATGTGAAGATGTGTGTCAGGGCTGAAATGACAGCCCGTGGCTATGCTGTGGATGAGAAGATTGTTCAGGCAGTGGCTGATGAGATGACCTATTTCCCCAAGGAGCAGAAGATCTACTCTGATAAAGGCTGCAAGACTGTACAGGCCAAGTTGGATATTCATGAAGACCTTGTGATGAGAGATACGAAAGCCAGGGGTTGATTTCCTCTTTGAGTCTCCAAAGCACTTTCAGAGCTTTTGGAAATCTGTGTATTTGCACTTACACTTTTTTACTATTGCAGGGAGTATGGTGAAAATACCAGAGTGAGCTGTATGGGCTTGGTAGCTTTTTTGTGTGTTTGGTTTTAGGTTTTTTTTTTTTAACTTAACATAGAATTGGGAACTTAGAGATGATCTAGTGCCACCTTTTGCCATGGGCAGGGACACTTTCCACTGAATCAGGTCACTCATAGTCCCATCCAGCCTGGCTTTGAAGTGCTGTCCATCTCTGAACTGGCTGGTTTCTAAACGTTGCCCCCTTTAGTTTTCTTTTAATCTATAGAGAATTTCTAATGTGACACACAGCACTGGATAAAGCCTCTCCTGCTTTATTCTTCCAGGTGCTGGGATTATAAGTTTTTAATTCCTCTTTTCACATAAACTAGATTGGAGCAAAGGAAATGAGAGGAATTTTTCCAGATAGTCATACTCCCTCCCTTGTACATGGTCCTGTTCACCTTCCTAGTGAAATGGAGGGATATGTGTTGTGTTCTGAACTGTGATCATGTCTGCAAGGGTGAGCTCCTTGGTACATTGCAGTAAGAAGATGATATGGTGGAAATCTTCCTGTGCTTCAGCAGGGCATCATCCTACATCTCCTGGTACAGTAATGTGGGAAGTGATTATAAGCTCCTAGAAATCTGTTACTAAATAATAGAGAGGGCAGGGAAAGGGGAAGTAAGAGCTTGCCCCTCCCCCCATGTTTCTTTGGGGAAAAAGAAATTGTTAAAGAAACTTTATGTTCTTTAAAGGGGCTAAGTAAACTTGTGACTCCAGGTCTTCCTAAAATGAGGGACCCATCTGAGGGGTCTGTTACAGCATACTTGGCCAGTCTGCTGCACTTAAGCAGAAAAATCTCTCATGAGGATTTGACTGTTGCAGTTGTCAGGTTAATGTGTGTGGGCTCTTGGGAAGTCTGTAAGGTCCTTATTTGTCTATCCCTGCTGCTCTTAATGGTCAAGGTGTGGATAATGCTGCTCTCACGTTGCTTGGAAGACACTTGGATGGAAGATAGTATTTTTAATAGTGTATTTTTATGCTGAAGTGTAAGCAACAGCAACAATCCTATACCTCACTAGTTAGGTATGTTTTATAGTAGCTTTTAAAGTTAAAGAATGCCTGTGTGAAAGGGTGAGTGATGAGTTAAGCTGGGAAAGATCAATTTAACCTTCACCCAGTGGGGAGGCTGGGATTTAAACGCTGTTGCAAGTTTTAACTCTTAGTCTCCCATCACATGTGTATCTAATGTTGTAATGCAAGACAGAAGTGCCTTTCACTTTGTTGATTGTACTGGTTTTAAATTGGTACAAGGGATGGGAGTGTTTTTGTGCTGCATCATCCATTCCCTCACTTGTTCTTAAACTTCCTTTAAGAGGTGATGCTAAATTACAGGTCTCATTACAATTATGTTAATTCCAATTACAACAGAGAGTTTAGCACTCATGTTAAGCTCTAAATTAAAAGTGTTGATTGCCTTTAACAGCCACACTGGAGTTTGTCAAACGTTGGCAAACTGTTCACACTGATGCAATCTCCAGAGCCAAACATGGAGCAAGCCATTAACCTTGGGACATTGGACTGTCACTTTTCAGTGTGATGTTTTGCCTACTAACTGATTTATTCATAGTTGTATATGCTGCATCCAGTTTCATTTACTCCAAAAAGAAAATATTTGTGCTATTTCAAAACACTAAATACTACCATACTGCAGTTGGAATAAATCCTAAGTTACTTGTTCTCTCTTGGTTAATAATTTTCAGATATAGGAAAGTACTGGTTTATGCAGTTTGCAACCAGCTGCACTGCACATTTCTGTTACACTTCCTTTGTGAGTGTGGGGCAGCTTTGGCAGCAGCTCTCACCTCGCTGAAGGGTCTGTTGGGAACCACCTGCAGTGCTCTAAGGATGCACCAGGAAAGCTCAGGGGGCCTGGGAAGCACAAGCTCTGTTCACTTGCACCTCAGCACTTGTGGGACAGCTCAGCTGTTTGTCCTTCCTGGGCACACCAGGCTCTGGGGCCAGGCTGCCTCGGGCTGGCAGGACAGCAGCACTTCCTATGTCAGTGTGTTTAAACCACTGATTTTGTGAGTACTATGTGAGAATTTGGAACACTCCCTGCAGAAAGTTGAACTAAATCAGCAGCTGCTTTTACTGGACTCTGGTAAGAACAGAATTCGCTCCTGGGACTGCTCAGCACCTCTCACCTGGCCAATGGACTGTTTCTCAGGTCAGCAGCCCTTTCCCCAGGACATTTTCCTTTAAGTTGTCTGATCTAGTCTTAAATGGCCTATTAAATAGAATTATGGCCATAGTTACCCAGTCACAGCAAGAAAGAATGAGGACCTTAGCTCTGAAACCATACAGGGGAGGAATAATGGGATCAGAAGGATAAATCTGGGCGTGATTTCAGGCACAAGTATGTCTTTTACCCAGACAGAACTGCTCCTGACCAGGTCTGCAGAACAGAGAGAAAGAGAGGCAGTCTCCACCTTTCCACATCATTCCTGTTCTCCATAGGAAGCTTCCTTGTACCCTGGGCCATTCAGGGCTGTGATACAATGAAATACAGGCTACCTGTGTACATCAAATGTTTGTATTTATGCTGCACTGGCACAGAAACAGAACTAAGATCGTTCTGGAAGAGCCACAAGATGTCTTGGTTGTACTTATTGTCTTGAGGAGAAGGTACCAGACAGCAGTACAAGTTTATCATCATTACTTCTGCTTTTTCCCATTAGCCAGTTACCTGCTATAATCAGGAAGTCAAAGAAAGATAAATACCTGAGGTCAAAGCACTCATTTGCTGACAAATACTAGGATTGATAATTTGCATATCAAACAGCTTCAGAGCAAGTGGACAGTTGGAGCATCATTGGCCATTTTATTTCCCCCCTCCAGAGAAAACTCCAAGATGCTGCCAGTGAAAAGGTGGGTGGTTTCAAACAGAGCCTGCAGTGTTCAGGCAGTGGTACTACAGTGGGAGGAGGAGATGAACAGCAGGGTTTTAACTGCTCTGCAAGACAAGTTCACCCTTACTGAGCACCCATACATGTGGGAAGTCTGCCTCTACAAAAAACACATAACTGCAATTAGTATAAACAATCCAGAAGTGCACTTTCCACTCCAAGCTTGATTTGTTTCACCAGACAGCAGAGTCATCTCCTCCTATCTCTGCCCTTTGAACTCCAGAAGGGAAATACTCAAGCACAGCTTGGACAGCCAGGAATGCAGTGTGCAGTTCCTCAACATGGAGTAAATTTGTGCAAAATTAATATCAAATCACTCAATCCAAAGAACACCAGAAGGTAGCTAAGAAAGACATTTCTGATGAGAAAAGTTTATTTTGAACAGCAACTGGAATGAAAAAAGCCTCTGCAGTGCTCACATTCAGAAACAGATCTGCCACCGTTCACAGTAACTTCCGTGGACACATTTTATGGGTTATTTTTTTTCCAAATGCCTTTAGATCTGCCTCCAACCCTGCCTCGAAGGCACACAGTATGGTGAGAACATGAAAAAGGGAAACCCCTGCAATCTGACCCCTGAATTCAACATGTAAGTGAAGAAGAGAAACCTCTTTTCAATTTCCATGGTGTAAAGTTTAATCTGTACACATTTCCCATGACGTTGCAGCCTTTCCATAAAGCTGACTCACCATTCCCAGAGCACAGTTCTCCTTTCTGAGATCACTCCTGGGAGAGCCTTCTGTGGGTAACTTTATACATAAAAACTAACCAAAACCAGGAACTAACTACACCAAAGTGATAGTTGAGGATTTTAACTCGCTTCCTTGTGATATTAAGTCTACTTTCTGAACATTATTCACAACAAAGAGTTTTGTATTCTTGGTTTGACACGTAGACTAAATTATACCTCTGTTTTGAAAAAGACAATGGCACTATGGGATGTTGGATAAAAGAGTCCAGATTTCTCAATTCCAGAATCCCCCTTTATCTTTACTGGGCCCAAACTATTGAAGGCAAACCCCCACATATTCTATTTCTAATGCATATTCCCACATAGGACCAATGAAGGCTTTCACAGGAACTTTGATTAAAATTCTCAATATTGTCTAGAGATCATCCACATCAGAGCAAAATCAAATTAAAATTAGGGCATAGTCTCAGTCCTTCTATACCTGTCAAGAGTCTGCCAAAGTGTTCCAATGATTGATGTATGATTCAAGGAGTCTTGAGCCTGCCAGATGCAGGAATTCCCAAAGCAGTTCCTTCTTACCTTCACAGCACAAGGCAGAAGCACTTGGGAGCTGGGAATGGTGACAAAATAAAAATGCAGAGGCATTGCTGCTTTTTTACACACCAGTTACAAAATAGTGTTCCTTTCTTTAAAAAGTACTTAAAAATGAAATGTCTCAGGTCCCCCACTTGGTGATTAAGTTAAATTTGCTTCATTGCAGGTTGTAGCAATAAAGCATTAGAAGTCATAATAATAATCCAGCTTTGCATCCACAGTTTTGCATCCTTTATCTGAGTAGATTCTCTCCTCTCTGGGGAAGTAGGTCATCTCATCAGCTATCCTGCTCACAATGTCTTCATCCACAGTGAAGCCACGCGACTCAATCTCAACCCTGACACACATCTTCACATGTTTGTATTCCAGAGGCAGGAAAGGGATAAAGTAGTCAATGAGGTTTCTGTCAATCAAGGTGCTGTGCCAAAATCCACCTGCAAAGGGAAAGAGGGGAGGTTTGTTAGTACTTCTCTAGTTAAACACCACCATGGGTTGAATGGCAGCAAAGGGCAGAACACAGCTAAGAATTCACCTGGGATTTTAGGGCACTATAATGCCCTGGTCAATACTTCTTTGACATACTTTGTGCATAAAGTTTTGGACAGACACATAAATGTGTTCCTTTGGGCTGAAGGAATGAATTTTGACTGTGCTCAAGTCTTGCTCTCCAGGTGCTGGTCTCATACCATTCCCTGTGTCACCTAGAGATGGACAGATTTTCTCTCTAATCTCTCACATACCCGTTTTATTGGTTTGGGGTTTTTTTGGAGCTTACATTAAACTTCTTAAAAAGTACAGTGAGTTTGCTTCCAATGCTACATTTAGAGCATAATTATGTTAAAACCCCTTTTCACCAGAAGTCCTGTGTGAGGAAACCCATGAAGCACTTCCCCCAACACACAGCAAACAGGCTGATGGCCAAAGGTGCACATTGAGCTCCTTAATCTTCACTCATCCTGGGAGCCAACTGTAGCCCCAAAACTTCAGATCTCCTCCTGACAAGCCAAAAACTGGAGGCCACATCAAGAAGAAACCATAGCCCGTAAAAATGCAGCTAAACGCAGCCCATCCCTTTTGTGTAACTTTTACCACCTCAAAAGCAATCCCAGTTTTACTCACTATTTTTGTTGTTGAAGACTGACACAGACAGTGCATTTTGGATATCTGTGAGCTGGATATCTTCCCTTCTGCCCCCATTTCTCCAGAAATCTAGTGCCACCTCTGTTATCTTTTCAGCTCCTGCATTGCTAAGTAAAGAGAAAACAGAGATTGTAGCTGGGGGTAGTTTTAAAAGGTAAAGTTATGAAGTAAAAGCATGGAGTGTACAGAACAGCAAACCTGAGAAGCCACTGTTTACCTGAGGAAGATGAAGATGGCTTGTCTGTAGGACACCCCATCCAGCAGCTCATAGTAGTCCAGGAAGGGTTTGATGGAATCAATGAGTCCTGCGTGCATTTTATCCATTTCATCAAATATAAAGAGTGACCGGGGACAGATGCTCACATTGCCCCGAATCCACGACTGCAACTGGTCCTGAGTGCCACAAAAGTGAAAGATGCTGAAAGACTTTGTGTTGAAAAGACAGGAAAAACAGCACTTTCTGTTCATGGAACCTTGTTCTGAAGGAGTTATTTCAGTGGTGTCATTTTAACAGTTTTGGTTTCTTGACTAAAACATGGCTACGAGCTGTAAATGAAACCTCAACAAAATCTCATGCTGGTTCTGAAAAAACTTTAATACACCAAGAGACAGGATGGGACAAGCAGGAATTCTAGATATTCCTATAAAAAGCAAAAATGAAAGTGCACAGTAAGACAAAAAATGGGTCCCACCAAGGAACAGCCACACAAAGCCCAGCCCTGACAAACCAGATGATGACTTCTGGCAGCACTTTGGTCTGAACATCCTTAATATAAGCAATATTAAATTTGCTACCTGGTAGCAGCAGTGAGAAATTGCACCTGCAGTCGCTGGCAGAAGCAGAAACAAAATTTAACTGTCTGTGGTTTTATCAATCAGAAGGTAAATAAAGACAATTACAAGCCCTTCTTAAAACACTGTTGTCCAGAAGGGCTAATGTTTTATTGCATTGAAAGAATCTCTCACTTAAGCATTGCATTTTTCTCTTGAGTATTACATTCAAGATCAGTAATGCATTAACTGGGGGGAAAAATGGTTTGATGTACTGGTAGATGAATGAAAAACAATTGCCCTGACTATTTTCAATGATTCATTACTTTTTTAATTTATTCTACTCAGTCCCTTAACTGCAGGTGTGTTGGGGATAAGCAGCAATACTTCTTCCTACTGCCTTGGGCAGCAAATTTCCCAAGTGTATTCACCTCAAAACAAATGCAGATAAGCATCATTTTATTTCAAAATGGTTCAGTTAAAAGAAGGGGAGAAATAAGTTGTAAAAGAGGAAATGTCTATTTCCTCCATTTAGAAATCAGGTTTGTAGACCATCCTGTTCCCATTTTTTAACACATACAAACTGAATGCCAACACGCAGTACTACAAGGCAGTGGTACTCATTCAAACTGTGCTGTGAACAAAGTTAGAACAAAAAAAACCCATAAAACACATCTGAGCTACTGCTCCATGGTATCTCCCTGCCTACAGAATTGACAATTCCAAATAGATTTATATCTGAACCTGTCTGACAGCAGAGTGGTTTCTGATTTTGCCTTACAGCTGGGAAATGGATCCATAGAAAACTAAATAACCTGCTTAGTGTGCAGCAGAACAGACAATGATGCCTCAGAGAGCCAATGCCAGCTTGCCACAGTGCTTGACAAACCTGGGGGTCACCGGGTTGTTTCCCAGGGTCATAAACTATTGGGCTTTTTGCAGTGCCATCCAACACATCATCTAACCAGGAATTGTGTTTGTCCTTAAGTCAGCCCCATCTCTAAGCAAAGTGCAGAATGAATATTACACCACATCACTATTCTGTAAAGAGAGGATCAGAAAACATGCAAAACCTTTAGATTCATGGGAAAAACAATCCTGATGGATACTAGGATCGACACAGTTCTGTACAGAAGATCGCAAAACTGGCACAGCATACATGTTACTGCATAAAATAACATCCAGGTCTGTAGTACTGATCATACCACGACATTTATAATTCATTCCTGCACTGCTCATTCTTACCTTGTAGAGATTGATGCTGTGAGCGTGAGGAAAGTGTAAAGTTGCCACGAACTGATGGACATATTTACTCTGCAGACCTCTTTTATAAATACTTTCAGCGACGATCTTACTGACAAAGTTTTTCCCTGTTCCAGTCCAGCCGTGCAAGGAAAGCGCGAGAGGCTTTTTGGCGTTGGTGTTGTTCAAGAAGCCCCTCACGGCTTTTACAACCACCTTGCTCACCAAGTGCTGCCCGAACAGCCTCTTGTCCAAGTTCTCCTGCAGAGCTGCATGGAGAGACCACAC
>JAHLSL010000016.1:5206940-5320669 GCA_025920805.1 Petroica traversi
ATCCCACCCCCACGACCCGGCCCGGATCTCGCCGTGCCGCGGCGCTGGGGCGGCCCTGCACACCCAGGGCCTGGTGCCGACCCCGGGAGCGGGGCCTTGCGGCTTTAGGCTGTTTTTGTGCAGCCTCGCTCGTGTCTGGCAGCTGCAGTGTCTGTCAGGAGAGGACTTGGATTTTAGGGGTCTGCTGCTCCTGAGAAGCCATGTAGCGGGCAAGAGGGAGGGGATTTCCCGCAGGTGTTTTTTGCCTGAAAGCTAAATCTCTGGGCGAGTCGTTGTGTTGTGACCTCCCTTAATAAAGCAGTGTTCAGACCCGCTCTCCTTTGGGTGTTCTACATAAACCTCCTGGTTTTCCCATACCTGGTGCAGCTGCGAGTCAGGAGCACCTGCTTTCTGCTTCTGCCTTGTCAGTAAGGCAGTTCGGTAAATATTTCTTTCTTCAATATCTCAGTTATAAAATGTCTCGGAGCACAACTGCAGATACTTCTTGCTCTTAGCAGGTTATGCAAGACCTGACCTGGTAGTTGTTTTGTGATGAACAGTGCAAAGAGTTCTTTTATTTGTGCAGTTGCTCCAAAGAATGTCAGCTTGCATGGATCTGAAACTCTTAACAGCTGGCTCTAGCTTTGGTACAAAACCACACAGTTGTTTTAAAGAAACCAAACAACCAACCAAAACCTAGAAATGTGTTCCTGTAGAAGGCAGAGATGCTGGGGTTGGCAGCAGTTGAAGGGACTGAAAGTAGGTTGCAGTTACGGAGGAACTGTTCTGACATGTTCCTGTGCTGTTCTCCCTCAGTGGTGCTTGAGAAAGACAGGCTGAAGGACTTGTTTTCGGGTAACTTCCTTTCCCATCATACACAGTACATTTTGACAAGCACAGCTCAGCTCTCTGGCAGTGCTTTTATGAAATTCCTGGTTTCCTGAACAGAATTAGAGCTGTGTGTGCCAGCTGAAGCTCTTAGGGCAGTCGTGGGGAGGCAGAAGTTGAATATTTCCTTCTGAACAGTCACAAATCTTTTCCTGGTGTGTGCTATCAGGGCTGAGAGGCAAAAATTTGCCTTGCTTTGTTCAGAAAGGCTCTGTGTGGGAAGATCAGCACCCCACTACTGCAAAGTCTAAAGGCATGGTTTTAATTTTGAGGAGAGCGGTGGCCCCACAGAATGTACTGGAACCATCCACGTCCGCAAGACTCTACTTAACAAAGTGTGCTTCAAAACCAGTTCCCTGTTAGCTTAAGCTGGTGAAGATATGGGGTCTGGAATTAATTTTAAAACAGTGTTTTGTTAATTAGATTTTCTGGGAAATATCTGGGAGAGAGATAAGAAATCAAGGATGGTGAAACAGCAAATATAACATTGAAACTTTTTTTTTGTAATTGGACCAGCTGATGCTGGGGAAAGGGATCTGTTTTGATGAAGGAATTCAGAGCCTGAAATGTCCCAGTTTTATGTGTTAGTCAAAGCTACTGTGCTCTTGTCACTTGTCTTTTAAATCAACATGTGTTACAGGGTGCTGCTTTCCTTCTCTGTGAAGCTGCATGAAATTACTCTGTTGTTTGTTAAGCATCTCTTCACAGGTTACTGAGATCCAGGTCAGCACCCCTCTGGTTTCTACCATGCACATACGGTTTCTTCTCCCTTTGCTCCTCCCATCAGTTTATTCAGTTCTAAAGAGTGCTGGGAAAACATTGTAAAATTATCCTTGAGGTTTATCTTCTGCCAAGACAAGATGCTAGGCAAGCTTTTCCCCTCCCAAGATAAGTGTTACTGATATGGCATACTCGTTTATATTCTTTTCTTCCTACTGTCAGTGATTCAGGCTAGATAACATGGGGAGTTGTTTCAAATATCCTAAAAATGGGAAAAAAACCAGAGTCAGCCATGCCACTGCTGGAGTCATTAACATCAAGTTCATCAGATTTTTCCACTTCTTTGTTGCAATGATGTGGGCTCTTCACATCTGCTTCATTTCCAGCCAGCAGTAATATTTTGGATCCGTCTGTGCTATTAATATAACTTATCTTCTTTTCTATTTTTTAAACAGCCATGAGCAAGGTTATTTAAACTATGCTTAAGAAGCACAAACTCTTTTTTGTTCTTTATAGTTGCATGTTACTGAGACATGTTTAAAGTCTTTACATATCCATGGACCGCCATAAAAATGTTTATTGTGTTCATAAGCTATGAAATAATCTGTTCTTGTGGTGCTTGGATATATAAGCTGGGTGGAATAGTGCATTATGTTTTGTGCAGACTTCGAGTTATGTGGCTCATACTGTTAAAAATTTTACCCATGAAGGGGTAAATTCCTCAGAGACTGAAGCCTGCTTATCGGTGTTACAGTTCATTTAAGTCTATTTCCCTCTTGCCCAGCTTCATTTAGAGCTAATCATATTTTTAATGTTTGATGAAGGAGTGTAACAGAGGAATGTTCGGTTCAGATCAGCACAGCTGGGTGCATGAAGCTCATAGACACCACAGGCTAAGTACTGGTGTCATGGGCTGCAGCACCTTTCACTTTTCATCAGAGTTTTCATGCAAATGAGCTAATTAGATTTGTATCTCTGCAGCTGAAGCTGTGCCTGAGTGCTGAGCACCTCCCTGCATTTCTTAAGGCACATTCCATGATATGGATTATTAGCTTTATTTGTTTCCCTCTCCTCCCCATGGCTTTGCTCCTTCCCTTCAATACCACAATGCAGCCACTCAGCAGTGGGGCCAGACTGTGCCAGCTTGTGGGGCTCCAGGTTTAGATTTGTTTCAGTCTCTGAACCTTAAAGATAAATATGGAACTCTAATATGCAGAACATGCCCAAGTATATTCTTACAGTCATGAGAGCAAATCTGACATGTAGTGAAAGGAACCATCCTTTCTTGTCCTAGGAAATCCTCCTCACATGAGTGTTGGTGAAAATGGGGGATACAAGGGACATCTGTCCTCACCTGGATTCCATAGGAGAGGTGACCAGGGATGATCTGCTGCTCAAATCCAAGGTAGAGGGCTGTGGCTCTCAGTCCTTTCTCTTTTAGCTGTTGTGCATGCTTGCTTTTTGAAGAAAATTCTGCCTATCTCCAGAAAGAAACTCTCCTTCCCACACTGAAATACCCACATGTCCCATGAAATCACCCTTTGTGACCTCACAAATCTCTCATTGTCATTTTATCCTGCTTGAATGTGTCACTTAGCTATACTGGTGCAATTATGTATTTGATTGGAAGTGTGATGTTAAGGAATGAAATGACCTGAAGGTTGGGCTCGGTTACTTAAAAACCATCCAAGCAAACACACCTTCTTTTCTCATGAATGTGCAGGGAACTTGCCAGTCTTGTGGAGCTGTGGGACCAAACCTCTGGGCTTGTCTTCAGGTAAAAATGGCTTAT
This sequence comes from Petroica traversi, assembly GCA_025920805.1. Taxonomy (NCBI): domain Eukaryota; kingdom Metazoa; phylum Chordata; class Aves; order Passeriformes; family Petroicidae; genus Petroica; species Petroica traversi. The sequence goes on from JAHLSL010000016.1 coordinate 5,210,320, forward strand.
TTGTGTGCATGATGTGGTGGGACTTCACTTGAATAGCATTTATACTGATAAGAAGAGTGGGGAGCAAAGAAGGGGCTCACAGTAGAACTATACACTGTTTTTTGATGGATTCCAAGGACGAGACACCCTAGGTGAAAGGGAGTTCTGTCACAATTTGACAAAATGGAACAGTTCACACTTGTAAGGGATTGCAATGGCTGTTCCCAGTAGGAATGAATAAACTGCCCAGGGTTGGTTGTTGGCTGGGGACTGCCTGTGCTGGCATCTGTGGAGGGGCTGCCACCTTGGGAGTGAGCTGGGAGGGAATGCCATGGATCTGGTTATTTTTACACTGGACTGCCCAGGCTTGGGGCTGCTCAGATGAGATCCATGTTGGAGCAATGGCCATGGAACAGAGACTTTGCCTGGGTGCAAACCTGGTTCCAGGTCTTCTTTCTTAAATCACTTCTAAATTTCCATCAATTCTAAATTTTCATCTTGTTCTGGGCCCTGAATAAAAAGCAGGTTAGAAAACTGGCAAGATAATTCTGAAGTTGCTGTTACAGACTGTTACAGAGTTACAGACTGTTTTCTAAAGGGTCTAACTCGATGTGCCCATTGTGCTTTGGCTCTTTCCCCTCTCTAGATTGGTTGTCCTTATGTTGGTTGTGGGGAGTCCTTTGCTGACCACAGCACTCTTCATGCACAGGTGAGCTTTTCTCTGCCCCCCCACATTTAAACAGACAGAGTCAGATTTTCCCTGTTCCATGCTCTGGTAGTCCTGTACTCCAGCTCAAGCAGCTGCCAGAGGAGATGTGTTATTTATTTTGGATTTCCAGGCCAAGAAGCACAACCTGACAGTGAACCTGACCACGTTCCGTGTGTGGTGCTATGCCTGTGAGAAGGAGGTGTTCCTGGAGCAGCGCCTGGCAGCGCGCCCGCCCTCGCCCCCCCGCCAAGTTCCCTGAGCCGGTGGGTCTGTGTCACACAGGGCAGGGCTCAGTGCTGGGCAAGGCTTTGTTTGCCTGCTGGAGCATTAGCCAAAGGATTTCTGCCATGGTGCAGCGTTTGCTGTGACAGGATACCTTCAATGCCTGTAGCCACTAGCCCTGACTTACAGGGTCTCCCAGCAAAAAGATTTCCAAATAACTAGGGGTGGGAATTAGGTGACCTTTGAGGTCCCTTCCAACCCAAACCATCTTATGATGCTATGATTCTATGACTTGAATATCCATTCTGACTGTATTTTTAACCTTTCCAATGCATGTGAGAAGAACCTGCCTGTCACATTTTTGTTTCTAATACATGGCCCATGGAAATTTCAGCTGTCAAACCAGAAACACAGTGTACTTGTGACACTGCTGCTCACTCCTGATGTTTCTTATCACATGTGCTAGAAGAGTAATGGCACTATTTCCACTCCCTGCTGCCTCAGTGAGAAGGGTAGACAGTGCAACCTGTTCTTCCTTCTTCTACTTTTCTTGAAGGCTGGCTTGATTTATATGTAAGATAATATCTCTCAGAGCTCATCTTTCAAAGCTGGTCTCTGACTGATGCTTATTTCTCTGTCTTTCATCTAGGATTCTCCTTTGCCTGCTCACCCTCTGAAAGCTGTTCCAATTGCAGTGGCTGATGAAGGCGAATCTGAATCAGAGGATGATGATTTGAAACCAAGAGGTAACTTCGCATTGAGTTGATGAAAGGGCTGGCAGGGGAACTCTGCAGTCTGTGCTGAGAGGGTTCCTGGCAGCAGAATGTGGAGACTGCCTAGAAAGGGCTGGATTGCCTCTCCTTGGGGAGGAATATGGAAAGCAGCACATCTGGAAAGTGATTCATCTGTCTCTTGTTTGTGCTTTAGGCCTTACTGGAATGAAAAATCTTGGGAACTCCTGCTACATGAATGCAGCACTTCAGGCTCTCTCAAACTGGTAGGCATTAGGGCTTTCAGTGTTGTCTTAACTACTTCACTAAATACCAAAAATGTCACCTCTGATCTGAAACCTTCATGAGCCTTGTAAAGAGAGATTAGCGAGGCAGGGGACAGAAAAAAATAATGTTTTTTATAAAGCAACAGAAGTGTTATAGTAGGAAATTGAGTGACCAATCAATGTACAAGACTCATGTTTAGATGAATGCATGAAGTAAAACTTCATCATTTCTGTTGCAACAGAAATTATTTATCCCAGAGAAAGCCATGTACATCTCTTTATTCTCCCATGGATATCATTCTAACAACCTAAAATATCCTAAAATATTCTCTAGCTATCCTGTTGAAAACTAATTCCAGGATTTTTTCTGTACTGAGAACAGGTCCAGATCAGCCTTTTTCATTTGTTTCAAGTGAGGAGTCACATCTGCATCTGGAATCACTTCTTCCCTTGATTTAAAATCAGTACCTAAAGCATGCTTTTGATAAGGCCTGCGTGAAGTTTTGGTAAATTAATAGAAGCAGAGGAGAAATGTCTGTGTGCTGAATTCCTTTTTTCCTTCTCTTGTAGCCCCCCTCTCACACAGTTTTTCCTGGAATGTGGTGGACTGGTCCGTACGGATAAGAAACCTGCCCTGTGCAAAAGCTACCAGAAGTTGGTGTCTGAGGTTTGGCACAAGAAACGGTGCGTGGTGACCCCTGATGTAACCTGGCCAGGTTTCAGAGGTGTGTCAGTTCTGAGGTCTGGCATTAGCAGAGAGGAAATCTGATCCTCAGGGACAACTGCATGGGCTGAGGCTGTCATTTCACCCCCTGCATGGATGGGCATGTGAGGATTCCCTGGGATCCAGGAGATCCCATGTCCTGCTGCTGCTGATGAAATGAGCACGTTGATGTCAGTGAAAAGAATTCATTCTTAATGTTACAATTTTTAAAAGGAAGCGTTATTTAAAAATATAGTTCCCCTTTTGGCAATGAAGAAAATAGGATGGAGTAAATGAATACTTGGGCCTATCTCCAAGTATTTTCCATGGACTTAAGTGACCAGCACTTAACAGCACTGCTCTTAATTAGCAGAGGAATTGAGGATTTGGATGGCCAAAGTGATTCAGAGATTTTTACTGAATAGAATGGAAAATGCAGGTATCATTTTGGGAAATGTTTGCTTTTGGTTCCAATTCTAGACCAGTTCAAAGGACAGTGTGAAGTTACATAGCTCTGTTTAAATCTGAAGATGTCTGCTCTGTGCAATCAATTCAAAACCATCAAAACAGGAATTTAAATGGCACTGCGTGTTTGCCTCAAGTTCATTATTAACAAGGAATAAGTGAGATATGGAGCAAGGTGAACTGTGTCTTTGGAGAAGGAAGCTGCATGCCTTGTGGCAATATCACATCATTTTAACATTGGTGGGATTTACCTCATTTACTGGGTGGTCAGCCTGCCTAAATTTTGAGCTAGAAATGGTGCTGGAAAATCAAAGTAAATACCCTGCTCTGGAAAGAATCACTTTCCACATTTAAAGCATGACAGAGCTGTAAGTGAAATGCATTTTGGGGAAGGGTCTCTCTGGAAGGACAGAATGAAATAACTGCAAGGTGTTTTCTGTCCCTTGGTGTGTTTGTCATCCAGCTCATGCAGAAATCTCTGCCCAGGCTTTGCAGGTGCATAATTATCTTCTGGCCTCTTTAACCACACACCACACCCTCTGTTATGGCCTGTTAGACAAACTGGCTCCAGGCCCAATAAGCAAACTCACTTTTTCTTTTTTCTTTTTCCGTGTCTGAACAGCCCGAGTTATGTTGTTCCAAGCAGTCTGTCCCATGGAATTAAGCTTGTCAATCCCATGTTCCGAGGCTATGCACAGCAGGTGGGGCCTGAAAAAATCCCATGCCATTATTCCAAAGGGGGTGGGAGTTTAATTCCTGCAGGGGTGGTGCTTGTGTTCAGAACTAAGAGCTTGAGCTCGGGGATCATGACCTTTCTGTGTCAATATCAGTGATCTGATAGGGCACTTGGGTGGGATTTGGGAGACCTGGATTCTTTTCCAGGCTTGCCTCTGACTTGTTGGTACCAAATCAGTTCATTTTCTTGTGTCAGCTTGCTCACCTCTGAAATTATGGTGGTCAAATCCTTTATAAACAGCTTTGAAATCTATTGATATCTGCTCTGTAAGAGTTTGGTATTATTTATTCATGTCAGAGCTGAGGAACCTGGAAAAATCTGGACACAAAAATGTTAAATATACGATTGTTCTATATTCTTTTTCTGGGGATTTACAGTGCATTAAGTCTTATTTAAAGGTAGTATCCTTTTTTTTCCTTTGAAGTCTTTATCAGCATAGCTCTTCTGTTTGTTCTTTATAACAAAATGTAAACAACGAACTATGATTAGAAAATTTACTAGAGAAGTGGCAGTGCATCAAAACTGTGTTAGAGACAAGATTTCAAAACAGAGAATAAAAATAATGATTAATGAAGGAACTTATATCTTTGTCTTTGATGTGAAAAACGTTGGATTGGAAAGCTCTGATCTGAAGAGATAAATCTGAAAGGTAGGCAGGGCAGGCTAAAAGCCAAACTTCATAAAACAACTGAAACGTCGTAATTAACTTTCAGGAGTTGTCAAAATACCAGGTTGCTTTCCAGCAGCTCCTTTGAAGCCAATGTTTCAGTGCTTTCGCCATGTATTATGAATGTAGGAGCTTACACCTAGACTGTAGAGCCTTGGGTTTCTGGTTTCACCCCCTGTTTATTAAAGATTTTAATCTGCCCTCTCTAAGAGATGGCTTCCCGTGAGCAGAAGTCAATGTTCCTGAAATGTGTTTGTGGATAGGAATCTGTTCTCAAGGGCCTGCTGTTCTCATCAGTTTTTTCCCTGCTTTTTCCCTGTTATCTGTGGCAAGCCCCTGATAAATGCGCTCCTGGTTTGCCTTCTGCAGCTGTTCTCTGGCTTTTTAAAGTCGTTCAGCTGAAGATATTTCAGATAAAAAATTGGGCCTTTAATTATTTAGGAGTTAAAGCATTTCTGTGGCAGACAGGCCCTTTGGTGCATGGCCCTACTTGAGCTGGGTCTGGGTGCTGCAGTGCAGGTTCAGCTTTGTGGATTTGGCTGTGAATGGAGCCATCTCCTCTTTTACCTCCTCTCCTGCCCCATTTCTGGCTGGATACTGACATGGAATCTTGATTTTCAGGACACCCAGGAGTTCCTGAGGTGCCTGATGGATCAGCTCCATGAAGAGCTGAAGGAACCCGTTGTTGCAGAGACGAGGGATTTGGACATCAGTGACCAGGAGGACAAGCGGGAGGGCGACCGAAGCCCTTCAGAAGATGAGTTCCTCTCCTGTGACTCCAGCAGTGACAGGGGTGAAGGAGAGGGCCAGAGTCGGACCTCAGGGAGCTTGGGCAGCAGCTCCCTGGCAGAGACAGAGCTGCTGATCCAGGATGAAGCAGGGAGAGGGATCTCAGAGAAGGAGAGGATGAAGGACAGAAAGTTCTCCTGCGGCCATCGGCGCAGCAACTCGGAGCAGGTGGATGAGGATGCAGATGTTGACACTACAATGATGGCAGTTGATGGCAGAGCCTCACCTGAGATGCTGCCAGCTCCCCGTTCTGCCAGCCCCTGTAGGACACCAGGTACATCCCTTTTCCAGTAAGGATATTTCCAGGAAGATGTGTTACCATCCTCCACAGGCACTGCAGTGACAAACACATAATGTGATTGTTCCTTCTCTGGGTTTCAAAAGATTTTGCATCCAAGGTTTTCCTCAGTCCCTGCCTTTGTGCACAATTGCTGTGCACAATTGCTTCTGTAAGGAAGTGAGCCAGAGAGGTGCTTAGCCAGGCTGTGAGCTGAGTAAAGGCACAGCAGTGAGAGCTGCCTCTGCCAAGCCTGCAAACACTGTATTGATGCCCTTTAAGAAAAATGGCTTGGTATATGTGCATCTCTTTATTTGATATGCTGGCCTGGGGAAATATTAGCTGTGGAAAAGGCATGGCAGAAGGTATTTGCTAATGTTAGACTGTGGGCTTTGGGGAGAGAAAAGGGAGAGGCACAGTCTGAGCATTTCTGTGTCTCGGAAAAGAAAAGAGCAGCAGTGTGGAGTCACCTCGAGCTGAACATATCCGATCTTTCAACGCTTCTTTATGTAAGAGCCTTACTCTGCCAGCTGGCACTGAAGGCAGCAATGCTGTTTGTGTGGATTAGGGCTACAGGAGCAAGCTGCAAAAACTAATTAGTCATAAGTGTGAAAAAATGGCAGGGTTTTTTTGGGTTTTTTAGTATGTAATTATTAGCTGTTGGGTACAGCCCCATATGCACTCTCACCCATGACTGAGAGAGCTGTGTCTGCCAGCCTGTGCAAGCAGGACAGTTAATGGACACTGAACTGTGCCTTTGGGAAAGATTCTGTGCTGCAGCACAGAGCTGGGCTGACACAGACTGCAGAGGGGTTGCCTTTCAGAGCTGGGGTTTTCACCAGTGCCCATTTCCCTCCCCATTTTCCCAAACAGAACCTGACAATGATGCCTATGTGCGCTGCTCCTCACGCCCTTGCAGCCCAGTGCATCATGAAATGCACTCCAAGCTCTCCAGCAGCCCTCCCCGCTCCAGCCCTGCCAGGCTTGGACCTTCCTACATACTCAAGAAAGGTAATGGAAAGAGGGATTGCAGGGAGGCAAAGGGAGGAGCATGTAGAGGAGGGGAGAGAAGGAGTCCATCAGCACTTCTGTAAGAAGTGCTGGTTCCTCTGGACATCAGTGTATTCTAAAATAGTATTGGCAAAGACTGCAGTAAACCTGCAGATAAAGTTAAGCTCTGGGCACAGCAATATTCTGCTGTGTTCTTACATTGGAGCCTGAAATGATCCATGCCTGCATCTGTGTGCTGTGTTTGTTGTTAATAAAATGGCTCTGAAGTCCCAGGCACAAGCTCTGTCACTTTAGGGAAGTGTGGAGGTACAAAAACATTTGTCTGGCAGACTTGAATTTCATGGCATGTGGGCCAGAGAACTGTAAGATGCTGTTACTGATAGAGCTTCCTGCCTCTTGGACCTCTTGGGCTCACAGGAATGGAATTAGGGCTGCAGATGTCCCTGCAGTGCTGGGAGCACTGTCAGGCTGAGAGTGGAGCCTGGCTTGTGTTGTTATCAAACTGGTCCCTTCATCCCAGAGCAAACTGCAAATCAAAATCCCTCAAGGCTGCATAGTCTGCAAACACAATGGTTTGTGCTTGTACCACTGTCCCTCCAGCTGCTCTGTGAGGACATTCTTTCTTCAGCCCCTTGGCTGAGGTCAGCACGGCCACAGATGTTCTGGCTGCATGAAAACCACTCTGTTTCCCTGCACGTGTGTGTGGGACAGGGATTGCTGTTAAACAAAACCTTGCATTTGGCCAGGCCCTGCTGTGGAGAGTCCTCTGCAGTGCAAGAGACTTGGGGAACACGTGGTAAATGTCAGAGGGGAAAAAAAAAGGGCAAAGTACAGAGGCAGGTGCTGGGGAGAGGAAGTGAAGTGCAAAGCTTGGAGCAAAATGTCCCAGGACCTCAGAAAACCAGGGACTGTCTGTGGCAGGGCTGGGCATCCAGGATGCCCAAGCTTTGCACTTCACTCTAAACATGTAAAAGGCTGGAAACAGGAGTTCCAGTATGACAGTTTCTACCTCCTGAGAGCTGCCTGGTATTGGCTCACTTGGCTGCCTGCCTCTTGTACCCCACACAGCAGCAGCGTCTGCCGTGTCCCTTCACAACTTGCCTCACCATGTCCCTGGAACGGGGTCTGAACATCAGGACAGTCCTTGTCCTGTCTCTGTGGAGATGTGAGACTGAGAGGCCATTCCTTGTTTTCCAGCCCAGATTCAGGCTTCTGGGAAAAAGAAGAAAGAGCTCCGTTACCGCAGCGTGATCTCCGACATCTTCGACGGCTCCATCCTCAGCCTGGTGCAGTGCCTCACCTGTGACAGGGTGAGTGTCCTGGGCCCTCCCAGCCTCCAGCAAGGCTTTGTGCTTGTAAATCTCTTCCTAGGAAATGGGGCTGCTCTTTCCAAACCCTGTGGGATGCAACACCTGCTAACATGGCCATAGGTGATGGCAGGGGAGGTGTGAGAGGCTGCCATGCCAAGATGTGTTTCTGTTTGCTGATCTGTGGTACTGCATTGACCCAGCAGTATCACTTGCACATTAGAAAACCAAGTCCAGTGCTCCAAAACCCATGACAGAGTCAGTGCTGACAGCAGGGAAGAATAATTAGCCACAGGGAGTTGCTCCTGCTGCCAGCTCAGGTTTCTAGCCTAGGCAAAATCCAAGCAGTGATAAAAGGTGATGAAGGTCAGGTGCCTGCTCCATTACACACAGGGAAACCCAGATCTCTTCCTCTTGGGTATTTCCAGGTTTCTACAACAGTGGAGACATTCCAGGACCTGTCACTCCCAATCCCAGGGAAAGAAGACTTGGCCAAGCTGCACTCTGCCATCTACCAGAACGTGCCAGCTAAGACAGGGGCATGTGGGGACAACTATGCCTCACAAGGCTGGATTGCTTTCATCATGGAGTACATCCGGAGGTGTGTTCCCTGTGCAGCAGCTCTGCTTTCTGGGATTTGCCCTGCACTGCTGCAAGGCAGCTGTCCCTAACCAGTGGTGTTAACATGGGAATGTCAATTGGAGCCTTTCCTTGGAGGGCAGTATTTGGTACCTCACAGGGCTTTGAGCCTTTTCATGTGGACCAGTTGTTACTGCTCCTCTCCATCTCTACACTCTCTGAGAGCTTGTCTGCAGCTGATTGCCCCTCACTGCTGCCTTTAGCTCAGACTTGCCTTCCAGAGCAAATTAATTCCTGGTATAGTTTTCCAAATTGCTTCCAGTTTGAGTCAGCTGAGAGCAGTTGTGCTTTCCCTGCTCCTCTGGGATGTGGGATGAGCTTAGAACCTACAGCTAGAAGGAAATTTATCATCCACTTGGGGTTTTGTGTGCCAAAGCATTCAGCTATTTTATTTATAACTCTTAATCCCTTCTCCTCTGCAGATTTGTGGTGTCCTGTATCCCTAGCTGGTTTTGGGGTCCCGTGGTGACACTGGAGGATTGCCTTGCTGCTTTTTTTGCAGCAGATGAATTAAAGGGTGAGTTTTTTTGGTGGGATCTGACAGCATGGAGGAGCATTCCGTGTGCATTTTGAAGGCATATTAAATCTGGAAATCCTGCCTTGGTGTGTCATTAGAGACTGGCAGTACCAAAAGTTGGCAGCGCAGCATCTCTGAGCAGGAGGGAACTTTTCTACCTGCTCAGGGGTGGGAAATGTGGGTGAGAGTGTCCTCAGTGAGAAGCAGGCAGAGCTGTTGGTTGGTTGAGTGCTGGGATTCCTCAGTTTCTTCACTTTCTCAGCTCTGGAGGACTCTCACCATTTGCTGTTCAGGTGTGGTGGTGGGCACTCACCTCCTTTCCTACTAACTGGCTGCATCCCCTGCTTGCCTACACTTATTGAGAGGGGTTGTTTTGATCTCTCCTCATGCTGGCCTGCCCAAAAGGCTCTTAATCTGCCTTCTCTGCACTGTCTGGAGATGTAGCTGTGTCAGCCTTGTGTGCTCTGAGCAGCTGCATAATGGCTCTCTCCTCTCTCTGCAGGGGACAACATGTACAGCTGTGAGCGGTGTAAGAAGTAAGTTGGCTTTATATCTATTGTGTTGCATGTCTGGAGTATTAGTTCTGGAACTTTATTTCCCTGTACTGCTGACATTTTGCTGTGTGTCCTCTACCTGGACAATTCTTCTGCTGGAATTCTTGGATTCCAAAGCAAGTAAGACCCAGCCATGCCTTTGCTGTAGAGAGTCCTCATGGCTCTTTTCTTTCCTCCCTCAGGCTGCGGAATGGAGTGAAATACTGCAAAGTCCTCCGGCTCCCAGAGGTGGGTAAAGGCACCTTGGTTCTAATTCTCTTCTAGCAGCCACTGAGGAGCTCAGGAGGCCAGAGGCAGAATAAACCAGCAGGTTTTTTGGTGGTAAAGTCCTGTGTTTAGATCAGAAGATACTTTCTCAGTCTAAGCTGACGAGCCAGCAGGATTCATGAGAAACAGGCAAAGGACTCCTGCAAAGATGATTCACACAGAGATGTCCTGTGCTCCCAGAGCTCCCATGGCAAAGCTGCCCTTTGGTGTCCTCTGTCCTTGGTCTTTCAGATCCTTTGCATCCACCTGAAGCGGTTCCGGCACGAGGTGATGTATTCCTTCAAGATCAACAGCCACGTCTCCTTCCCCCTGGAAGGGCTGGATCTGAGGCCTTTCCTGGCCAAGGAGTGCGTGTCCCAGATCACCACCTATGACCTCCTGTCAGTCATCTGTCACCACGGCACGGCTGGCAGTAAGTCCTCTGCAAAAGGAACAGGATGGGAGGGGTGTGAGTGAGGCAGGAGTGTGGTCAGGAGTGGCCAACAGCTCTGCTGGGCTGAAGGGCAGGGTAAGACCCTCTCCAGAGCAGCCTCTGCCCTTTGAAAAGTGAACTGAGCAGCTTCTGACAGATCCCCTGCAGCTCTTTCAGTCTCCCCATGGGCTTGGCTCAAATCCTTTCCCACTGTTCAGTCTTGCTGAGAGGCTCTTCCAAGAAGGCAAATCAGGGTGACAGTGCCAGGCTCTGCTGCTCTAGCAAAGCTTGCCTGAACAGGAATTATCCTTTTTTTTTTGTCTCTCTCTCTCTCTCTCTCTGTTCTGTGCCAGCAGCTAATCCTGTTTGTGCTGCTGCCATTATCCCAGGCCTGCCTTCTGTCTGCACTGCAGCTCCCAGCAGTGCTGTGCTTTCTGTTGCAGGTGGCCACTACATTGCCTACTGCCAGAACGTGATCAATGGCCAGTGGTACGAGTTCGATGACCAGTACGTCACCGAGGTCCACGAGACCGTGGTGCAGAATGCAGAAGCCTACGTGCTGTTCTACAGGTGAGCTGTGCCCTCAGCCCCTCCCCAGCCACAGAACACCTGGGAATGCATTGCACAGATGGATTCTCCTTTCCCTGCTGCAGGAAGAGCAGTGAGGAGGCTGTGCGAGAGCGCCAGAAGGTCGTGTCCCTGGCCAGCATGAAGGAGCACAGTTTGCTCCAGTTCTACATTTCTCGAGAGTGGCTCAATAAATTCAACACCTTTGCTGAGCCTGGGCCCATCACCAACCACACCTTCCTGTGCTCCCATGGAGGTAAGGCTGCTGGGCCTGGGAGCAGCACCTTTTTTGTTTCCTGGTGCATTGACAAGTGCAGGAAAAAGCTCCAGCTGCCATCCTGATACGGGGAGGCTGCAGTGGGATCCTCTTTGGCAGAAACTCCAGCCTGCTCAGGGAGGGATGAGGCAATTACCCATTTGTGCTGCTGGTTGGAGGCCTGAGGGCTGTGTAGTGCTGGGAAACAACAGTTTTCAGTTCTCTGTGTTTAAAAACAAACCTGTAGAAAGCAGATAGGGCAGGGTTTATCTGTGTTACCCTGTCAGCAGGGCTGGCCCTCGGGGTTTGTTTGGAGAAGGGAGCAGGAGCTGCCGAATGGAGCTGATACCACATCTGACTCTGCTGCTGCTTCATCAGCCATGCTGGGGAGCACTCAGTGTTTGTAAATCTCTCTTCTAAATTGGAAATGAACCACTTGATTAGAAATTGAGGCTGTGGATTGAGAAACCTCATGAGTTATTGAACTCATGACTGTCTTCCATTAGCAAAGGAAGCAGATTCTGGAACCAGAGTTCTCAGAAAGGAAAATCTGCCTTTTTATTTGTGCCTGTTTTACATGGTAATGATGAGATCCCTGATTAACTCATCCACTTGCCTTTCCTCCACAGGGATCCCTCCTAACAAATACCATTACATTGATGACCTGGTTGTGATTCTGCCCCAAAATGTGTGGGAATATCTCTACAACAGGTGACTATGGCCATTCCATTCTTTCTCCCAGTATTTGTAGAGTGTCCTAATCTAAGCCAAGATGAGCTGTATCAGTGCCTGCCCCAAAAGGACAGCAGGAGCTAAGCCAGAAGAGCCAAAGTGTGGCTGAGTAAAGGCAGCTCTGTGCCCTCAGTTGCAGATGCACCTCCCTCACCAGTTTCTGGAGTAGTATAAAAATCCCTGTGTGTAGGATGCAGGGCTGGGAGGAGTTTCCACTCTGCTGCAGTTGTCCATTCCCCTCGCTGTCCCTGTGCCCAGGTTTGGGGGTGGCCCTGCTGTGAACCATCTGTACGTGTGCTCCATCTGCCAAGTGGAGATCGAGGCCCTCGCCAAGCGCAGGAGGATCGAAATCGACACCTTCATCAAGGTTGGCAGGGGAAGCATCTGGGAGCAAGCAAAGGGCAGGGGTGGGAAATGGAAATCTCCTGCCTGTGTTCCAGAACATGACCTGCAGCACAGCCAGGAGATTGGCCTGGGGGCGTGAGAGTGCTGTGCTGACAGAAAGGGTGAAACCATCCTTGTGTGGTGCCTGCTCTGCTGAGCAGGAGCAGGGTGTGAGGAAGGAATTACAGGGGGTTCTTCTGGAGAATGGCAAGGTTGCCTTGCACTTAATGGATGGGGCTCCACAAGATCTCAGGAGTGATAAGTCCTTTCTCTATCTCTGTTCCTACTCTCCCAGCTGAACAAAGCTTTCCAGGCAGAGGAGTCTCCAAGTGTCATCTACTGTATCAGCATGCAGTGGTTCAGGGAGTGGGAGGCCTTTGTCAAGGGCAAGGATAATGGTAAGGATCACACACTGGGGGTCTGTCAGGGGGGAAAGGGGGAATGGAATTGAGTCCTTTCTCTGGGTCCTGGCTGAGCTCTGCTTCTGGCTGGGGTGACAAGGCTGGGCAGGGTTCAGGCACCAGCCACTGGGCTGCCTGCAGGTCCCCAGGGTAGGACAGAAATGACAAAGAGAAGTAGTTAGGGAAGCATCTGAATCTGGAGGTAGTGAGGAAATCAGATGGTTTTTGATGTTTGTTCTCCTACAGAGCCCCCTGGACCAATTGACAACACCAAGATTGCCCTCACAAAACCAGGTGGCCACATTCAAGTCAAGCAGGGTAAGGCTGGTGCTTGTGCCTGTGTTGCTCCTAAAAGGTAAAGGAGACTGTTCCACTGGGCCTGGCTGTCTGTAATGGAGTCACAGAGCAAGATGGTGTTGCAGAGGGTGACACTTCTGTACCAGCCCCGAGTGAGCCAGTTCTCCAGTGGCAGCTCCTGCATGACCAGTTTGCTGCTGGGACTGGTTCCTGCAGACCCCCAGCTCCTGCCTTGCTGCTCCGCAGGCCCCTTCCACCATTCCCTTTGTGCTGGAGCTTTGATCTTGTGTTGCTTTTGATGTGGTTTTTACTCAGCATCTGTTGTGGCCCAGCTTCTGAAGTTAAACTGCCTCATGTTGTGCCTTGCAAGGTTTAGATTGGATATCAGGAAAAGTTTCTATGTGGAAAGGGCTGTCAGGGTTTGGAACAGGCTGCCCAGTGCACCTGGGCACCAGAGTCACCACCCCCAGAGGGGTTTAAAAGATGTGTAGATGTGGTGCTTGAGGACTTGGATTAGTGGAAAATGCTGGTGCTTCCAGCAGGAGGAGGCACTGCAGGGGCTTTATGGAGGAACCACTGGTGTCTCCTCTTCCTGGGATGGGCCTGTGAGGGGAGGTGTTTGGGGAGGAAATCCTGGCCCTGTGGTGCCCTGACCTTTCCCTCGTGGTGCATGCAGTTTCTGGTGTTGTCCTTCCAGGTGCTGACTACGGGCAGATCTCCGAGGAGACCTGGGGCTATTTGAGCACCCTGTATGGAGGGGGCCCTGAGATTGCCATCAGACAGAACGTGGCCCAGGTGCAGGAACTGGAAAACCTGCACGGGGAGCAGAAGATTGAAGCAGAGACACGTGCAGTGTGATCTGTGAGGATGGGGCAGGGCAGGGACGGCACAGGTACCTCTGGGGGGACGGGAGGCTGGGAATCCTGAGGGCTCCAACGCTGGGACTCAGGGTGTGAGCAGCTCCCCAGCACTGCTGGGGCAGGCAGGCCTCCTGCTCCTCCTCTCACGTGGCTCTGAGCACGGGGTGGTGCTTTGAGAGGCTGGGACACAGCTCTGCTCCTCACCTCTGGCTCAAGCCGTGGTCCGGGGCTGCAGCCACAGTCACAGGGTTGTCCTGACCTGAGCCCTCTCCCTTTCCTTTGCTGACACCAAACCAGCACTCCCAGCTTGTCCCCAGTGCACTGAGCTCTGCTCCTTGGCAGGTTTTGCTTTTGGCACTTTTTTTTTTTTTTAATTCAAACATGTAAAGATAGTGAGGCATTATTTATGTTTCCAGCAGGCAGTGTTACAAGAGAAACCTGGTTTTGAGTTTGAGTAAAGCCACGGGGTCTCCCTGTGGTTTTGTGCTGATGGTGCACAGCTGTCACAACTTCCTAGTTTTGCTCTTTATCAAATTCTTGCAAATTCAGTTGCAATCAACTAAGAAATTTGGAAAGAAGCTGTTCCCTTCTGTCACTCCCAAACCCACACCTTCATGGTCCTGCAGAATTTTATTTTCTCCTTGTCTGATCTATGTTCAGCATGTTCTAGGACAACAAAGCTGGAAGGTGAGTCCTCCTTCCCAGAGCCTTCCTCAGACTGGCCCTTCCATGAGCCTGGGTCTGTCTCCCCTCAGCTGGTGAGGAGCTGAGGGGGTGAAGCTGAGGAGGGGCCCCTTTGTTCCCACAGAGCCCCTTCAGAGGGGTCACCCTGGGCTGGGGAGGGGCCCAGGCTGGTGAAGCAGCTTTTTAGGAACCAGCTCTTCCTGCAAACAAGCCCCCACCAGAGTGCTGAGGTCATTCCAGATGTCCTTTGTGTGAACAGTGGCTCATTCCATGAATTGACTCCCCAATCTCCTGCCACCAGTGCAGCCAACAAGCAGCTGAAGGAGGCAGCAGGGACAGGAATGTGCACAAAAAAGGCCAAACTCCACTTTTCTCAGCAGGGCTACTCTTAAAATGTTTTTTGTTCATCTTGCAGCAAGGCAGGAGTTTGATCTTTGCAAGCCTTTGAGTGCATTGAATGGAGGCAGAGAAGGCAGAGCTGCCTCCCAGCCCGAGGAGCTGAGCTGTTCATGGTGTGGGGGATGCACAGCACCAAGCCTGGCCTTAGTGCTGCCTGACCCTGCAGGAGCTGGGACTCCTGAGCTCCTCAGGAAAAATGGGAAGGAGGGGAGGGAAAGGCTGCTCCTTGACTTAGAGACAGAAGGGGGTAGGACAGGAGAATTTAAGAAGAAAAATGTGGCCTTCATGTAATTTTTTTCTTTTTTTCCTTTTTTTTTTTTTAGAACGGTGTTTGTTGCAAAAAGCAACTTCTTTAAAAATTGTCTATAATTGATTCAGCATGTTAATTTTACAGTCCTATTCAAGGGATGCTTGTTTAAACCCAGCCAGGCCCTAGGGGAGGTCAGAGAATGAGCCACTGTTGGGATTCTCATTGTTCCAAGCTGTCTTTATTCCCCACTGCAGCAGCCCTGGGATCTGCTGCAGAGCCTGCAGGGCTGCATGTCTGTGTTGTCTGTGTTCCAGAGGGTGCTGTACAGACTGTAGTGACACTCCTGTGCTTCAGTGTTAGACCTTGTGCTGAAAGTGGTACAATAAATACATGTGCATTCAACATGGCCTGTCTTGCCTGGGGAGAGGGGCTCACAGCTCCAGGGAGCAGGGTGGTGAAGGAAAAAAAAAATTTAAATATAAAATCCAAACTTCCTGCTGACCAGAGGTTGTGTAGGGACAGATCCTTCAGGGCAGCAGCAAGAGGAGCCTGAGGCCATTTGACCATTCTGTGCCCATTCAGAGGGCAGCTGCCCCTTCAGTCTCTGCTCCCGGACCTCCCTTCACCTTTCATGAGCCCCATTTCAGCTGAGTGTCCCTCAGGAAGCCCAGGGCTCTGGATATTCTACTCATTGACCATGTTTTTATCCTGGAGTAGCTTTGCAAGAGAAGGAGCTGAAGTTTCATTGAGCTGTTCCAGGATTCCAGAGGAGTTTCCTGTCACTGTGTCATGGCCAAATGTCCCTGCTGGTCCATTCCCCTCCTTGGTAACACACGTCAGCAGCCTGTTCCCCAGGGAACACCAGGCTCCTGGCACTGGGAATTAACAGAGTTTCTAAAGCAGCCTGAGGGGCTGGAGCAGCAGGAATTCCCTGCCCAAGTGAGTGATGCAGCCTCAGCGGGAGCCTGAAATGTTTGAAGAAGCAGAGCTGGAGCTGGGTAACAAGAACATGCAGCTTGGAGTCAACTGTCCAAACTTGGATCTTACAAACAAATCCCTCACCTGAGCAGCTCCAAACCCTCCCAGAGCCACCAAGAGCTGCCCTCCCCAAGGAGGGGCTGCTCAGGGTCCAGACAAACAGCTCCAGGGCTGCTCTGGCAAAGCCCTGGCTCTGCTCTGGGTTACTCTGTGTCTGTTCAGCCCCTCCAGGGTTTGTTCTGCCTCCTGATTTCATCTGAGCTCTGACTCAGCCTCGCTCTCCAGCTCCCCTGGAGGCTCCATGGCCTTTCTGAGCACACCTTGGACACAGCTCTGGCAGCCACTGCCATGGCTGAGCTATTACCAGTTCTCTTTGAAAAGAATTTCCCCCTTTTTAATCAGGTTCCTTTGCCAATTGCAAAGAAGGGGAGCTGAAAGAACTGGTCATGCATTGGGGACTGATGGGCAAACCACAGTATGAGATTATCTGCTCCCTCTCCTCAGCCCTCCAGCAGTTCAGTCCCTGCTGCTGCTGCTGTTCCCAGCTCTGTTGTAACTGTGACACAAACACCCCAGACAGAAACCTAATTTCATTTTCTTCTCTTTGCTCAGCTCTCCGCCCCCAGCTCTCCCTCACTGCCTTTGGTTGTGCTGTTTCTATTTTAAGGCAGCAATGCTGATTCTTTGAAAGATAAATCCAAGTCAGAGCCAGAGGGACACCCCCTCCTATTCATTATTGCCTAAAAACCACAGACCTGCAGCCTGTCACAAACAGCCCTGATCTGTCCTGATCTGACAGGGATGGTAATTAGTGCTGGCAGAGAACAACTGCAATCCTGTTGAAGAAATGTAGCAGCTTGAATGTATTAAACAAAAATAATCTCCAGATTATTTCTCAGATGAAAGGACCACCAGGTGTCACCTACTGAGCAGGAAAACTGCAAATCTTTGTGGCTCTGGGACGGGCTTTAGCAGTGACCTGGACCAAGGGGTGATGGAGGAGCTGGCCAAGAGCTGGGGGCTTTTTCTCAGCTGGACACACAACACACTTTATTCCCAACCCTGCACACCAGAATGGAACTGGACATCTCAGAGCTATAGAAATGTGCCTGGTTTTTGGATTATTTGGGGAAGGGAGGAATTGTTGTGTTGGACACACCTGCACATCCCCACATCCCTGCCCAAACCCATTCCTTACCAGGCTTGCAGCAGCCTGAGTTTTATTATAAAACCAATCAGCATCACAAGACTTCAGCTAAAGCAGAGGTTCAGCACAGGCATTCCCTGGCACAACTCCCTTTAGGTGAAATCTTTTCCCCAAGTTTCCAGCTCTCAATGGCTCCTACTAAAAAAGCACAAAGCACCTGCCCTTCCCAACACCAACTCCAGCCACAACAACCCATTTTTCTTTCTCCTCAGATGACCAAATTAAAAAAAAACAAACCCAAACAACAAACAACCCAACCACTTCATTCTCTCCAGCTGGAAAGGTCAAAGTTTGGTAAAATCAAATCTCAAAGTGACCTGGCTCTGTGGGACAGAGGTGCAGACAGAGCCAAATCATTTCTCCTGAAAGTTCCAATAAGAAATAATATAAAATAAAGAGCAAAACCAAACAGGTACCTCAAGTGAAAATGTGTCCTCACTTATCTGGAGAGAGAACAAGGACCAGCACCACACTGGAATGCACTGATCCACTTGTTCTGTGTAAATTCTACAGCTGGAAGCAAAACCCAAACCCACCCCAGAGGCAGAAAGATAATGAGGAGTAAGAGAGCAGTTTGGGGAGTTTTAGTCTGAATTTCTCTGTGGCTGAAGCAGCAGTCACAGCCAAATTCAAATTCCCACTCCCCACTGGACACATCCCTGGGAAGGGATGGCTGCACCTCAACAGCCCCAAGAGCCCCAGCAAAGAGGCACCAACTTTTCTGTTGGGAAAAGAAAAAGCAACAAACCCATTTTTCTTCTTGTCTGGCTGATCAAAAGGGTCAGAGTGCAACTGTATTTCTGTAATTAAATGTTTATTTAAATATGCAGATGACTTTGTTTCATTGCTACAAGGTCAATATTCGCTTTCAAATGGAAGCACTTTATTTGGTTGAATTCTGTCTCCAGAAATGAATGGGCAACACCAGAACCTTTTACATTGGCAATGAAATCACAACACTGAGATGCCACCGAGACCTCGAGATCAGTGCTCAAACACACATACACACACATATACAAATAAAAAAGTGCTCAACATCATCATGTTAAAATAGAATTTGGCTTCTTTTAGGTCTTCTGACATTTCAGGCAGGAGAACAAAAAAACCAAAGAACAATATGCATCAAACTAAATGAACTTCTGAAAAATACTCAGCATTAAACACGACTTTGAGTATCAGTAAATATGTTTCTTCTCTATTTACAGGTGTTAAGAAAGGGCATTAGAGACTTTTGCTGGGGATCATGAAATTTCATAGGATGTACAGTCCACGCTGCTGGGCAAGATTAGTAAATCCAAGCAGAGTTTTTATAAACCAGTCACATATTTAGTTCTTCAGCGTTTGCCAAAGGTAAATTCTACAAAATTATTCATTACCCTGAATAATGGCAGCAGAATAAATGTGTGCAGACTGTGAGATAATGACTGTCACTATTTCTTAAATAAGTTTTAAGATCCAGGCTTTTGGGACCTACTTGCCAAGTTTATAAAAACTCCATACATGGTCTTTTAATAAAACTTCAGGAATCAGTCAGTCAGCTAAAGCTAATGCTCCTTCTACAGCACAATTTAGCAACACAGACATTGCAATTGTTCCAATGTTCCACAGAGGCTGACAATAATATACTGTCCACCCAGATTAAATATAGAAAAGCAAACTTTGATCTAATTTTTACATAGATGGCACAACAATAAGTGAAAATGAATTCTTAGCTGCTGATTCAACAGTGCATTGGACACGAGAGTAAAAATACTGCAGCTAAAAATATTTGAAGGATATTTTTGCACACCTGTTAATTATTCAACCCTTTGGATCCCCTGGCACGTGGAGGCCACAAAACCTCAAGTGCCAACCATGGGGATCCCATTCTGCTCTTGATCTGAACAGCTCAGTGACCACAGCAGCAGCAGTGATTTAATGGATTCTGACCCCCAAGTGCTGCAGAACAGCCCCAGCATTGGTGCTGCCCCTGCCCAGCACATTTGGGTTGGCTTTAAATCACAAACCTCCTGCTGGTTGATGCTGGCAGCTCTTAAGCACCATCACACAACAGCTACAGGATGAACTGCAGCACCAAGGACTTGGGTAACATAAAAGTTGGCATCTTGAATGGAGAGAAAGGGACAGAATTATGAACACCACACATAACCCAGCTCAAAAATCACTTCAGCCCCTGAGGGGATGACCCAGGCCATCCCCAGCACAGAGTCTGAGACTCTGGGCTGTGTTTTGATGTGCTGACCCTGCAGGACAGCCCAGCAGGCAGCAAAACAACACTCACCTGCCTGCAAACAAACCCTGAGAGGTTTCATTCTGGGGTCACTGCCCATAGTGGCTTCCATGTAAAATTTCTCAACTTGTGGGGATTGTACAGAATGTGCTGGAGTTGGACTAGAGCCAGGAGATTCCCCCAAACGAGGTGTGGATCCATGAATAAATTGGGCCCTCAGGAGCTATTTAGTGGCAACTGACTCTGGCAGGGCTCAAACTTGTCCATGACTGTAATACCCAAGCAATGGTAACAATTCAGGGGAAACCAGGGTAGAATGTAGAAGTTTGTAGAAGTTTGGAGAGGAAATTGACCCTTTGTTAGGCAGTTGAGGTCCAGATCGTGTGATATTGGGAGATATTGTAGCTCTCTCACCACTGTATGACATGATAAAGTGCAGAATCACTTAATCTACTTCTGCTTCAAACCAAACCACGTGAGAACAGGGTGGTCACAATTCCTGTCTGGCTGCTGAGTCCAGGTCCAGTCCACGACAAGATGGGAGAAGGAAACAGTGTGGTTTTTTTTTTTTTTTTTCCTTTTTCTTTCCTCTTTTATTTATCTAAAAAAACTCCATTATTCCAACATGAACTGATGAGAACGCACAGGAGGTCATGCAAAAAGAGAAGGCAGGTCTGAAATGCTGAAAAACAAACCAACCAAAAAGAAAACTGCAGAGAGATTAAACCACGAGCCACAAAATCAGGTGACCCTGAGGAAGGTGGGCGCAGGCAAGGCAACAGGGCGAGCATGCAGGCTGGAACCAGAGCCAAATGGGCCTGAGGGCAGCAGCAAGGGCTGCCAGAGTGCCCTGTCTGTGTCTGTGTGTGCCTGTTGTGTGTGTGAGCAGCTGCAGGGCACAGGGGGGCACAGACAACAAGCAGGAAAACGGGTACATACGTGAGCTTGGAGGGTTTCAGGAAACAGCAGGGGCAGAGGGGTTTAATATTGGAATGAGCATCAGCCTGGATTTGGAAAAAGAGAAATAAAGGCTGACAGGTATTAGTGACCTTTTGGGGAAGGCAGAGTGTTGAATAATGCACGTGGATCAGATTTAATGTTGACAAATTGGGAGCCCAGTCCAGCTGCTGTCACACTGTTCCCAGGGAGTTTCCCACCTCCTTTCCAGGCCCTCTGGTGAGAGGCCCTGCAGGTTCAGCACTAAAGGCACCGTGTGAAATGCTGATGGAGCAGTGTGCACATTCAGATGGACTGAGGGACAAGGGGACAGAAGACAGACCAGAACATGCTCGGGACTCCCTGGCTCCCCCCCTGCATCCAAGGGCAGCCAGCAGCTCTCTGGCAGAAGTGGGAGGGAGTGGGCTGGGAGAAGTGTGTGTTATGTTTGACAGAGGGGCTGTGCCAGGCTGGCACAGAGTGGGAGAGGCTGATAAGGAATCCGAGCCACAAGTAGCATGCCATGGAAAAGAGCAAGCATCTGAATGGCACTGGGATGGAATTTAGTCTGAATTTGTCAAGTGGGAACTCCAGACAAGACTGGAGCCTGGCTTTCCATGGGTGTGTGTTAACTGCCTGCAGGGTAAACAGACCATTTTGTTTCTCCTTCTGTGACAAGCTCGCCCCGAGGGTCTTGCACCAGCACAAACACCTTTAGGAATCTAAAACATAAGAAAGACAAAAAGAAAGAGACTGGATTAGAAAGAGGCTGGGGAAAACGGGGTCCCTTAAGAGCAGCTCTGCCTGCAGGAGGTTAAAGGAAATAAAGCAGTGAAGCATCTGCTGGGTTTCAGGGCTTGAGCAAGGCTCCTGACTCAGACAGCAACTCTTCACCCCAGCCCTTCCCTCCAGCCTGGGATGAGCATCACTGGGACTCTGCTGTGCCCTGGGAGAGAAGCACAGGAGCAGGACCCTGCTTTGTGCCACTGAGAAAACAAACAGCTTTTTCATTTTCAGCCTGCAAAGCAGCACTGCATCTGTTCCAGTGACAGCTCCAGAGACCATCAATGACCTGAACAACAACAGGAAATTAAATCAAAGAATTTGCAGAGGAATCCAGAGCTTTCCTTTCCAGCACAGGCTGCAGAGGCCTTTCCTTCTCAAGGGCAGCCAGGAATATGCAGCTCAGGGAGGCAGCCCAAGCCTCCAATCCCCTCTCTGCCCATCCCTGCTCCCACAGTCTGGGGCTGAGGACAAGTTTTCCTTTGGCCAAGGGAAGCTGCAATCCAGGATTTGGCCCAAACTGTGGTATCCAAGGGAATGCAGGATGAGTCCAAACTTCCCTTGCATTTGAGACACCAGGGGAACCTTTTCACCTCCTTTGCACCCCTTCCATCAAATCCTTCCAAATGACAGCACAAAGAAGTTTTCAAAGAGCCACAATAAAATATTTTTCTTGAGAAGAATTGCATTTGTGCTTAGTGTGGGAAGCAGCTCTGGGCCATTTGCTGCCCCTTAGGGAAGTGAAATGCCACTATTTTTTGCCACTGATTATTGCCATTTTCTAGTAACTGTCATTAAAAAAACTCAAAAACCAAAACCTCACAGGAATGAGAAAATATAATGTTTATTAGAAGAAGACACCATGGTACATCGAGCTATAAAGAGGTTCCTGACAGATGATGATTCTTTAAAAAATAAGAATAGAAACAAGACAACCACACTGGCCAGATTGAACAAACCTTAACACACAACAGCAGCTCCTATGCAAGTCCAGGTGCAGGCAGCTGAGTAACCAAAAACACTTATCAACATCAGAGGGACTGAGCAGTTACCAAAACAGCTGGGTTAAGCAGAAGAACAGCCTAGAAAACCATGTATATTTATACACATATAAAAGGATAAAAACAATTCAAATTCAAGTAACTTTAGTCTTTAAGTTATGTTATATACAATTTTTTTTATACTGGGGGAACTAAGGGCACGTATTTAACAAAAGGATTTTTAAAAGCCACAGTCCAGTTTATAATTACCAATTCCTAAATAATTTGGCAAGCATTAAATAATCAGATACATCCTAGATAAAAAGTGCATCAGCGTGGTTAACTTTTACCTATTTATTTATAGAAGTCAAGGCTCTGCATGGTGGTTACAGCACAGAGCTGAGCACTGGGAAGCCCAGAGCTGCCCATCAGGAATTTCTGATCTCATCAGAGGTGAGGGGGGAACAGACCCACAGTGGCAAAGGAGCCAAAATGCTCCACGGCTCCAGAATAGTTTTTATCAAGAGCTTTAACTCCCAAACCAGCCTCTGTTCCTGCATGTCACCCAAAGCAACCTCCAGGCTTTCTGCTGGAAGGGAGTGTGGTGTTTCTGCTGGGTGTAATGCAGGTTTGGACAGAGCTGGGAACTCCATGCAGGGTTTTTTTTGTGTCACACGATTTCACACCATCCTTCAGTGAAAGACAGGTTTGTTCCCAAGCAGATGATGAGGTACCAAGCCAGGAACTCAGGGTGGGCAGCGTCGAGCTGAAAGGCCCAGCCAGTTCCTGTGTGTGAGAGCTCTCAGCACCAGACACCCCACAGGTACAGAAAGCCCTGAAGATGCTGCAGCCAGGAGTGCACAGAGCAGCTTCCTGCAGGAATCCAGAGGGAGCAGAGCCTGCAGTCCCATTCCTGCTCAGAAGTGCTGCTTGCACTAAAGGGACACAGTCAGGGCAGCACCTTCCTCAGCAGTGACATTTCAGAGCCCACCTGGTACCTAACAAAGTCTTTCAGTGATGGAGATATGACATGTGCATTCATCTCTTCTAAAGAAAACCTTCTCAAACAGAGCTCTTAAAACAACCGTAGCAGCAAACCAGGAGAATAAAGGGTGGACAGGCCTATGCAAACCTACTCAGAGATTTTCTGAAGTGGTTTGTGCACATCTGGAAAAAAAAAAAAGGCAAAACAAGATAGACATTACTGTTCTTTTTGTGGCAGGGTTTGCCAACACCCTCTGAGCAGAGGCACCCCTGGATGTCACCAGGAGCCCTCTCACAGGGACTGGCAGGGCACAGACCCAGCTTGGCTCCTCTGAAACTCCTGCAGCACCAAACTTACCTGTCCTGCTCAGCTCAGTTCTGCAGCAGAGCCCTGACAGCTCAGGCTCAGTGAGTGCAAAAGCAGCTTTGCAGAGCACTGGGCAGTGGCACTGAGCCTGGCTGGGCAGGTGAGGCTGAGCCAGACTGGCTTTGCTGCTGGGACAGTCACAGGAGCTGCTGGCAGCTCCCACCCTTCTGCCTCCAGCCTTTGGTGGTGCCAGCTGCTCAACCTTCCTTCCAAAGGGAGGAAAGGGTCACTAAAGTTTTCAGATGCTTTAGTATTTACAGAGTTCTCCTCAGGAATGTCTCGCTTTCATTTCAAGCACTCAATCAAGTCACTTTTACCAATACCTCAAATTTCAATTTGCAGCTTGCAACAAAGTTCACGTTTAAACACAGTAGCATTTCCTCCAGATCTTTATGCTGCATTCTATGAAAAGTTCTCTTTCAGATTTTCTTTTAAGCCAGAGACTTGAGAAATAAAAGAGGTAAACATTATAGTTCCTATGCATTAGATATTCACAGATACACTTGATTTTGTTCCTGAAATCCAGCAAAATGAATGGAAAAATTTTTAACTATCTGAAAAACCTCCATTGTGGCTACAGAAATGGCTGCAGAAATCAGCCTCCACCCCTGGCACAATTTGCATTTTTACTCTGATGGAAGGTGCCCCTGTCCGTGGCAGGGGATGGAATGAGAGGGTCCCTTCCAACCCAAACCAATCTGTGATTCCTTGATTTCCACTCCTTCAGCCTTGTTCAGGATATAAAGGAGAAGGGATGATCCATGTTCCTCTTTCAAAGGTTAATAAAACCAATAAAGGGGGCTGAACTTTCTGCACTCTTTTGCATCTCAGTTTGCCAACAGGAACATAAAACTACTGTATTATGGCAAAATAAAGCAAGGCCCAGATTCTCACCTGCAGCAGACAAGGCACTGCACTGATTATCACCCAATCCAACACTGAGCTGCTCAGGTTTCAGTGCTGGATTATAGATTCAGTCCTACCCCTCTCTTCCTGCTGCCCAAAAACCCCAACCAAAATGGTTCAGTTTGCTTCTGACTTGGAGGCTCCTTGTTTCACACCAAGAACTCTCAGGTGTAGGAAACAACAATAATCTGAAGGATTAAGTGACTGAACAAACACAAATTATTTAACAGTGGAGTTCTAACATGTCCTGATTTGAAATGAGGCTAAAATATTTTGATTTCTTGGTGTATCCCATGACCAGGTGTTCAGCACTGGCATTCACTCAGCCAGGTCTGCCATGCAGCACTGCTTCCTCACACAAAACAACTTATTTGGGAGGAATTAAAAGCAACAAACAGCAGCTTACAGAGCCCAAACTCTGAATGTCTCCATTGGTCCCATGTGAGCAAAGATTAAACCATTAGTTCTGGTGTCTGAAACAGTAAAAACATCTGAAATGTAGCAAGGTGGGAAAGAACAGAGGAGCTTTCTGAATGTTTGGCCCATTTATCAAGGATCACAGAGTGCTGTGTAGAGGGGTTTTGGTAAAATCTCTCCTTCCCCTTCCCCACACAATAAACTAAATTACCACCAGTTTTCAGTCCAGAAGGTCCCCAGAACACAGCAGGGTCTGAAAAGCTCCCACACAGACACAAACCAGCAGCCTAAATATTGCCTCAATAAAGCTCCACCGAGTGACTTTGGGACAATCTATTGACTTGTGGATGTGTCTGAGATGCCACCTGGGCATCTGAGGAGAGCCTGAAGGATCCCAGAGGGCTTTGTGCTTCCTGCACTAAGCTGGGTGTGCAATGGCAGGGACAGGTGAGCAAACACTGTCCAGGAAAGGCTGCACCTCCCCTCTGCTTTCACAGTCCCCCACACTACCCTTCTCTGAACAAGAAAAGCACATTTTGCAGTACAACAAGCCATGATTAGTCCACGTAGGGAATAATGCACTTGGTGGCATTGTACAGACTCTTAAAAGGCTCTATCTGCACCACAGAGCAGCTTCAGGGTGGGATTATCTCTGTGAAAGCAAATAAAACAATAAAATAGCATTAAATATAGGTCATAGCACCTTTGGCATTTTTGTCCAAATAGACTTCAACATAGGACGTGGGGACATAGCCCTCCTCATCTTCATTCCTTCGGATCCGCGTCCACCCGTCACCTTTGTCTTCCTCTATTACATAGAGCATCTCTCCTTCTGCTACAGAGATTGTTCCTTCATTCTGACCTGAAACACACAGCAGCAGGGGCTTCAGGCTGTGCTGCACAGCAGGAGCCAGCAACACACACTGTGAGGGACACAGCTTTTGGGTCACCATGAACAGGAGCTGGTGATCCTGGAGTCAGCAGTGAGTACATAAATGACCAGGTAAATGTGACCCTGAGAGCAGAGTTTTGTTCTTTCTCTTGAAGAGTTCCTGTGCAACAGGAAACAAATCCCTGTCTTGGTGCCTTTCTACAGAATCACACCAGAGCCTCACTTGCTCTTTGGCTATTTAAGGTTTAATGAAGGTTTCCCACTTGCCCTTGGCATATGAACTTAAAAAACCCAGTCAGTGAAATGAGGGTAAAGTTGGAGTGATACCTTCAAATGTATAGAGCGCTTTACATGTTCCTATGGTGGGTAGTGGTTCTTCATCATCAAACTCATCATCAAAGTCTGTTGCAGGTACTTTCATCTCAGTCTCCTGGCTTTGCTCTTCTGTGTAACTGCCATCGGGGCTGCTCAAGAGAGGAAAAACACAGCAACTATAGCAACCAACCTCAGCAGCAGAGAGAACCACTCGGTCACCAGGCTTGGGGCAAGGGGAGCAACTCCAGCTGGAGCAGCTCAGGGATTCCAGAGGGTCAGAACCCTCATTTTTACCATCACAAGCTGTAGAAATGCCCTGTCTGACTCACAGCAGTGAGCGAGGGCTGTCACACAGCCCATGACAGGCAGCAATGCAGCTCGTGGGGCTGGGATGTGCAAGCTGAGGCTGCAGGGGCTGCAGGGGCTCTGGGGCAGTGCAGCCTGTACAGATACTGTACCTCTCACGGTCCTGGGCACAGCTGTTCACTCCTGAGGGGTTCTGGGCCTCGTAGACCCCGCTCTGGCGCCGGGGCTGCTCCGTCCGCGCCGGCAGCCGCCCCTCCACCTCCGCCAGCCAGCCCTGCCAGACAGACACACAGACAGCTCGCCCTGCTGGGACACTCCTGACAGCCAGGCTACACAGCAGAGACTGCTTTGTAAATATGTTCACACTTCCCTTGGAGTGGCAGCAGTCAGTTGTTCAAATTCTGGACCGTCTTGCTGAAAAACACACTTATTGAAAATGTAACTATTTTTTGGCACAGGGTGTTTTTGAAAGCACCCTGATAGAGAAGCAGTCAACAGCCAGCAGATGATGCTGCTCTAGTCACAATCAAGTAAAAAGATGTGTGGCTGTGCAGAGTAGTCTCAGTAACACCAGCAACTCATCAACTGCTGAGTGCACGAGAACAAAAGCTGGGGAGAATGAAAGAGCCACTGATTTCAAACGGGTAGGAAAGCAATGGATAGTAAAAACCACATCTGAAATTAATGGGCTGTATCTGTTTATGTTCAAAGCACAGTGAAGAAAGTGAAGTCTTTTCTTAGCTGTCTAATTCTTCTCATGTAATTATAATGGGCTTCACATATTCCAAACACTCCACTCCCCTTCTGTTCTGGAGATTTTATATCACTAAGCAGCTTCCTGTTCATGGCAGACTAGTCCTTAAAACATATTTCATCTGATGGCTTCTGTCTTGCTTTTAGTCTCTTTGCATTTATGTCACACTGATTTTCCACAGACGTCTGTAACATGATGCTTCAATTTATTTAATTAATTAAATAAGCATCTGAAGCCCTCTGGGCAGTCCAGGGGAGCACTACATTTTCTCTTCACCTCCACTTAGCACAATTTGTTTTCTGTGGCAAATTTAACCGTGGGCTGACAGCCACAGGAGATGGTGCAGCTTTGTGTTACCCAGATCAGCTCCAAGACCCCAGTTAATGCTCATGGAGCCCTTGCCCTCCCACACCAAAGCACATCAATACACCTGGAAAAGCCAGGAAGGCCCTGCTCAGACCTGAGCTGCTTTTCACTGAAATGTCTCTTGTCATACCTCGAATTTCTGAACTTCCAGTCGCAGCTTTTCAATGTTCTGCCCGAGCTCTGCCAGCCTGTGGTCCACACTCGCAGCATCTCCCATCTGGGGGTTCTTGATGTACACATCTTTCATCTTGGTTAAGGCATCTCTGAGGGCAAAACAAAAATAAAGCACATTTAGTGCAGCTGGGGGTAAATGCCTTTCATAAACTGCCTCTTCTTCACTCTGAGGTTCAACCTAAGCTGTTACAAAAAGAACTGAGCACATCCAGATGGGGCTTTTGCCCTGTATAGAAAGAGTTGTTAAAAAAGAACAGTAAAGTCATTTGCCAGAAGAGGATTTACACTGTCAGAGATGAAAAACAGTGAGTTACCTACAATGTGAGAAGATACTTGATATTGATTTTTAGCCTGACATGGTTTTTTATGTAGTACAACAGTATCTACTTGCTGCCCTGGGGAAAATAATAATAATAAATCTCACAACCATTGCAATCTATGACAGTTCCAACTTTCTAGATTAATATCTTCCCAGTTTCAGGGCACAGACAAACAGTTGAATCATTATTGTCCATCATGGACTGACCTCCATTTGAGCAACAGGGACAAAATGTATCAATAACAGAAATGGAGTGCAAACCAGAAATTCTCACCCTCCCTGTTGCAGCTTGTCTTTAGCAACCCAAATAATCTGTAAGATATTTATTTGTTTCACACTGCTTAAAAGGAGCTGGCTCCAGATGGTTTGTGTTTGTCACAGCACAGGGACAGACGGACTGGAGGCTACAAAATGTGACCCCATGTCCTGCCAAGTCCCAGGACAGCTTCACTCAGCTGCTGATGGACATTTCAGAGCTGAACATGGAATTATGGGCTGGTTTTAGGCACAACTATTCAGATTTTCTCTGGCATTAGCTGGTGGGAGAGAGGTTAATGAGAGTCCCACGACTCAAGTTAACACTCTTTATACTTTAGAGTTTCCCACCAAACTCCTGACAATTGCAATCCTGTGCCTTTGCTTTGTGTGTGTGGAAACTGGGAAAAAGTGTGGGTGGCAAGGAAGTGGGGCTGCTCTGTGCTTGAAGCCTTAAGGGACAATGTTGCAAACATATGAGTCATAATTATTACTGCTTGTTTAACTCTTATTTAACTGCTGGTGCTATTTTCTCCAACATAAAGTGTCTTCATTTAAACTTCACTCTGTGATTCCATATCTGATTTTAATGTTGGGTTACCTCAGAATCAATACAGAAAAAAATACAGAATCAATACAGAACAGAAAAAAAAACCTGCTCAGAGGCAAACCCAAGTTACCAAGAGGAAAATAACAAAGCAATGAGAAATCATATAACCACATGCAATTTGCCTTTCTTATTATGATATAAAATAGAAGAGAGAAATTTTGGGTTAGTAGACAAAATAAAAAGTTTCTTGAAAGGAAGCTGACACAAAATGTAGGCACATGTGTACAAATGCAAAGCAGTATTTAGGGACAGACCAGTCCCAGTCCTTCAGGGAAGAAAAGTTCTGTGTCTCACAAACAAAACACACTGAATCTTTAATGCAACTGCAGAATGTGAACAAACACAAAGCACAAATACAGGCTGCCAGAATCAATTAAAAGTGTGTGGCTAAAATAGCCTTATTCTCAACCAGAATGACAAATGCAGCCCTGTAGAAAAAGCATTCACAGAAGAAGAGTCATTATCTTCCAGCTTGCAGGAAATCTGAGCTACACATCAGAGAGACTTAGGATGGTGCCATCATCTCATAACAGGCTGTGGGATCTACCCCTGTCCATCACACACAGGGGCTCTGCTCAGTGCAATTCCATTTTTCACAGGAGAGGTTTGCCTCACCTTTGATCCATCTCTTTCTGGATGTCCCTGTTTAGTTCATCGACCTTTTGCTGAAGCTTCTTTCTTCTTTGCTCAGGTGGGAGATTGCTGAAGTCTTCTGGGCCTGCTCCCTGCACAGAGTGGAATGGAGGGTGGGGGGGATAAGGAAAAAAAATTAATAATCAGAGTCTGAAAAAATCCTTTGGGACTGCATTTTGAAAGCAGCTCACAAAAACCTGTGCAAAATCACAGTGGTCTGAAGCATTGTTATCATTGGTACTGTGTTATCAGTCCCTGAATGGTGAGGAATCTGGATGCCCTCAAAATGCTCCCAGGACCACATCCTGCTCCCCTAACAGTGGCTAATGGAAAATCAGCTGGAGAATTCCAGAATTCAACAGCAAAGATGAGAAAGTATTTTTATCTGCAGTTTTATCATCAGAATTTTTATAACAGAGTCCCCTTCTGATGGAAAGCTGATCCTTCCTGCCTTCCTTCACTCTGCTATGAACAACATTCCTGTAAAAGCTTTTTTTCCTGTGTCACAGTTGCATTTCTGTGCACTGCTGACTGAGTGCTGGTCCCACACAGTTAATTTATCTCAGGGCTCT
Source organism: Petroica traversi (assembly GCA_025920805.1). Lineage (NCBI taxonomy): Eukaryota > Metazoa > Chordata > Aves > Passeriformes > Petroicidae > Petroica > Petroica traversi. Next base: position 5,240,385 of record JAHLSL010000016.1, read on the forward strand.
CCTGAACACACCAAGCTAGCAGAAGCATTCCCCACTGGATTCTGCAATTTAAAAAACATGCTGCTTACTTTCCAGGGTCCACATTCCACGCCAAAGTCCCTCAGTTTTTCCTCTCTCACTTGTACTCACATAAAAACCAGAAGTTATTTCAAAGCCATGGAATCAGTCAGTTTGAAATCAAAACCAAAAAGGGGAAAAAAAGTGAAGACCATAGTGGTTACCTTTGTGATTCTGCTTGAAAACCCCTTTTCTGCCTTCTGCTATGTCTCCTCTGGATTGCCTCAATTTGATATAGCAGAGAGATGACACATAAAACACATCCACACTCTTTTCTTCACAGTAACACCTATTTCTGTCTTGCCAGAAGGCAATGGGGGCAGATTGGGTGTGCTGTACTGAGCACACATCAATACTGATTAATTGCACCATAAGGGAGTGGGGTTCTTGTGCATAAGCTTGAATTTGGGCAGGTTTTGCTTGTTTTGGTTTCTCCTCATTCTCTGTGCCATTTCTAAGGGGGAACATGAGAGAAAGAAGGGCAAAACCACAAAGCTGGTAACCAAATTCAGTGGTGCATCATCTTACTGAGAGTTGTGAGCAGGGCTGGGCCATCAGTCTTGCTAAAACACCAAATTTCTCTCTGAGGAGAGTGATTTAGAGGAGACACTGCCACAAAAGCTGCTCATCAGCCCCTTGGCTCTGCTCTGAACGTGCTGGGACACTGTGACTTTGTCCTGCAGCTGCAGAACAAGCTGTTCAAAACCAAGTGTGGGGGAGTCACAGGGCTAGAGGACACACAGGTCACCTTCTCCTCTGCTCTGGCCATTCCAAAGTCAGAGCCTGAGGAAAGTGCTGCTGTATTGACTGGCATGTGCTAGTTAAGCCTTGGTCATCTGTGCAATAATACACTGAAAATTCCATTGGTGAGACAATGAAAAAGCAAATTTAAGATAAATTATTTAAAAAGTTATGCTGATTCTGAAACTTTACCCCCACGGAGTCCTAACAGTGCTTACATTACTTGTTGTGCCTGGTAGAGACCTATTTTAATTTATTCTTTCAAGTTTAAATTTTGCTTGACAGCAACTCCCACATCACAACAGACATGAGAGTGATTCAATCTATTTTATGGATAATCTGCACTAAAGCCACACACATCTTTTCAAGGCAAAGCATCTGGAGGCAGCTTGGTAAACAAACAAGGACTTACAGAGAGGTCTAGATAACTTATTCTGACATTTCCTCCTCACTTCTAAGCAGAAGAGAAAGGCTTGAAAATATCCCCAGCTGTACATTAGTAGAATGCAACATATAGAGTGAAATTTAGAAAAGCATCTTTTTGGTATCTTATTTTTGAATTTTCAGCTTCATTCAAGGGTTTTAAGCTGGCCTGAATCCAGCAGCTTTGTTCACAATGCTTCAGACCAAAGCAGGAGTGTGGCTTCGAGCTGCACACCCAAGGCTGGGAGGTGATTTCACTCAACTCAGAATTCCCTGTCAGAAGCTGAAGCTCCTGCTCAAAGAGGGGAGTCAAGGAGCAGTTTCTGCACATGCTGGGCACGTTTCATGCTCTCAAGCACAAACACACCTGGGCTGTATCTCAAGTCATGGACATTGCCCACGTTTTTAGAAATGCTGCAGCAGTGAGGTGAGGGGAAAGCTGTGCTGCTTACAAGGTCTCTTTGCAGAAAGTTATTGAGATTTAGGATTCAAATTGTCCCAAGATGAAGGACTGTGAAAACAGAGGCTGTGTTAGGACCAGTTTCTGAGCTGGAGCTACACGTGAGGAGAGCATGAGCTTTTTCACTTTTGGCTCTTGCATAGTGAGGGTCCAAGAGGAGATTGCAAAAAGCTGCTTTTCTCCATCTGAGGTGAAAATGGGTCTCAGCCTTCCCTGCACATCTTTGTAATTTCTGCAATTCCTGAGGAAAGGCCAGGTCAGCCATTTTTGGAAGATTTATTCTTACATACAAAGGCTTAACTCTGCTACACAGCACAGCAGCACTGTGACCAAGAAAATGAGTGGAAATCCAGTATAAATGCATTGGACTCCCAGGACAGCAGCTTGGCAACAGCCTAAAGAAGGTTTGCAAGTATTCCAGGCACATCCATCATTCCTCAGACCTGCCACAGGTCTCCAGTGAGAAGCAGCTTTGCTGAAGGAGCCCAGGAAAGTGACTGTGCTGCCAGAGCAGCAGCAGGACCCAGAACTGCCAGAGCTACTCCAGGCAGCTCTGGTGGCCCTCGTGCTCCTCTGGAGGAGCTGCCACAGGCAGGAGAGGCCACCAGAGATGTGTCCAAGCATAAGACTTGTGTAGAATCACAAAAGGTTTGTGTTGGAAGGGATCTTAAAACTCAATACTGCTCCAACCCCCTGCATGGGCAGGGACACCTCCTACTGTCCCAGGCTGCTCCCAGCCCTGTCCAGCCTGGCCTTGGGCACTGCCAGGGATCCAGGGGCAGCCACAGCTTCTCTGGGAACCTGTGCCAGGCCTGCCCACCCTCCCAGGAAAGGGAAAGAGCACCCAAAGGCACAAACTGGTGAGCAATGAGAGAGTTTGGAAGCCATCACAGTTTAGGAGCCCCTGAGGGTCCTTTGAGGTCCCCAAAATGCCATCCCTGGCTGTGGCTCTCATGTTTGCACAGGGTGGGGCAGCAAACCAGGCCCATTCTCCTGGGCAGGGGCTCTCCAGGGCCAAGGGAATGTGGAGAGGCTGTCAGGGACTCAGCAAGGCGTGGAGTGGCTCAAGCAAAACAGCTCCTTGTGCACAGAGTCAAGTTCATCATTTGCTACCCCAGGTCTGTTCACTCCTTCCTTCTCCAGCTCAGTAACATCTTTATCTTACCATAGTTAAGTAACTTTCCCAGCTGCATCCAAGATGGAATTTAGGATTCACAAAAATCCATCTCTCTCAATTTGCAGATTCAGATCAGATTGAGTTATCCTTGTTGGTTAAGGTTTACAGAACTTGAATTAATGTCATTGTTGGTTATTCTGAAGGACTACATAGGGCTGTAAAATGTAGGTGATAATGATGCACATTTCCAGTAATACTGGACATGAAAAGCAAACTTTGCAGCTACTTTACACAGAAAGACATGCATGGCTCTCTGGAAAAAGTCCAGCAAGCACAGAGACCTTTATTTAAATTTTTTCCCTTCTTTTAGTGTTTTATTGTATGCTTATACAGAGAGTAGCAGAATTGCTCAATACTGTTTTTCTACATTTTCATAGCCCTGGATTATAAAAGGGAAAACGAAACTATATATTAGAGTTAATTTTTTAGCAGCTTATTAGAAGACTGAATTCTGATCACCTCTATTAGATTCCAGACCTGTGTATTCAGATTTATCTGATAAATGCCAAAAAAAGCAAACACAAAGAAGAAACAAATTTAACAGTTAATTTCAGTGTCATGTCACATGTGGCACAGTGCACATTAAAACACACAGGAAATTGTGATTAAAACACAGGACAGGCATGCTGTAAATGTGCTTACCAGCTTGAGAGAAAGCTTCATGTAAAATTGGAGAGATACAGGGTGGGGGGGAGAGAGAGAAAAAACAACAGTGCATCAGTAGAAGAGGAACTTTTCCAGGCTGATGTTACAATAAAATGACACAATCCCCTTGCTGTTGGAAGGCAAAATGGGTCACACTAACAGATCTGTGCAAAAGTTCACAAGATGGGCTCAGGCAGCTGCCACGACCTGGCCAGAAATGGGAATGGGGAGTGCTGGACCTGGGCACAGGTGAAATTGGGCTGGACTGGCTGACAGCAGCTACAGCAACAACACTGGGAGTTTTCTTCACAGCAGCAGCACTGAGGTGCAAAAAACTCACAGCTTACAAATGTACAGGCATCACTTTAGATCAAAAATGTGCTGAAATGTATCAGCCACTTCATGGAAAGGCTTTGGGGGTGATCCCTGAGCCAAACCTCGGTGGAGAGCTGAGGAGAGCTCCAGCAGCACCCAGCACCTCAGAATCTCCAGGGAATGCCTGATTCTCTGGCTGCAGCCAAAGGACAACACCCCTGCACTGTCCCTGAGGCTGCAGAGCACTGCCCAGGCAGGCACAGAAAGCCATTTCACATTCTTGGACAATTTAGAAACAAATACTCAGACTCAAACGTACTTTGGCCATAGTCAGACAAGGTCAAGGCCCAAGGAGGAGGGAAAAAAAAATCTATTCTCTTGACACCAAATTGGTTCTATGACAGCATGGTAAGACATTATTCAACCTCCTTAAATGATACACATGATCTAATTCTTCAGAAGTTCCCACTTTTCCTGGGACAGAGCCCAAACATTATCTTTTAGTTACTCTGGGACAGCAAGACTGAAAGCAGAGAGTGCCCATGGAGTGGCATCTCTGCCCTCACCTGCACTCAGAGCTCTGGGCAGGTGCCCCAGAAACTCCCAGGAGAACAAGTGTGCCTGGGCACCCAACAGCCCAAACTGCCAAAGCCTCTTCCAGCACTGCAAAATGACAAAACAGCTGCAGTTCAGAAGGATTTCCAGAGATAGGGGAACTAACAGTGCTCAGCTCTGTGCCAAGCACAGTGAGCTGCTGCTCCAGATCTAAAGCCAGATAAGAAGGGAGAAGCCAAACTCCACCCAGCCTCCTCCTCCTCCATCCAGGGGCACTGAGCTGCCCTGCCAGCTCTTGGGGACAGTTGTGAAATGCTCAAAGTACCCAACAAAATTGAGGTGCATAAAAGCACACGCTCAGCAGAAAGGTAAAAGCTGGAAAATGCCTCTCTCCAGGCAAGGATTTGTGCTGCCAGACTTGGGAACCTCCTTCCATTCAAGCTCTCTGTCACTACCAACAGCTCCTGGGAATGCTGCTCTCAAAGAGATGCTCCATTTTTAGCAAAACCACAGTTCATTAGGATTGGATTTAAAATAAAGCCTCCACACCTCATGTGAGCAGCTGATTTAAGAAACACTTTTTTTTTTCCAAAATAACAACTCCCATTGGTTACCAGGATTTGTACAGCAACACATGCCAGGCATTCAAGGAAAATAAAGGTCTTGAAATAACAGTGAAATGCTGCATCTGAACTGATCATTCAGTGACAAGGCAGCAGGGACACTTCCCTCTGCAGTCCAGTCCATTAGGAACAAACACATGAAAATAATCACAGTGCCATGAAGAAATTCACCCTTTGAGCTAAAGAGGCCATTAAAAAAAATAAAGCAAACAAAACCAATCCATTGGAGAGAGTAATCATAGAAGGAGAAAGAATGGTCTGAAGAAATTCAGCGTAGGCAGCTTGTGTTTGCATCATTGCTTTAGCACTCCTGTGAACTTTAGCATAGACATGATCAGCACAAATTGAGGTTCTTGTACATAGATACAGACAAGACTCATGGTGCAGAATAAATATTTACCTATGAAGCACTCTAGAAAGGCACAAATGTTTGCTACATGCGCTAGTGGCTAAACACTACTCACTCTAAAGGCACTAAACACTGCGGAGAATCATCTGCATCAAGGCTATTCTTTTGCTGCAAATCCAGCAAATTTGAAAGGGATTACAGACACTGTATGCCCAATTCTTATGCTGTTAAGTATGACAAAAATAGAGATCTTATTAATAGCATTTCCAAATAGTACATCAGGGATTGTTATAACCAGTATAAATAAAGCAGTTCATAGGCTGGAAACAATGAAATGCTGAAATAAGTCGTATTCACAGTTTTCCATTTCTGAAATTTATTGGTAATTTTACGTGACAGTGATTCAGTTTCTATACACAAATATAAGCAGATTGAAAATAAATCTGCATTAAACACTACATAACTACTTTTGCCCATTGTGTTGGGTTTTCACAGCTAGAAACTTGCTCACAGCCCCCCGGGGAGAACAAAGGCATTTTCCCCCCGAATGATCAAATAAGTTACATTTCCTTGAAATGAGCAAATGTGTTTCAAGCTGTCAACTTAAACCAAGCCTAGCTTAGTCTTGCAGGGAAAAAATGAAGAGTCTAAGAGCCACAAGCTTCAATAACACATGAGAGAGCATGAAAGCCAGCAGGTCCATGTGTTATTGGACAGTCACGGCCACTAACCTCACTTACAGAAAACAGGGTTGAAATAAATCACTGGACTCCCATACATAAAACCAAGAGGTAATTTTCTTTTTTTTTAATTTTTTTTATTTAGTGTTCCTGTAGCAATCTCCCCATACTCTACTTTATCCAAATACCAGATTTAGAGGTCACATATCTTGATTCCATGAACTGTCATCATTACAGACAGCTCACAGAAGCTTCCAAAGGCTCTAGGGAATGCTTCACACAATTCCTGTCCATCAGGGCTCGTGATGCTCTAGGCTGCATTCATTAAATAATTTCGAATAAATGTGCAGAACCTGTTTGCAACACTTTGAATTTCACAGGTCCTGCTACTTTCATTGTGCCAATTTCAGCATTTCCAGGACTAGCAGACATTATCTTTCCTGCACATCACACCGTAAGCTGCCACTTGCCTACCACCAAATTTTCCTTGGCTCTTTGACAAAGCACAGTCCCACAGCACACTCGGGCCGGCGTTGTAAGTGGGGTTAGCGACTGTGTAGCAACAGTATGGGCTGGTCACACCATACTCAGACTTACAACATAGTCCCTAGCCTCAACGGCACACGTGGGTGTCCCTAAAGTCCTCTTCATGAGTTCTTTGTGAATATACAAAGACTGTGTCTGCTGGTGAGTCAGCAAGAGAAAACACACATTGGTTACACCGGGGACGAGCGCGGCTCCTCTGCGTTCACTGCTGTGCAGCCACAGACAGCTGGTGTTTAACTACCCTCAGAGTGCCCAGTGGGAGCCTCCTGGGAGCCAGGTGAATATTAAGAGTTCAGCGTGCTCAGAGAAATCAGAAAACATGGTGTCTTTAAATGCTTGTTTAAATACCAAGGTCAGCAAACATCTCTCTCAGTGCTGGAACAAACCATGGATTTAATGACCCACCCGCCGAAAAGTCCCAGTCTTGGCACAGAGAGAGGCACTTCCATTAGAACAACAAACACTCCCAGGGCAGGGAGCAGAGAGGTTGCAGGGGCTGGTTTGCTGTGCTGCATGCTCACAGAGCAGCAAAGCACTGACCAGGGGCAGAATCAGAGCCCAGTGTGGAGGGACAGGAGTGTCAGGAGACGGGCGGGGAGGGATAACAGCAACGGGTGCAATGGGAATAAAATCACAGTGAAATGGAGTCAACAACTTCCACCAAGAAGGAAACCACAACATTTCCTCCGTGTGCTTTGTGGAACTTGGATACTGGCAGCAAAGTCTGCCCCAGCCCCAGAGCCCTGCTCAGTGACTTCCCAGGGCAAGGGAGGAGAGACAAGTCCCCACAGAGCACACAGAGTCACTCAAAGGTGTAAGTTCTACCCCTGGATGTTGTTAGTTTGGAGGATTGCTCTTGTAAAAAACGGTGCTGATGTTACTGCTGCTGCAGCAATAAAACAAAAGAACACAAAATTAGTATCAACCAGCAGAATACCGAGTTTCCTTTGTCCTCAAAATGGGATTAGAAAAAGCAGAGCAAGCATAAATGAAATTATAAGTTATGTAACTGGTTCCTCATTCTTTGTGCTTTTCTGGCTTTACTTCCCTAAAGAGATGAAGTTGATTTGAAGTGTTACAGTCATTTCATAGTGTCATTTTAAGCAGCTATTAGAAAAAACACTCACAAAAAAGTATGAGAGTTTTTTTCCCCTTCTCCTAGTTCTGATCTGTAATAAGTGTTCTAACAGTTTTATGGTATTCTTTATAATGGACATTTCTGCTGCTGGGGTTAGATGAAAAAAGCTTTGAGGAAAATACAAAAACGTGATTAGAAAACCATAGACACTGACAAGAGTCAGCACCTAAATATTTAATTTTTTTTTAAACAGACTAGGATTTCATATTGGCAGGGACCACTGATACTGGTATTGGTGCCTCCACATTAACCTTGCATCTGTTGTGAATTGTTCAGGCATCTGGTTCCTTCCATGAAAACAAGATTCATTGGATTTTTGGTTTGGAAGCAAAATTAAAACCAGACTGGGCACAGGACATATCATAGCTAATTATATAATTTGTTTCAACAGTCACCAGCGATTTTGCCAAATGCAACATAAGATGCTAAACCAAAATTTTAAAAGGAAATTGCTAAAACACTCTGCCTCTCCAGACACAGTTCTGATCTCACAGATTTCATGGAGGAGCTGTATGGGAATCCATTCACGTGTTATGTTTCAAGGATCAATTACAATGTGCAATTCCTGCTGCTGGAATTTAACCTGCTATGGTCTCAGGGCTTAATTGTGTCATACAGTTACTTATTTTTTCCTTATTCTTTAAGACAGTGCAAAAAGGACTGTGATCCTGGGGTTTTTTTTAAGTAAACTTTTTTCCCTGGCTGTGTAGGAATTGAGAGTTCAGGTTATCAAGAAATCCAAGAAGCACCTGCTTGGCAATTTGGCTGAATACTCTAAAATAAGACTTAAAGAGCCTTGTGGGCACCTTCACTGAAGGTGTCAGGAGTGGAATTCTGCCAAGGAACAAACCCAGCAGTGCAGAGACAATTCAGAGCAAATGAAATGATCCAGAGCCCAAACTCCTGTTCAATTGTGCTGCCCTGCTGGTCCCTTCATGACCTTCCAAAAAGTTGCTGCTGGACTTATAAAATGAGAATTTGACAAGTCTTCAAATAAGACAGAGCAAGCTGCCAGAGGTTTGCAGCCTCTCCTCCTCCTCCATAATTCTGCATGATCCAAGGGGCCTGAATTCATCCCTCTGGGATTAGAGATGATGATCTGAACACTGGACTCCAAATCCTCAGGATGAGTCAGGCAGGAAAAGTATTTACATCCAAACATCCTGGTAGCTGACAGGGGAAGGAAATGAAATAGCAAAAGAACACAGTGAAAGGTTTAAATGAAGATTTAGCAATAGCCCTTCCTTGCCCATTCTCAATGAATGTGTCAGCAGAAATTCGAGGGATTCCAGAGAAGACTATAGGACATTGTTCCCATTATTTTGCCTTTCACACAAAGCACTTAACAAAACAGGACCTGCAGAATTCTTAAGGTGTGCTTGGATTTCTTAGATAGTTAATACATAAAATAATGACCTCCTTTCAGGAAATATTAAAAGCAATTAGCTTTATTTGTTTATGTGGCCAAGCAATCACTCAATGGGGATTTGTACATTTGAAATACAAACTGGTGAAGTGCCCATGGAACTACAAACCAGTATTTTTAATACAACTAGGAAACATTCAGCACTATTTTCAACATCCTGTTCTCTGAATGGCACAATGGAGATTTAGACTGCAACACTCCCTGACCTCCAGCAGTGCCTTCACCCCAAAGTGACCCAGCACTGCCCAGGACAAGGGGCACCCACTCCAGCTGCCACCCCTGCAGTGGTGCCACCCCAGCACATCCTCAGCTCTGCTGCTGCACAAGCAGAACTGAAAGTCTGTCTTCACCTGGAAAAAACCACTGAGAAAAGCTGCTCTGAGCCAAATTGCAGCTGAGGAAAGCAGGGACATGAGCAGAACCTGCCTTTGGACAGCTTAGAAACTTCCTGCTTCCCCAATTAAACAGGGATGGGAAGAAATGGGATTTTTTGTGTTCTGAGTGTCCCATTAAATGTCAATTTCCTAGCAAAGAACTGAAACTGTTTAAAACATCTTTATTTTTAACTCTTCTGTCTGTAACCAGACGAGACAGTGCATTGTTTACAGCACTGTTCTCAGTTCTTTGTTACCAACCACTGAAGTTCCCCATGGAAATCATCTCTGCTTTTATACAGCTCCAGTTCTCAGTCCTAAATGAGTGCCTGGAGCAGAATCTGGGCTTTGTGAAGTAGTCACTTCCTCACTGTTACTGTCTGCTCTAAAAAACACTTTAAATACTGAACACTTTTGTCTCCTTCCTGTAATTTTTAGAGGAGAAAATAATTCTTAGGGCCTTCACCTAGGAGGCAAAGCCATGCTGTGCCAGCAAATTTTCAGTACGACCATGCCATGTGTGAGTTTCTGGGAAGGTAGTCTTATTTTTGTTTGAAAAATAGAAAATTTTGTCTCAGGGACCTGACATTTTATTTACTGCTTATGAAGACCACCAATGAGAGGATTTAATTCCTCACGAACACTTCAACATTGGTTTATGAATATAACCACAGCTGACCTGGAAAACCTCAGGCCATATTTCCTTCTCTATCAGCAGCAAAGGAGACAGGGACACTGAGCTTGGAGCACTGATGATGTGTCACAAAGTGTGATCTAAACCCAGGTGAATCAGCCATGGAGGATTTCAGCATCTTTCCACCATGCTTAAACCAGCACTGACACATTGCACTGCAGCTGCTGGCAGGGGAATCCCAAATCCTGCTCCCTCACAACCTCTCCTCTGCCTTTTGGAGCTGAAGCTTTTAGACACAGAATATCATTTTAAACTGTGCACCATGGCACTGGTGTGTCCCCTGACCTGGCAGCCCAGGTTTAAAGCACACATGGACCATGGAAATAACTTTATTACCACCCAAAATCTGTTCACCTTTCTAATCTCACCAGTTCCTTATCTCAAGACTCAGAATTTCTTCACAAACTGACTCTGCAGCACCTGAACCATGATTTGAGGCCCAGTGACTGGAACAGAAGTTCTCACTGCTCCAGAGACAATGTCACATCACTCCAGGGAAATGCCTCAACTTCTGCCAGTTGAAATCCCAACAATTATTTTCTAGAATTCCTCCTAATTAACTCCTCTCCTTCTGACACAGAACCCACCCTGCAGAGACAAAAACTAATGACTTTGACTTCTTACACATTGATATTACTCAATGTCCAGCTCCTCCTGCTGTATTTTGTCCAATCCCTCCTCCCCCAAGACACCAGATGGGTAATTTCCATCCCCAACTGCACTTTTTGTGGTTTCACTATGGGGGTTTTGACTACAAATGGCTTTACAGGCTGGGAACCCTTGGATTTGTCTGCATGTTATGATCAAACACAATGGAATCGTTCACAAAACAAAAAGTTTTTACGTAACAGAACGTGCAATAAAAGCGCAAGAAAGAAAAGAAAGAGAGAGAGAGAGAGAGAGAGGTATCCAGAGGAGAACTTACCCCGCGCTTTAGGCTCCTGAAGCAGTGGATTTTGGGTTTGGAGGTCATGAACTCGTTGAAGCGATGGGAGAGGGGTTCCTTTTGCTGCTTGGGAGACTGGGGGCCGGTGGGAACAGCAGAGGGTGAGGCAGAGGCAGGGGGAGGAGGAGGGGGCCAAAGGGGGCATGTTAAAAGGGACATAAGCTACGTATAAGAGATGGAGAAGTGACAGAATAAAAACCAAAATAAAAAGATAAAACACAAAACGAAAATAAGCATCAAAACCAATATTTGAAATCCAGAGAAAAAACCAATTAAATAATTAAATTTTAAAGGCCATGGTTCAAAAAGAGGGGAGAAAGCAGTAGTTAAAGAGTCGTGTTAAATGAAGAGTTGTGATAAATGAAAGTTTTAGTAAGTGATGCAACAGAAGAGTAACACAAAAGTATTTTGAAGGAAGCTCATGCAGACTCTTCCATGCAGCACTATCCCCATAAATTGCCCTGATCTGCTCTGTGGACAGCTCGGAATAATGCATATGGATAGAGCTTTCAAATACCTGAATTTAAATGGATCAGATAAGGAAGGTACCTTAGTGCCCAGTAGCGTTTCTATTATCTGGAAAACAACAAACCACATTCCTTCCTGCTTCCAAATCATACCTCAGCAATGTGCATCACACTTCACTTGTACAAATTATTCTATGAATTTGCTCAGGAGTTAGTCCTGGTTGTGTTTTTATTCTGGCCACACTGATGTAAGCACCAGACAGCGAGTCCTCTCTCACAGGAACGACCCCTTGTGAACAGGGGGATTTTTAAACTCAGATTTAAGTGGTTTGGTAAAGGGTCAGAGCAAGAGTGAGGTCAAAAAAGTGAAGCTATTCTGGGCTTCCATCAGTGTTACTGGAACCTGATTGAGCCCAGTCCCCCTGACACGTCCTGGTAACCCCAGATAAATGCTGCCATGCATTATGGTGTAAAGTATGACAGTGGAATGAAAAAGGTTTAATGGGTACATAAGTTAATATGGTCTTTTTGAAAGTCAACTGCTCAGTTAGTTACGCTCCATTAGTTGTGCTTCAGAGTGAACCCCAGCAATTCCCTGTTCCCAGCCACCCCCCTGCTCACCCCAGTGCACAGACTGGAAAGACAACGCAAATGGAAAGCCAAGGAGAGTTTGAGGAGTGTCAAAACAGTACTGCCACAGTGAAGCTTCCCACAGGTAACAATGTTAGTTGGCACACACGGCTCTAGGTAAGTGGTTTACAACTCCTTCTCCGAGTTAGGAACAGAAATGGACCATGGCAGAGACGTGGCAACTTAAGTTAAATTAATTTTAAAACTGCAACATAATTAATGAAATTATACAAGAAAAAAATTAAAGATATAAAGAAACTTAAGTAACCAAAGACTACAACAAAACACCATATTAAAACATCAGTTATTAACGTCTAAATTTGAAGTTCTCTATAAAATACTAAGCTTGCCAAGATTACGAGACAAGACACAGGTTATTGACAAAACACAAACTAGCACTAAGCTCAAGTCTGCAAATCAGTACCTTATTTTTCTTGATGAATGGCCATAACTTGCCCTTGGATTTGCTACCAAACTTGGGCTCTGACTTCCCATCCCCTCTGGAGTTGGAAAGGCTGGTTTCAGACACCGTCCTCTTCATGGGCTGCGTGAAATCCTCGAAGTCGATGTCTCCTGGAGGCTCAAACCCTGATTTAAAGGCTTCTATCACCATCTGGGAATCCTGCAAAGGGACAGATCCAGCACAAGTGGAAACACCTCAGGTGAGGCTTCTCATCAAACTGCTGGCACATTAAGGCAGAACAAGAAGGTTTGTGTGTGTGGGACCAACACTGAGAGTGACCAGGCTCACTCCTGGCAATGAACACCCTTCCAGAGCTCAGGATCCTTACAAAGTCTCTCAATCTCCTGCTGTAAAGAACTAAGAGCTTATTGACTTTACTGACTAGAAAAGCAAATAACACTTCAGTACCTGAATAGGTAAGTGACTCCTAACAAAAATTCAAGGTTCACATTTGCTGGGAATACAGCTGTTAGCAAATCAGAGGGAAATCCCAATAAATACTTCTATAAAACTGAGCCCTTGAGTGATCACTCTGCCACAAATTGACAAGTTGGTTGTGAATTTAGGGACAGTAAATGGCTGTAAATGTTTCATGAGCTTTATCCCACATCTGAGCAGCCCAAGGTCACTCCAGCAGCCTGGCGCCCGGGTGTGGGAGCCACTGAAGCCAATTCTCCTTTTGGCACTGCCAGGAGGGACCCAAGTCAGCCACAAACTGGCTGTAGGCTGTGTACAATGGCTCTGCTCTTTTGTTTTGGACAGAGGGAAAAGAGAAAAAAAAAGCAAAACATCAAAGCCAAAACAATCCGTAGCATTTTTCCAACTACAAACAAAATTAATTATACATAAGATCAAATTCAGACCTCAGCTTGCCAAATGCATTTAAATCTAATGGACTCAAGAAAAAAATATCCTAATAGACTTCTTATCTACTTGTTTCCTTGGGAAGGGAGATTATGTTATACTCTAACAGCTGTATTCCAAGATCACTAGAGAAACTGTGCCTTGGCACACAAATACCTTATTATTCTCTAGAGAAGAGCATCACTGCCCTGTTACATGAAAAGAACTTGTTGCTTTGAAGGCATTGCACAGGTTCTGTGAATGGCTGTAGGTAAAATGCTACTCAGGAGAAATCCAGTGGGATATAAACATATCCAGAAGCCAGGCTCAACTGAGCAAAACAGAGACAGGAAAAGCTTTGCAAAAGCCTTTGCAGGATTGTGAGATCCACATGGATTGAAGATCCTCAGTCTGTCAGGTGGCACCATGAAATTCCTACATGAGTTTTAGGGAGGAAGAACAACACTTTTTATCATCCCCATCCTTGTTTGACATTAAAACTTCCCGACATCTAAACTTGAAGATATTTTTAGTGATAGACATGAAAGCAAGATGAAGAAGGATTAGAGAAGAGGTGAAAAGAGTGGGAAAGGCTGAGAAAACTGGGAATGTTCAGCCTGAAAAGGAGAAGGCTTTGGGGGGGGCTGAGCTGCTGCCATCCAGTACCTAAAGGAAAGATGAGAGTATTTACAGGAGCCTGGAGTCTGTGGGTGCCCCATCCTTTGAAGGGTTCCAGGCCAGGCTGGACAGGGCTTGGAGCAACCTGGGACAGGGGAAGGTGTCCCTGCCCATGGCAGGGGTGGGACTGAATGGGATTTAAGGTCCCTTCCCACCCAAACCATTCTCTGTTTCTAAGAGATGACACCATGTTATATTAAATACTCCACTGGTGTTCAATCCTACACATGGAGCTTTTCACTTTTTCCCCTCTGAATTTGACAGTGTTCCTCCCATTTATTCAAAACATCATTCCAATACAATGGAGCTAAAAATATCACAGAGATAATGCCATAACAGGAACTCCAAGGCCATAACAAATTCATTTTATCTGCTAGGACCCTCTGAATCAGGTTCTGCACAGGTTCACCTGGCACTCACCACAGCTCACACTTCCCACACCATCTTTGTGTTGTTCAAGTGGTCAGAAAGGGGAAACAGAAAAAAAAAATTAAAATTGCCTTAGAAACATAGTGACAGTGAACCAGTATTCACTGCTTAATCCAGGCAGTTTCTATTGGTATTAACAGGAATTCTGTGCTGTGCAGAGCAGGCATCAAGCAACCCTATTTAAACAGTTGCACGTTTAGTAACTAATCCAGCACTTTCATTAAATCAATAAAGTTAGAGATTACTTCTCCAGAGATGAAAAAAGCCTTGATGATATTTAAGAAAAAAAACCTCTTAATGAACATAACTGTTTCCAGATAGAACACACTAAACCCTCTGTAGCTGCTCAGATATAACTATTTTGGTTAAAAACATTTCTGTCAGCCCAGTGTTTAGAGGAGATCCTGGTAAATTCAGTTACCAATGCTCAAAGTGATCATTTTCCAATGTCATACATGTGTATGAGCCATTAATTTGACTTATTTGTGTGAAAGAGAATATAAAATACATCCTGACTCAAAGACCCAGCTTAAGTTTCATGTGTGTTTTGCTAAGAAGTCCCTGGCAGAGTGTGGGCTGAGATATGGATCTCCCCAGCAGGATTTCACCTTGCAGCACCAAAAGCTGGACTCAAGCAGGGTATGTTGTTCTAACATGAGAATCAGTGCCCCAATTGCCCCTTTTCCCACAGAGTGGTTTTCAGATTCCTGAGTTTCCTATGTGAGAGCACTTGCTGAACTGAGAGCAGGGGATTAATTTCAGAACTTCAGCCTCAGGCTTGTGCTGCCAGCTCTGGGCACTGAAGAGCTCAGAAAAGATTCCAGTGAAAAACATGTATGGGAAATTCAAACAGGCAGCAAGAGGCAGCTGTCAGCATTTGAAGCACTAATGTGATCTATGAGAAAGGCTGGAAGAACAGAGGCTTCACAAAGGAAGGGAGCAGATCATTCTACAAGCAAAACAGAAAACAGATTGGCCCTTGTGGCCACTGCACAACAGGAAACTCAACTGAAATCTTTATCAGCCTTTTTATCAGAGAGGTTTCTTTGCATTCAGTGAACGAAAAAGATGTTCAGAAATCAGGATTTGCTCATTTATGGATTGCCAGCAAACCTCAAATCTGGAAAGAAATGTTTTACAGAAAGATTCTGTGATAGTTCACGGGGCCAATACTTTAAATAATTTCATTATTATAAAGCTAACTAGAATTGAGACATTTCTGAAACATTCAGTTTTCTGACTGTGAGACATAGAAACCACCTTTATAAGAATCAGTGATTAAGTATCTGAAATTATGTCCAACATCACCTAACTCTATGCAGATGCCTACTTTTAAATGGCAATATTTCAAAAAGCAATTATCCTATTAAAATGAGTGAACATTCCTTAAAAAATGAAAACAAAACCCAAAAAAGTTTAAAAGTATTGCAGGAAAGGCATTTCTGGGTGTTAAGCAGATTTGGGAAATAATCTGAGCACATCCTGCCTCAGCCAAAGCAGCTTGGGACAAGAAGCTGTTCTTTGGTTTAGTTCCGTGACTGCAAAGCTCTTGTGCTGAGCCTGGACCCAGGATTTAAATCTGCATAAATCTGAGCCCAATACTAAATATGACAACCAACAGTGCCACACTTACATTCTTGTGATCCACTGATTCTGCAGCCTTTGTTATCTCATCCAGGCACTTCCCAATGATGGGGATCACTTGGCGATCGACTTCTGCAAAGGTTTTCATGGATTCACCTATCCTCACGATTCTTCTTTCCTCCATATCTTGTATTTTCTAGAATATTTCATTTCATTCAGGTCAAACATCAAGATTAACTTCACAGTTTCACTCAGTTTTCCTCTCCAGCTTACATCAACTACTTTAAAACTTAGGGATTAGATATATTTTTAAGAACAAACTAGGACAGCTTTTCTCAGGAAGGCACCAAGTTCCCTCAGACAGATTCTGTTCCCTCAGACATCAAAATGTCATTCTGAAAGTAATCTCTTTTACTATTACTGGAAATTTTTCAATTAACTTTTTATGTTAAAAATGCTGATTTGTCAAACTGCAGCTTTAACTTTTGCAGGAACAGTTCCTAAGGCTTTTATAATAATTCCTGCAACCAATTCTTTCATTTTCTGTGCATGTTCAAAACAAACTTATTTTCATTCCACTGTAGAATCCAAGGAAACAAAGATCTTGATGTCTCCCCTTCTTTACCCTAGAAGGTAATTTTTGGTGTTTAGGGAGTTCTTTACATTGTTTTGTTCACAATACATCATGTATTGATGTATTAATTACAATAAAAACATCACGTGTTGTTCACTCCTCATTGCTCAGTGGATTCAGTTCCAGCATCTCCAGCATTTCTTCCAGGGGCCTCTTCTTTACCACAGAGGGAAGCTGAATGTGGCATAATTCTATTATGACAAATTACAGGAGGATACAGAGGGCATGAACAGGAGCAGCCTGTGCCACACTGGGCTGCAGGAGCAGTCAAAAATCCCCTTTGCCTTGACTGATCCACAAACAGCATCAATTCTTTACAAAACAACTCATTTCAACAGCTAAGAGAACACCTTGGAGCTCACTGGTGCACTGACAGGGAAAAGGGCACATCTGCAGGACTTTCACATGCTCACCTACAGATCAGAGTGCTCATCAGCTCCAGGATTTACTTGATTCCAGGAAGTTGATCAAGGCTTTGGTTTGAAATACCATGAGGTAAAAGAGGAGGTGTCCATTTAGCTCACAAGTTTCAGCAGTGGGTGAGAAAGTGCATGTTTGCCATGCAAATATCAGCTACTTCTCATCTGATGACAAACATATGACATTCCCTCCCTTGAAAAAGTTGTGTTTTCCACTTCTGATGCTCATGACCCATTACAATGGAAGAGTCATTTAGAAGTTCTGTTCTACCACATTAACCTCAATCCATTCAGTCAAGCACAAACTCAGAATGAATCTGATGGCTTTTTAATTCTTCCTCTGCAGTCTGTCCTTAGGCACCCAAAAACACAACCAGTAGCTTGCTTAAAATTTAAAACCCTTTGGATTCAGTGCTGCAGGATTATTGTGGCTCTCAGTGAAACATCAGTGCAGCCTGATTTGAACACAGGTTAGGAAGGGCTGGGGGACTCTGCAGATGCAGCAATGCCCAGCTGCTTCCTGCCAGCAATGCCAGTGAGGCTCTCCCTCATCCCCAGCTGCACAGACAGGAGCTGAACAGAGAAAGATTGTGAGGATTCCAAAGGCTGTCCTCATCTGGCACCACAGTTCAACATCATCTTCCTTGTGTATTATTGATCCCTTTATACCTAATTTAAGAAAAATGGATAATTTATCCTATGGCCTCTCAGGGTAGCAGATTGCATGTAAAATCTGCTAAGAATGACCTTAAAAAAACCACCAAATATTGAAAGTCAGGGTCAAAGGATTGAGGTGGTGTGCAATACTTTCTTCTCACAGGATTATGGCTGCTTTGAGCCCTGCCAGGGACCCTTACCTGGAAGATGTTTGGTATGTGTGTGTAGTAATGTTCATGCTGCTCACTGTTGAACTTCTGTAGGGTGGAAGAATATTCAGCTTTGCTGTCCTCTGCCATCTGATGTCTCAGCTGGGCTTGCTGTCTTGCCTGAGGAAATACCAAAAGAGATTTATAATTTAGGCTACATGGAAAGCAATTGCATTGAGGTTCTCCTTATCTTACTATCCAGGAGCACTGGGATAAGACACTCTGAACACCACTGATTTGCTCCTATTTTGTGAATCATTGAAGCTGCAGTGTGGGCAGTGCTGCTGCTCCTTTCTGGGGCTAAAATGTGCTATTTCCCTGAACCATTTTGCATTCCATGAACAACTTCTGTTTGAACTGCACATCAAACACCAAAACAGGCTTGCCCCTCCACCTGCCCACTGGACAGGCACCTTCCCAGGGCCTTCTTGGACACAATTCTTGCCCCCCTTCTGCCCTGGTGGATGTCACCTGCTTTCCTCTAATGAGCTGCTTCCCTGTTGGCAAGCAGTGTTTTCTGGGGAAAGGGAAGTGAGAAAAAACCCAACAGTTTTGTCTCATCTTAGGCAACATAATCACAACAAAACCTCTCCACTCTGGGAGCTCTGCAGAGCCCTTTCTCCACACTCCTCACACAGCCCTGGCATGAGGCACACAAGGAAAGAGGAGCCTGAGCAGCAGCTGAGATGCCTCCTGTCCTATTTTTACCCAGACAGATGATTTGCTTTGCTACCCAACACAGCAGAGCACTGGGCAATTAATCTCACTTCTTTCCCTAGAATAATCTGTCCCCAAGTGACCCTTCCATGTTTTCAGATTCCTGCCCTTACAGTTCTCTTCCCAAGGCTTTCTGTTCTCTGTTTCACTGCCTGATATTATTCCCTTACTGCCTGTCCCATCTGTTTGGTTTCGATGCCTTTTCCTTCCTTGCCCTTGGCCTTTGTACAGCAGCTCTTCCTCCTCTTCCCTGGGCCTTCCCTCCCTGTCCTGCTCCCCTCACTGAAGATCCCCCTCCCTGGCTGGAGCTCTGCTGCTGAATTTCTGAAGAATTCCTTAAGACAAGGCAGAGAAATGCAGCATAAAATTTTTTGTAGGAGTACAACACAGCAAAAAATGTCAGCATATTTTAAGTGGGCTCCCATTAAAACCAGTTCAGAACAGGGATATTCTTTGAACTGTTCCAAGCAGACAATAGTTTCCTGACAATAAATCCACGGAATACCAAATCATGGAACGTTTTTGTAATCATAACTGGAAGGTAACAAATTCTGCCAGGAGGTTTCAAATCTCAGTTTGTAAAGAAGTAGCCTTCCCCAGCATTCATCAGGTTTGCACATCTCACCTAATAATTTATTTCACCTCAATTCAGATATTGCTTCTGCAGTCGATTGCAGGAATTTCACAGATCCCCTTCACATTCTTTCTACAGAAATAATTCAGGCAGAATGAGGAGATACTGGGCACTAAGTGCATCACAGGAGATGAAACAGTAGCTTCAAATGGAGAAGAATGTGACTATAACCAAATAAGTGAATTCAATAAAAGACATATTTTCAGCTTTGCTTCTTCCCAGGAGGTTTAACTGTCCGCTAACTCCTGCAAAGGATGAGTGCCTAATTCCAGAAAATTCACCTCCTGCAATCAAATTCCAAGGAGCCACATCAATCATTTCACTGCCCAAGTGCCATAAGGTTTATTAAACTTTACCATCCACACACTCACATCCAGATATATTAAATACCAGTGGAAAACAATATACCCTTGTGCCACAAGCACAGATTTAGCAGGAAAACAGCCAGCCATGGAAAGGCAGGCAGCTGTAAGAGTGGTTCACACTCCTCTCCCAAGGCCTTCCTCACATCCCAGCTGCTGCAGATCAATATCCATTTGTGAGGCCCATTCTCCTCATCTACCTAAGAGCAGCTCATTGTCTGAGCTGACTTTACACCAGCCCCACTCCCACTCATATAGCTGTCTCTCTATTTCTTTTTTTTAAAAATAACTTGAAATAATGCAACTCAGGAATTTGTCCCTTGACTCTATTGTTGAGGCAGAAAAACAAGAAATCCATTATTACACATTTCCAGGCAGACCCAGCAAGCATTAAAGCCATCAGAGTTCATTTCCATGAGCAAACTCATTGGCTGGATATGACAAAATAACTCTGAGCTAAATGTATACAAGAGCAGACACTCAGTTTCCAAAATGATCTTAACTGGCCCCAAATAAGAGGGGGCAGCAGATGAGTAAATAAAATTGGGTGCATTCCAAAACCAGAAATTTTTGTATGAGAGCCCTAGTGATGCTTTGTTTCTCTTGGCCATTTAATGCATTTGGCAAGCTTCAAGCTGTTTAAATACCTTTCCAATGAGGTATTTGGATCTTAAAATAAAAATATTTTATAAAATCTAGATTTTTTTATTACTTCATTTCAGTATGTCACTTCCTCTAACATCATCACTGTAGTATTAACAGAATTGTGCCTTACAGTGAAACTCCTGCACTCTGCTGAAGCACAGAATGATAAAAATGAGTCAATGATGTTAAAATTCACATTCAGAGTAATAGATGCAGTAGCCCAGAACTGCAGAAAGTCACAAAAGCTATTTCAGGAGTAATTTATAGCTGGGCTTTACAGAAAATAAAGTTTTGCCTTCTTTACTGCTCACTCGTGCATACAAACAGCTCCAGAGAAGGTTTTCAGGGGGCTTCTTAGAGTTCATGTTAAAAGATTTGCTCTGAACAGCATTTCCAGGAGGAAAGGCTTTGGGATGATTTGGGTCTGGAAAACCAGACAATGACTTCAGATTCAGGAGAACAACACTGGGATGCAGCTTTCAGTCAACACATTCTCTGCTTTAACTGGGCAGGGATGAGGGAGCAGGAGCTCAGTTTGCAGCCCCATCTGTGAAACACAATCCACCTCTACAGGCTGACTGACTGCTCAGTTGCAGGAGCTGTCAGGGCCAGGGACTCTGAATGCAGCCAAACCTCCCCTCTTCAAAGGAAGAAAGAATGAGGTCACCTTTCAGCACCACAGGAAAGCAAAAAGGGTTTGTACACCTGAGGGGTTTGTGGGGAGAACAGCAGCATTTTGCTTCCAAATGCCTGGCACTGCAAAGGATGCACAGATTTCACACATCTCCCACCCCAAACACAGCTTTGTAACAATTTTTTGCCCCAAAATAAAGGTGCACAGTGCATATAGGCATTGCTTCCTCCCCCAAGCTTGGTTTTGTTAAGGCAGCTCTTGTCTGAACTCGTGTGGCAGCACCAAAACCAAAAGGTCACAAATGTCAATGTTTGTCTCATCCCAAAAGAGCTCCCAAAAATGAATGGCAGCCCAGGACCTGCAGCACCCCCAGCCTTGCAGGGAGCACACAGGGAGTTTTTGGGCTCCCTCTGCAATCAGATCTGAGCACAGCTACACCAGGGGAGTTTCTACAGCCCTGAGAGAACACTCAGGGTAAAGGAGTGTAGATCTGAGAGACTGAACAGGTACCAGCTCATCAGCAGCAGGTAAGGCTCATTGTATGTGACCTTCTCTCTCAGAATCTCTGCAGAAATGCCATGAAATAGAATCACAACCAATCTTTCCCCCTTTTCTTTAGATAGCCTGGTTGATGGGCAAGATTGCAGGAGAGTAGGTACTGCAGAGTAGTATTAACTTGCAAAGTGCTGATTTGTGTGGCTGCCTTCAGTACTTAAAAAATGGTTTTTTAAAAACAGCACACCCAGCTTAGGTGAAAAACAGCACTAAATTCAATGGCCACATGGCAACCCTCACTGGGGCATCTCTCTCTTAAGGAAGAGGGAAGAGCACAAACACTGTTCTCTCAAGATGATTTTAACTACATTTCCTGCAGATTTTCTTCTTCTGAATTGCAAAAGCCAGACTCTCAAATAACAATGAATTAGTTCAGATAAATTACTCTACCAGGAGCTCAGAGATGCCAGAATGGAAATGCCAGGATGGGATACTGATGTGCTAAAATCTGACTTGACTGAAGTATTTATGGGGGTATTTCTTTTAAAATAAGAAATTTGAAGAAAGTTAACCCTGCAAACCTTTAAGTATCTCATGTTAGAGAGGTGTGTTTAACCTGAGCCTTCTTGTCACCTGCTTGAAACCACCTGCAGTTTATCAATGTGATGCAACTTCAGCAATGAATGCAGAGCAGAATGAGACCAAAGAAATACAGGCAAGAACTTATCCAGAATCCTTGCAAAGGTGCAGGACCAGTAAAGCTCTATATATTGATCTGAATTAAATCACACTTCATGCCTTTGAACAGGAAAATTGAACAGAGAAAAGTAATAGGGACATCTTTATGATGGGCACTGTCAAGGAAGCGTAAGAAAACTTTTGCAAACTGCTACACTTTACATGAAAGCTCTTAGAAAATGAAATAAATTCATTTGTATCGTAATATAAACCTTCTCCCCCAAGCCTCCTTTGATATGAAATGCAACTTGTGATAAAATGTAGGAGAAATTTTCAAAAACCAAGTACATTTTCTGCCATTTTGGTCTCCAGAGCAGAAAAGAATGAGGATATTTTGCTGAGAACAATTTTCTGAGACACATTCCAGAAACAGCAAGAGGGTCAATAGACACACTGTCTTCTGGGTTTACACAGACAGAAAATGCAGCTCCTCAGGGCTGTTATGGTGGGAGTGATATGAATAACTGAAAAGGGCAGAAAAAAACTTTGGCTGTTGTTCAGCTGGTCCACACTAAGTGGAACAGTTTGACTCCTCAGCAGTTGCTCTTGTCCAGAAGGGCAGAGTTTCCAGTCAAAACTCTGGTGTCACTTTATTTCTTCTTTCTTTTCTCCCATTCTGCACCCCCTCTTTTTTTCAAACTCAGACAGCATGTGAGATGCATCACTGCCAGGCCACTGCCTGCCAAAACAGATCTGTCTTTGGCAAATCCAAGATCGGACTAAAATGCAAACACACACAAAAAAAAAAAAAATTACCCCTGCCCAATCCCTTCAAATAACTTAATGATAAAGGCAGACTCAGAAACACTTGACCAGTTTCAGGAATGCTTTCTATTGCTCCCAGGTTTTTCAGCTCTGGGCTCTGTGAGCAGCAGGAGCTGCAGCCCAGGCTGCGTGTGCAGGATCAGTAATTCCAGTGGGCATCCTGCCACAGGCTGCAGAGCAGGGCCAGGGCTCCAGCCTTGGTTTACACAGCCTCCAAAGCAGCTCCACTGTTTACTATTTTACAATAAGCAGTTGGGTCTCTCTGAACTGGCAAGTGGAGAAAGGATTTGAAGTTTGCTTTCCCGAAAGCAAAAAAAAATTAAAATAAATAGACTGCAAAATAACAGCAGGGAAAGAAACAAAGAGAAAAACTCTTTCTTTTAACTTTATACTTGAAGAGGTATAGGAAAAATCTGAGACTTTGTGGGTCCCTGAAATCCTTTGGCTGAATAGAATATACAAATGAGCAAACCACTGACAGAGGATGGAAAATGTTCCTCACCACATCTGAGGAATTGTTATCTAGTGCAGTCTCACTGCACAAAATCCTGCCAGAACTCAGAAAGTCACACTAACAAAAGATATCCCCGAACAACACAGTCCTGCTGAAGCTGTAACCACAGAGATGGACTAAATTAATTAAGGAAAGCAGCACAGCAGCACCTCTCAGCACACTGGGGAATAACTGTGCCTCAGATCCTAAAGTTTGTCTCCTTGCACTGCCTTTCTCATGCCATGAATACTAAATAACCAAACTCTCTGGATGGCTGAACTGTGAATCCCTGCAAACACCCAGGAGTTTTCCACACAGCTCAGAGAAATGCAGTTCCACGAGGATATCTGGCAAGTCTAATTCATTATAAAAGAGGGATAATCTCTGTGGATGGAGGGTTATGTGGATTTGATGGAGGAGGTAACGAGAAAAGATGTATTTGGAGCACGGGCTGACAATGTTTAAATGATTTCTGGAGGTCTGTTTAGTTGTACTACATAAGCAATTAAACTCTGCCGTGTATAAATCTGGGTATTGAATATAAATAATGGAAATTATTTCTTGAATATAAATAATGGAAATTTCAGGACTGGGTAATAGATTGCTTAGCTCATACTTGGAATACTGGGCACGGTTCTAGCCCTCTCTCTCCAAGAAAGAATTTACAAACACAGCCAACCAGAAGGGACAGTCAGGGTTGAAAAAGTTACCAGGATAAATTTTTTAGCCTTGAAGACAAATTTTACGGGTAAAATACACAATTTTTTCTCTTGGAGAGGTGAATTAGTCTGAGTGACCTGGGTGTCGCTGAGCTGCAGCAACAAGGGCTTTCCTAGCAGAGATAAAGTCATTGTCCCACCCCAGCCAGCATTTGTCAGCCCTCACCTGGAATATTGTGTTCAGTGGTCCCCACTACACAAAAAGACAGACTGGAGAAGGCCCAGAAAGGCCACAAAGATGATCCAGCACAGGGAAGGCTGAGAGAGCTGAGCTGGGTCAGCCTTGAGACAAGAAGGCTCATAGGGTACCTTGTCACCGTGTCCCAGTGTCTGAAGGGTGACTACAGAGAGGATGGGGACTGTACAAGGAGTCACAGGGAAAGACAAGGGGTAATGGCACAAGTTACCCCTGGGGAGATCCCACTTTGACACCAGGGGACACTTTTTCACAGTGAGAACAATGAGCATTGGAATAATCTCCCCTGGGAAATGGGGGAATCCCAAACACAGGGCACAATTCAGCTCAAAAGGGTTCTGGGCCATCTTGTCTAGACTGTGCTTTTGCCAAGGAACACTGGGCCAGACAATCCTACAATTCCCTTCCAACCTGGAGTTCTATGATTCAACAAAACTGAACAGCTCACAGACTCTAAATTAGCTGAATTCTAAGGCCTTATTCCTCAAGCAGGTGAAAAGATTTGTTCCAATGTTTTGACAGAAAAAGAATGACTATAAAGAAGTTTTCCAACTGTACAGCATGAAATAATTGCTTTGCATTAGCTTAGAACACCAGTTCTATTGCACTGGTGATTCAAACTGCTGTTGATGCTTAATTCAGAAGATGTTTTTAAGCCTCCCCTTCACACCCACTTTCCCTCCCTTCAGCAATCACCTCCTTAAAGAGTTGTATTGTTACAAAACTCAGTCAAATTGCCACATAGAGCATTGCTGCAGAGGAGCACTGCTAAGAGGAAATTTAAGTTCAGCTGGATTTCCTTGCCTTACACTAAAACTGGCTCATGATCTCTCTTTGATCTCTTATCACCAAGCACAGGGTATGCATAGGGTACATTTGGAGATTTATTAAGCTCCCCAGACACTCCTGCTGGAGTCATTAACTCTCTATTGAGTAGAAATCGACCCTCTTAAATTAGTCATGATTCCAAAAGGGAAACAGCTGCTCTGCACAGAGTCAGGGATGGCAGGTTGTAAACAAGGCTTACTCTTCCAGAAATGCAAATTGCTCTCCTGAGGGACTCCCTGGGTTCACACACTGCATCATCCTTAAGGAAGCAGTGCAGGAGGGAGACTGGGGTCTCGTAACCCAGAGAAATAACATTAAATCACATTACCCAACATTTTAATTGATGTGAAATCTGAACACATCACAAGAAAAGACATAGAAATGTAGCCGGTTCCATCTGTGGAGCAAAAGAGAAGCAGCAATTGCCTTCTCAACATGCAAAAAACTCACCACCACACAGGAAAATCTTCTGCAGTGTCAAACTCTGAAACAAGGAATGCACAGGCCAGGCCCTCCTGCACCAGGCTCTGGACTGGGCCTTGCACACCTCACCTGCATATTTCACCTTGATCTGCTGCTGTATCTCTATAAATTTTCAGCAAAGGAAAAGCAAAGCCTCTGGAACCACTCACATCAATATTAAGAACACAAGCACTGTAAATCTTCACCTTTCAAAACCACCTTTGCATGGCAGTGCATTTTCTGCAGTGCTGCTGCCAGTGGGTGCCTTGATGTGGACAGGCCAGGGAAGGGATTCAAGTCCCACCACCACACAGCAGACGACTGGGCATCTCCTGGAAAATCAGGCCTGTTAAGCAGTTACAGTCAGCAGAAGGCAGATACCCACAGTCTGGGGTTATGGTGAAGTTCACTGCTGACAGAATTTGCTGACTGAACCTCAGGGGGATGTGGCAACAGCAGAGCTGGAGATGTTCCTCCAGGTTTGTCTGGGGGTGTCAGTGAATGCATCCAGCTCTGCTGTGACTCCACTGCTGAAACACCCACCTGAGATGCCTCCAGAGCCCAAAATAGCTTTTTACACCCCTCATTGTAAGGATGTGTAAGCTCCCAAGGAAGGGATTTGTGTCCCACAGCAGGGCAGCCCAGAGGCTGGAAATGCAGCTCCCACCTGACAGCACTGCTGAGCTCACAGGAAGATCAGCTAATCCCAGCTGCCCATTAGCAGGATTTCTACACCTACATTCTGGCAGGCTTTGCCATGATTCAGCTCATGGCTATCCCAAGCCATGCTGAGGGTGTCTCCTGTGGGTAAGGAGGGGGACAGACTCTGCTTTGTGCAGAAATTCAGCACCCAGGTAGCATGGGACGAGAAAAGAGAAAATGAAACCTCAAACATGAAATCTCAGTATCTCCCCACAGTTATATTTACAGACATGAAAACTAATATCATGGTGATATTTTATTTTAAGGCTTTATTCAAATCTTAAGATATTCTGGGTCTCCAAAACATCTTGGACGTTGCAGAAATAACCTGAAAACTGCAGAGCATAGGGGAAAGCTCCTAGAGATTCCAGTAAACTTGAGATCACTCCCAATTCCCTCAGTTTCTCTACTTCAAAACCAAAGGCAAATACAGCTAAAGTTCCTAAGTACCTCAGATTATTGCCTAGGGTCAGCATTTGACCATGTTCCCCTTCAGCAAAGGGACAGATCCTGCCTGACACCAAGTTCTTCAAACCACTCTCCTCCTCACAACTGCTGAGCAAATCAAGAGGCAAACCCTTCCCATGGTCGGCCTCAGCCACCTCCTCTTTAAAATCAGATTCTGAAAAGCCTTCCTTGTAAAGAAACCCTTAAAAAAGCCAGTTGATTTTTAAATTTTATTACAAGAAGTCTGCAACGGCACCACTGGGTACCACATTATCCCATAAAGATGTCAGCTTTTTAGTGATTGCAGCTCTGAAGAGAAGGCAGAAACAATAGAGCTCTGCCTTATATGTACAGTGGCTCCGTGCTGGCGACAGAGCCCATTTCCCCAAATGGTCAAAAACTGAAGCAGCTCCTCTGTGGTTTTTGAAAGAGAAGTGCTTTAAAGCACACAGCCCACTGTGATCCAAATGAAATAAAGCTTTCAGTGATACCTACAAGGCTTCCTGGAAGCAGCAGCAGCATGTTGCAGCATTTATTTAGTTTATAAGGATATTTTCACAGACAGTGGGCTTCCTGCCCTGACTTTGCTACACAGCATTTTGTGTTGACACAAACATCTCTGCAAGCTTTGGCTGCTGGTCATTTAGAGGCTCAGTGCAAACAGGGAAGGGAGTTCAGGTGCCCTGCTCCCCTCTCCCTCTGTTCCTGCACACTGTGATCATTGCAGAGACTGAGCTTCTGCTCCATGTTCCCTGTGCCAAAAAAGGAGCTGAGAGGAAACAAAGCCAAACACTTCCCTCTCCCAGATCAGCTACCAGGCTGCAGGCTGGCAAGGTGATGGAGCCCATCCTGGCCACAGAATGGGCAGAGAAGGGAAGGGCCCTCCAAATATCTGGTCCTAGAAAGGAATGTGGACCTTGGTGCCTGATGCCCAGGCTCCACATGCAGCCCTGCCTTTAAGCACCCACCTGAGACCTTTTGCAAGCAGTCCTGGAAAAAATAAGGAGGAAAGTGACTCTTATTCTGCTTCTCTACCACTATTCTTGTTACTAATGCTCCCAAGCTGTAATACGTTGAGCAAGAGAAGTGCTGGTAGATGGCAGCTCTGGCACAGAATTTCCTGCTGCAGTTGTCAAAGGCAACAATGACTTGAAAGATGAAGAGATGTGAGCATTTCAGAGCCTCACACAGCTTAGCATTAGGGAACTGCAGCTGTATTCTCTGCTATCTGTGTGTGTCATTGTGATCACTGTAGAATTTTAATTCTGTTAATGCCATCCACTCTATCATGTGTGATGCAAAAAATAGCTCCTGTGCCTGCTCACACTGGCAGGTACAAGCTGAAGCAGCCAAGGTGCCAATCTCAAGCCAAAGAAATGAGGGCAAACAGCCCCACTGCCTGAGGAGCACCTTGCTCTGCCAAAGAGAAGAGCCCTGACACAGCCAAAGTACCCGTTCTCCTGGCCAGGTGGATTTCTGGAGCTTTGGGAGCTGGAATGCAGCAGCCAAGCCATAAGGAACAAGAGAAATCAGCAGTGCTGCAGTACAAGGAGGAGGCTGAAGTCACCCCATTGCTTCATTTGGAGCTGAGCAGCCCCTGCATCCCCCTGGAGCGAGCTGGGGAGAGCAGCAGAGCTGCTGGAACAATGTCCCATTCTGCACTGGCAGTTATGCAAGAGCCTCAGTCACACGGGCAGAGGGGAGCAAAGAAAGGCCATTATTCACAGCCTGACATGGATGAACCCAGTTTAACACATGCACTTGGAAAACACTGTTCTCTCTGTTCAGTAATATTATTTCACATTCCACTCATTTTGATAACCTTTTCCTTCTCCCATCTACTCTGTTGACTGCCTGGAAAGTGGAGTAATGCCTTCTCCTGAGAGCTGCCAACATGCATAACTAACAGATTTTTCTTTCAAGATACCACTGAGCCTCATTTTGCAATAAATAATTTACAAATTCATACAATAAAAAGCTAGAGGAATTTAAAAAGGAAGTCTCTTTGCTTCATTTGACAGGGAAAGAGCACCAGGGTAGGAAATTGCTTCCCAGAATTTCCCTGACACTCTTAGATTGATATATCACCAATATGCCACCTTTTACTCTGACAGAAAAGCCCAGCCTTGGAAAAGGATGTAGAAATAAGGAGTTTCAGACTCCTTTTTCAAACAGTAAGTCATGTCTTTGTATCCCTTTGACATGACCTCAGCTTTGGGGGAGAAAAAATCTAGGGCAAGCCCTAATTTTATCTATGAAAGAAGTATTCTAAAACCACTTTATACAGATAAAGCAGAGATGATCCCCCTCTCTGTTAGAAAAACCCACATGTGCTGCTACATCTTTAACAATCTGTACATGCATTCAACTGTCAAGTGCCCTGGCAAATCCAGAAGGCAACAAAGGATCAAATCTACATGGTGAATTTGCAACTAAGAGCCAAGCAAATTACAAGACCACAGAGGTATTTTGTCCTTTGATATGCAATAGCACTTGGGGGAAATTTTCTGAGCTTGTTTATGATTTACTGTCCTCATTTCCAGCAGCATCCCTGATGCTCTGCCACACAACAAGCTGATGCTCAGCATACCAGAAACAGGAGATCTCACAGATGGAAAGGGAAATTTATATTTCATATCTTCACAGGACTGAAGGATCTGAGAATAGAATGAAGCAGAACTCTTGAGAAGCAAAACCTACATTTTACAAGGAGACCTCAGACTAGAAAGATTTCTTACCTATAATTCTCTTTCCTTTCCTGTCCCAGCAACAAAACATTTGGTATATTTTTAGCTTCAGCTTTTACTTTTCACTTTCTCTTTTGGTTGCCTTTTTTTCCCTTTAAGAAATAAACATTTTCAAATGTTCTGGCTATTTTGTGCCTGTCTGACTCAAACTCAAGGAAGACAAAACTGTCCTTACACATTGTAATGTGATGTTTCTGATCTACATTAGTGCATCTTCTGAGCAAAATGTGCAACTCCAAAACCAGAAGCTATTTAAAACATTTTCTTCCTCTTCATTGCTTTTTTAAGTTACAGGTACTGGACTTGGACGAGCAAAATTTAAACTTTAAGCATCCTTCCACACACCCAATTTTGAATTAAACTAAAGAAAGGAAGTATTTCCAGACAGATGTGCTGAAACAGGACTGGATGTTTAAAATTAAGCATTAGTTCAAAAGCTTCACGGATGGGGATCATTGTAAAAAAGCCACAAATGACTCTAGAACCAGCCAGCAATTGAGAAATGAAAATAAAAGCCTTGTGCCATCTGTGACAAGCATGGATTCCAGGATTTTGCATCACATGGAAAGCTGTCCTGCTCCAAACCTACAACTATGAAAAATAACACTGATAATACTTCACTGCATCCAATGACTTTGGGAAATCTTTGAAGTGCTGCTCAAAGGGCAGCAAATTTGGTTCTACCTGGATCACAGAGGGAACAAAAATGTGTGGAAACTGCAGGGAGCCCTCAGGGAGCCCTCACAAGCCTGACTGTCACAGAACCTGGGGTGTTCAAAACTGAGCTTGCATAAACTCCTTTAGAGCCACATCAGCTCTGTTAAACTCAGCTATTACCTACAGATAGCTCTGAACCTGTTCAGAGTTTTTATATAAATAAAGGTTTCTGTAGTGATCTCCCTGGTTTTAATTAACCCACAGACAGACTCAAGTAAGGCATTAAGGCTCAGAGGGTTTATCCTTCCAGCAGGACTGAGGAAGTAAAGCCATCACATCCATGTTTACAAACAGTCTCTCCACCCTCCAGCTCACCTTTTCAACATCTGCTTTTGTCACGTTGATGTCAGCATCCATTTTCTCAAAATACTGCTGTGCTCTGTCAGCTTCTTTGCAGTCCCGTTCAAACCGCCTTTTACTCTGAGAAGGAAAACCAGAAACCTTCATCATGGCAAGCAAAATGTACCAAAATCTACCTAAAATTCATGCCTGCAATCTGTTGTAGCAACTGAAGGATTTCAGAGCTCTCCTGTTTACACTGGAATACATTTCCATATTAACGAACTTCAAAAAATGGAGTTACCAGAGACACATTTTTTGTTCCATTATCCAGGCTGCTCATATTTCAGTATTTTTCCCTTTTAGCATCACTTCCACTCTTGAATCATTCCCTTTTAACACTTAACCCCTTTATTTTTGTGAATGAATGAGCTACTAGATTAATAAATTTGCAAGTAGGATTTTTGGTTATTGATAGCCCCTTTCTATCTTCTCCTGTACTTACAGGTCTCACTTTTCATTCATCACATGAATGACAGTTCCAATGTATTTACTTTTGAGAAGCAGCACCTCACCCAAGAGATGGTCCTGTTCTATTTATTCACACATTATGAAGCTGTTCAACTTTCAGTGGAATATGTGAACAGCACCCTTAGGGACTCTGCAGTTTCAGCAATGCTTAGCACACTTTTCAAGTCATATCAAATGAAATGCTGCTCGTGATAGACAAAGAGCTCACAGAAGCCAAATGTTCTGTTAAAACAGACTTTTTCAGGACTACGAGTGTATAAGAGTTTTTAAAATCCCATTTCTACAACTTTTATCCATATACCTTTCTTCTTCCAAATAAAACATTTGGAACCATCTCTCTGAAAACAAAATACAAACGACTTAAAATGCCACATCTGAGGAATTTGCCACTTACTGCTTCGAGTTGTTTCCAGCAAGTTTCAATGTGCTGTTGAGCCTTTCTGCCATCGTGGAAATGCTGTTTAGAAAAAGAAGAGAGAAATAAAACATTCTGAACAACAAAAGAACAAACAGTCAAGTATGCTCAAGAAAAAGCCCAAGCAGAAATCATTCTGACAGCTGTGTTCTGCAAGGCTGGCGAATTGAGCAGGTGTGTGATGACTATCTAATGTCTCAGCAGGCTGCAGATGGATATTTGCATCAATTATAGTGGTTAGTTTGACTAAGGCTAATTAATCCCTTTAGCAATTCTACCTTGTATTGTTCACTGTATCTCATAATTATTGGTTTCCCGTACCATGAGATCTGAAGCACTTTTATCTGACGAGCATTTCTTTGGTGACAGACTGAACACTAGCTCTAAATTAAAATTTCTCCCTACATGAATTTACCAAGATGCACTTGATTGGCACATTCTAACAACTGATGTTTGTCCTGATTTTCATTCAGACTCAACAAAAAACCCCTCTTCCTCCCAGTTACTGGCTGTGTGTGCAAGGCCAGCTGCTCCTTCCTCTCGAGAGGTTTTTGGTGCTGTGTCCCTCCAGAATCCCCCCTCTCCCACACGCTGGGGGTGAGGGTGTCTTCACAGAGAGAGGTGTAACAGAAATTTTAAATTGAGATGTCAGCGAAATAACAAGGAACTCCTCTCTGGAGGTGCTTTTTGGAACAAGACTCTTAATTGCAGTTGGTTTAAATAACAGCTCTTAGCCCTTACACAATGCTCTTTATCAAAGAACCTATTATGTATTAGATTTTATCCCTCTGTAGAATCACAGAATGGTTTGGGTGGGAAAGGATCTCAAAGAACACCTTGTTCTTACCCCCTGCCATGGGCAGGGACACCTTCCACTATCCCAGGCTGCTCCAAGCCCCATCCAGCCTGGCTTGAGCACTCCAGGGATGGGGCAGCCACAGCTTCTCTGGACAAGCTGTTCTTCCATATGCCTGCCTTTCCCTGGGGATAAGCAATTCATTTCAGACCTTTGCATAAGTCAATGACCCAGCTCTGGCCAGGAATGTGAATGCAGACCCAGCTGACTGCTACAACAGGTTACTCCCCTCCACAAACCACCCTGGGAAATAACTAATGAAGCAAACTGAAACAGGAAGAGAGAGGCCTTTCTTTTGTATTGTTTGCTGGCAATTAGTTTTACTCAAATACAGGAATGGTGTCCCATTGCAAACTTAAAAAATAAAGGACAGATATTGTCAGATAATCCCACTAGAATTCATGTGCTCTCTTGCCCAAGTGTAATCAGACTTTAGATAAATCTTAAGGAATGTGATACCTACAGTTTGCTGGGTTAAAAAAAGCTCACACTCCAGATCATTAACTTGCTACAAATGCCACAGTTAGAAAAATATGCCTGCAAGCACTTCATAATTGGCAGCTCCTTGGTTTCCTGCATCTTCCATTGCAGCAACTGGTATTTTCCTGTGTCAGGGGAGTGAGGGACATTTCAGAGCTGCCCTTCTGGCTCCATCAGACACGACAGCAAAAAGCCCCAAAATTGCAATTCTCTATCATGCCATGTCCAACAGGCTCATTTAGCCTTGAAAACTTGAAAACTACTACTTGTCTGCAGGAACAGAACCACACCAGGGCTATCCTGGGTGCTCTGGATGCTGTAGTCCCAAACAGTCTGCCAAGGAGGGATGCTCACCTAGAGCTGAGCACAGGGATACCCTACAGCTTTATGTGCCTGGATGCTGCTTAGCTCCACACAAAAATCCTTAAAGCAGACAAGAGAGGCCCAGTGTCAGAAATTTCCATCCTGGCAAGAGCTCTGGCTCTGCTCCTGCCCTCTGAGGAGGGACCACGTGTGGCCACTGGGCCATGGAAGGGGAGCAGTGACAGCCTGGCACTGCTGGGACAGGAGAGACCTTCTCCAAACACTGCCTCACCACACTGTGACATTAAACAAACCCCTGACATCACTGTAAAACTGCTGGGTGGCAGGGAAAGGCTCCAAGTTGATTTTGGTTCCTTTTGTAGATCCCCCACATCCTTTCAACTCTGTGTGTGACAGATGCTGCCTCTTCCCTGCCAGGGGCTCCTCATTTCAGGCTTTTGTAATTAGAGTTTAGCAAAACAGTCCCAAGGAGCAACAAAAACAATCCCAAGGAACAACTGTAATTTAACACTACATTTTTCAACATTTTGCTAATGAGCATGAAATTCATGGAAGCCTTAACAGTGAAGCTGGAAGTAAAATACTCTGATGTCCTCATGTTGCCTTCCCTGCTTCCACCAGCCCCCAGTTTTGTGGTCCCCACTTTCCCTGGGCCAGGGTAGGAAGGGATCTGATTTGGGAGCAGCTGGGCTGTGTGAAACCCAATACTGTCAATGACCCATAAACCTCAGGAAAACAACACGCCAGGTTCATTTAACAGAAAACAATTGGAGAGAGGAGCTGAAGGATGAACTTGGCAACAAAACGATCAGATAACAGGACTGCCGTCAGCATGTATTTTTAAGCCTTTGTAGTTGAATAATGTAATTTTAACAAGCCATCCCTGTTATTTCCAAATTTGCCTTCTCAGTAAAACAAACTGCACAAGCTTCTGGAAGGACATACAAGAATCACTGAGCCTTGAGCAGTGTGATCACATCTAATTCAGATTTTGCTGCTTTATTTCTTTTAGAAACCCTTTGGCACCAATGGGGCACTGAGATGCAAAATGGGTATTGCTGAAGATTATTAAGTAATGATAAATATAGGTGTGTCACACCTTGAAGAGTTCAGTGCAATACTGCCTTTTTAAGTTTAACCATTTTCCAAATATCCTTATAACCCCTAATTCTCACTGTGTTGTCCCATATCTATCCTTGTTGTGAGCTCAGGCACTTCTGCTTTTGCAAATCTTTTGCCCTCAAATGGCAATTTCTGCCTTCCAAAAATCCATTTTTATATACAGCAACTGAGTGAGACCTCCTGACTACCTACATTTCTTCACTGACCCTATTTCATGGGTAAGGAAAATCAAGGCATTATGGTCAAGTGATCAGCCTAAAGTCATACAGGAAGCCTCCAGTTTCCTCAAACCATGCACTCAACTTCTGCAAACTCATTTCCTTTACAATCCTCTTAAACAGCACATGTCCTTTACCTTCGCCTCCTCCCCCTCCAAAACCCCAGCAAAAATAACTCTAAGCTCAACTATTCCTTGATAAGGTTTCAAGATACAAGTTCTAATTTAAATAAATTTCTTTTAACTAAGTAAATAATTTGTTATTTTTCACTTGAACACTCAGTAGATGGAAACAAGACAAACGATTTAGCAAATCCTGTGGAAAATCACCACTCTTAGTCACACACATTTCAGCAATACACAATGATGAATTTAGAATAATTGATACAATATTTTTTTCCCCCTCAAACTGCACATCCAAACTAATGCTCCCAATCAGGCTGTTTTAAAAAACTCAGAATATGAGCAAGCTATCCAATTGATAAATCACACTTCAAGTGTGCCAGTGAGGCATTAGCAGCAATATTGGTGGCTCACAATGCCATGATTCCCTCCAGTCTTTTCACCCATATCCACAGAATTCTAAACACACATTAGAAACACAGGAAAGTGAAAAGCTTGGGTTTATTGGTGTTCATTAAGTCAACCTCCTTAAATCACCTTGAAGTCTATATTTTGAAGTCTTTGGCTGGTAAACACTGTGCCAACTTTTAAGATTTCCCTGAACAATATTTTATTGAAATATTAAACCAACTGAATGGCTTAAAACACAGCAGCACTGCCCAAACTCAAACCATCCATGACCACAACTGTCCTTTTTCCCTGTGTTAAAGCCCAGAGTGTCCCAGGATGCTCTGAACAATCCACAATGGCCACGTTTTGACTGGATCACTCCATCCACTCCAGCTCACAGCATAAACACAATAATGCAGGTTTTGGGTTATCTCATGAGAGTTCACAAAATCAATTTGGAAAAGATCTCCAAGACTGAGTTCAACCCATGACCAACCACCACCATTTCAACCAGAGCTGAGTGCCAAGTGCAGCCTTTCCTTAAACACTTCCAAGGATGGTGACTCCATCACCTCCCTGGGCAGCCCAGTACAACCCTTTCCATGGAGAAATTCTTCCTGGGATTCTGGAACTGAGTTATTAAGACTTCAGATACTTTCATCAGAGTATTAAGTTACTCATGTGAGGATTGTGGATTAACCCAACTTTTAAAAAGCTTGTTACATTTAGAAAGCTCCCAGCTCAAGGAATGAGCTTTTCCCTGTGCAAATCCAGGCACTGGGATTGGTGTGCCCTCCTCATTAGGATGCTGCCCGTGTCTGGAACAGCTGGGGAGCAATCCTGGCTGCTGTGCAATCAAACACAAACCTCTCATTGACTTTTGTTGGGCTCAGATTTGCCCCGTGTTGATCACAACCCCGGAGCAGCGAGGGGGGACCCACAATGCAGAGCCTGTTCCTGCAGTGCTGCCACAATCAGGAGCAGCAGGAGATTCCTGCAAAGCTTCCTTGCTATCACAGGGCTTACACAGCCCCAGAGCTCACCCAGCAGACAACAACAGCTTCTTAGAAGATGCATCTTATCTCTTTTTTCTCCTTTTGAGAGGAGTGGGAGAAAAGATGTTGCTAAAAGCACCTAATGAAGGACAAGGCATTCCAATATTTTTTGCTGAGGAGTTCCTGGGCAGTTTAAATGAAAGAACTGCCTGGAACATGTGGATTACCAGCAGGACAACAGGGCTGCTTAGGCTCTGACTAAATTGATAGTGTGGAACCTTTTTTAAAAACACTGTAATAAGACAGTCTTCTTTTTCTTAAACAAACAGGAGTTGATTACATGTTTAAACCTAAGATTTGTACATCTATAATATGTTTGTATTAGAAATAATCGGAAAAATAGTCTTAATTTATATGCATAGCATATGGTTCATTTGACAACATCCTTTTAAAGCATTTTCAAAAAATATATCTAAGGCAAGGGTGCTTCATTTTCTTTTCTATTTACATACTTGATAATATAACAGACTGACAAAACAGCTACCTTTGACTTCTGTAATGAGTACTCCCAGCTCACACTGATAGTAAATATAAATACAGCACTTCATCCTCCAATTCAAACTCTTATCTACATTTTTGTTATAAGTGATTTCTAAAATAATGGCTAGTGATTCAAGCACACCAGAGACGGAAATCAGAGAACATTATTTTTTCCTCGATTTTCTCAGCAACATTTGCAAAAAGCTTTGTCAAATGTTTTTCCTTTCCTGGCTGCAAAGACAGGAAACAGTCTCCTCCGAAGAAATCTTTGTTTCCAAAAATAGCAACATGTTCTTGAGGACTTATCTCTCTCAGTTGGAGTAAGAGGGGCGTAGGACAGCCCTGCAAATGTTGACATGAAATTCATGACAATTTTAACACAATCACCAGCTACTTAATATTGGGGCATCACCCTGCTCTCTTTGCAATATCCATAGGGACATTATCCTTAATATGCACTTATCAACTTGTCAAGCCTGGAACAGGTTATACAAATACCTGTTCAAGGTTGAGCTTAATTTGAAGTATCTGCTCCTGAAGTGGTGCATTCCAAAGAAATTCCATTTAATAAGCACTGTGACCAAAGCTTCGAGTTCCAGACCAGCTGCAGATGAGAACCCGAAGTAGCTGCCCCTGCTGTAACAACAGAGTGATGGATGGGGTTTGGAGCAACCTGGGCCACTGCAAGGTGATCATCTTTAAGGTCCCTTCCTAACCAAACCAAACCATTCTGTGACTCCCTGGTGATCAGCACAAACCTAAAAGACACTGTGGCAATAATATTTATGGTAACTTGTGATTTTCATGCTACATATGACAGATTTTGGGAACTGGAACTCAGAACTTCTCCAAAGGCACTGAGAGAATTCTGCACTGAGCAGGAGCAGCACCACAAACCTGCAGCTTCCAGTACAAGTCCATGGCAGCAGAGCTAAGGGATCTCAGGAGCTCTCTGCTGCCCTGGCCAGCTCTTGGACAGGTCCTGCTGAACCACCTGCCTTCAGGGCAGCAAGGCCAGCAGGGCCTGGAGCCACTGAGCACACAGGTTGTGACAGGCTGTTTGGAGATCAGGTACCTTCCAACACATCCCTAGGGACCAATCTTTCCTTAAAAGCTCACCTGAGTGCAAGTATTCCACAGAAACAAACCTAGGGCTTTTCAAATGGAGATTCAACATTACTATGGTGTGAAAAGTTGTTTGTGCTTTTATATCTTTCAGTGAGAATAGAGGAACATTGCTGCTCTAGCTTCCACCTCTTCTCATGCCCAGTCCTGTCACCAAGCTCCCCTTCCACTGATCCACAGATAAAAGGTGTCATTTCAAATGGTCTGAGACATTCCTGTGTAAGACTTGCACTAAGAAAACTAGAAAATGTACAAGTTAATGCCTCAATATGCAAGGAAATACTTTTAGCTGTTTCCATATACCCTTCATGCACACATTCACCTACATGGGGATATCAAGACCTGCATGAGATACATAAAATATTAAATGTCAGCTGAAATGCCAGCTGAATGTGCCCACATGTAGCACAGGCTTGGATGAGCACTGTTCTCCACAGTTAACACATGCACCACTCATCTGCCTTTATTGCTGCTCCTTCATTCCAGGCCAACCTCTGTGGCTGTACAGGCAAAGCACAAAGAGAAAAATACATCCATGGCCAATGCTCAACCCCCTCAGCCTCAGGCATCTCTCAGTCATGCACTGAGCAGGAAATGTTACTGTTCAGAGAAGGCATCTCTCATCTTGTCCCTCTAAAGGGCTCTTTCTTTAGCAATATTCAGGCTAATGCACAGAAAATGGAACTACATTTGTTAGTAAACAGATTTTGTTTTCCCAATCTGAATCCTTCATGTGGTAAACAGAAGCCAATTTATTCATTTGGACTGTCATCTCTTAGTTCAATGTACCCATTCAAAACTGGGAAGAGCAGGATATTAAGTTCAGTGGTCTTGACTTTAGATCCAAAGGTCACATTATACTTTTCACCACCCCTATGGATGGGATATTGGTATCAGTTTCCCACACAAAAATGCTTTGGAAACTTCCATATTAAGCAGTTGCTTTTTCTCCTCATGGAACAGCCCTTCACAATACAATTACATGGATAATACACCCATATTTAACACAGCTTCATTGCATTTGTGATCCATTATTTGGTGAAAACCAACTAACACTTTGTAAGAACAAACACAGAATTTATTATGATCTTTCCGAAATAATTTTCTGCATTCTAAGTTTTTTAAAATAATTAATGCTCTACTGGTACAATTTAATGAAATACAGCTGAAATATCTTGCAAGAAAGAGGATGGATATTTAGATTATGATTATTGGGCAATGTATTCATCAAGCACAATATTATCTCCCATAAAAACATTTACATTTAGATTAAAACAAAGACCTCCACTCCATCCATAGGGAAATAAACTGGAAGTGAGTTTTCCTTAAAACAAGAGTTGGGGAAAGCTTGGTTTAATTTGCATCAACCTGAAGTCTGAAGTTTGGCAAATCACTTCCTTTCACTGCCACTCTTTTCCTGTGCCCACCCCTCGCTGGGCCATTGGTTTGTCACCTCTGGAAGGCAGCACAAAGCACAGCTGTGCTCCAAACACACACAGACGTTGAGGCACATCCAAAATGCACCATGGAAAAATCCATTGTGCTCCTGTCTGGGCCCTGTGCTGCCATCCTGCCTCACGCCACGAGAAACCCTCTGCAAAACCACAGCACTATTTGCAGAACAGGGCACTATTCAGAATGAGAGAACGTGACAGAATTCCTCCAATTATTTACTTTTCATCAACACCTGAGAGCCTACAAGAAACAGAAAGCCCTCTGACAGGCACCCCCTGGATGAATGCACACAGGGAGGGTGCACAAGCTCCACCATAAAGAACCAGACCCGTTTTGCCCCCATGGTACCCATAAGGATTCATTCATTCCCTGTTCCCCTTCTACCCCTCACAAAATGGAATGTATTGACACCAGGTAAATTCTCTCCCAACCACAGAATCCCAGTGCTGCACCAGCTCAGTCTGCAGCAAAGCTCTTGGCTTCTACTTGACTTTCATGCTTGATTGTATGGAGCCAGTCCAGCCCCAAGGGGAGGTGGAGGGAGAGGTGAGAGCAGCAGCAGTAATAAGAGGGATAGTTCATGACTCCCAAATACATTTTTAGCAAAGCTGCCATGAGCAATGGCTACACAGAGCAGCTGCTGCCAGAGGAGGCCCTGAGTCAGGCCTAGTTTGTGACCACAGATCTAAATCAGAATGGCCCCAGGAAATAATTCTTGAATTTCTATTCAAATTACAGAATTGAAGGGTTTCCTCAGCCATAGTTGGATCTATAAATCAAGCTATGTGCTGCGAAGTGTTAAGGGAAGGAAAAAATCCAACAAACAGAAATTCTCAATTATTGGCTCAGTACATCCCCAGCCTAGCAGTGTCTTACAGGTCAGTGCTCCTGAAGTAAAGCTCAAACACTCCTCTTGACATGACAGGATCACCAGCTTTTCTTTTGTCAAAGATGGGCAAGGTTAAGACCCAATTTTGTGATACTGCAGGGCCTCCAGCTCAAACTTGACACCTTTGAGAGCTACCCCAAAGTTAGGCTTTGGTGACATTGGGGTGACACAAAGCATGACTGCAGAAGCAAGTTCTTTCCCTGAACCACTCAGGGATAATTCCCACCTCAGCTGTGTGACCTGGAGACATCTTCCAGCAGCAAAGGGGAACTCAGTCACAGGCATCTAACCTCAACAACCTCAAGGGGAAGATGGATGGGCCATGCCCTTCACACAAGACAGAACTGAAATTTGAGCTTTTAAGCAGTTAACACAGACCCTGAGGATGAGACTTTCTCCTAAGAGAGCACAGACACAGTAAGATCAAGAGAATACAAGAAGTTCAAGTGAGGAACTGCACAATAGTTTCACTTCACTGAGCAGCTGGGAAGAACTGAAACAACACAAGGAGTTCTCCCTCTCACTGTGTGAAAAGCAGGCAGGGTGTGTACCTGACTTCAGTGACTGTGAGGGCAAAACAACTCGTTTGGTGCAGTGACAGCATTGAGAGCACTCCTATGCAAGAGGAATGTGGAGGATGATGAAGTCATTTATTCACATTTGTTGCTAAAGATAGTCAAGTTTCACACAGTGTTTGCCTGATTTTTTGCAACCACTTTCTAATGGTCAAAAGCCATCAAGCAACAAAGGACAAGATCTGAAAAACTGAAAAGGTAACCCAGAACTCTCCCAAGCTCTGGACCAGATGAGAGGAAAAAGGAGGTATCTGTCCTTTGAACAACAGCACCAAAACACTGACCTTGCACAGAATCCCACTTGTCCAACCTGCACACTTGCCCTACCTGGTTTTGTTTGGTTGCTTCTTTCCTTATTTTCCCACTAACAACTACCTTTTATAGAAAAAAACATGAATAGGCAGCCATCAAGTACAACTTTCAGAGATCCAAAGAAACCAAACATATGTACAAATTGCATGCCAAATGAATTTTATCCAGCATAAAACCAACGTAAGCTGTGATACAGCATCAGTCCCACACTGCTTACAGACCAGGGGCCTGCACTTGTCAAGGAAAAGCCAAGCAGTGATTTATTACTGTGTGACCCTGATCATCTGCTGGTGTAATTGCACTTGAATCAATAGAGCTAAATGAGCATGAAAACAGAGCAGAGCAGGCAGGCAGCAGCCCCCACGTGTTTAATGAGCAGCAGCCACACTCTGCCCGTGACTCCAGCAAACACTCCTGTGCAGCAAAGGGGTTTCCTTTGGACACAGCAGCTCTAAATTCAGCTGGATTTAGAGATGTAAGGAAAAATTCTTCCCTGTGATGGTGCTGAGGCCCTGGCACTGGGTGCCCAGAGAAGCTGCCCCATCCCTGGAAGTGTCCAAGGCCAGGCTGGACAGGGTTTGGAGCAGCCTGGTCAGGTTGTCCCTGCCCATGGCAGGGGGAGAATGGGATGAGCTCTAAAGTCCCTTCCAACCCCATTCTGGTTTGCCTGACCACTTGCTGCTGAACTGGAGTTCATCTTTCACACATCTATAGTTATGACACATCTGTGTAACTTTTCAGTCTTTCAGATGGGAAAGTACAACCAAAAGAGCAAGGGTGCTTGCTCACACAGCCATGCTGAAATCACTGGAAATTTGTCCCATTTTACAGGTATTTGGACACCTGAATGACTTAATTCAGGACTCAGTGGACAAGAATGTGGGTGTCCCAACTCCTACACATGGCCCCAGCCCCAGGAGTGGCTCACCCAAATGATTTTGGGCCTGTAGCACAGCAGCTGATGGCAGAACAAGCAGTGAGCACGAGAACTCTGCCAGCAGCATTTCTGGAAATACCAAGTCATTCATTAATTGATATCATAAAAGGTTTTGCCAAAGCTGCAGCCCTCTGTGATATTTGCACAACAACCACCCTCCCCTCCTGCAGATCTCAGCAGGACTGATGCTTTTACAGGATCAAGTGAGAGGCTGTGTATGAAAGATGCCTGAGGGCAGGAACAGTTTCCTTTTCAACACCATTTTCTAATAAACGGGAAATCTACAGGAACCAGACAAGGATTCCTAATTCATTTCTATTTATGTTGCAAGAACAAAACAACTGTGACTGACAACTGTTTTCTGTTAAAGACCTGTAATTACCACCAACAGCAGGTAAATACACTGGCAGTTGCTTTTTGCTGTTCCCATGTTCTTATCACTAGGCCAGTATTAAACTAATTTTCCTGCCTTTCACCTGTTACTTCTATGAGCCATACTTAATAGAAAAGTTTACAAACAAAACAAAAACCCAGAAGTTACTGGTCAAATTCCTTACAAGAAATATTGCAAGCCCTCTTCCATCATACTTAAAATGCCTAATAGATACTCCAATCAACTTGTGTGCCCATATCATTGAAAAAATAGGCTGATACAGAGCTGACAGAAAAATGCCACATTAGAATGCTGCTTTTTTTTTCTTTTACTTTTTGCTTATTGTACAGATCCATGCTAAATACAAGGTCACAGAGGGGCTGAGAAAACTTTCTCATCACAGCTATATGTAAAACACCCTTCCATGCTGTCTCTGAAAGATTACACACCATTCTGCAGATTAAAGGTATGTCTATATATTCTTTTCCTCTGCTGACAGAATTATCATTCTAATGCTATACTTAGGAAAAGTGGTGATTTCCAGGGCTCTGGTCCCACACAGTACCTCAACACATGCTTAGTGTTTAGTGGGACTATTTATAAGTGCCTAAGATCTGCAGGAGTATTTTTGCACTTTCCAAAATAGACCAACAGTTTGGAAATGAAATACAAATCCCTGATGCTCCCTTTGCACTCTGCTTAGTCATTTTATACCTCTTTATGAGTATTTGTAGTGCTTGGAATCCTTCCTCTATGCTCACACATCCAGGACATAAAAGGGTTCAAGGGAAGGAAGGAAATCACATCTCAACTATTCATTTTTCAGAGCTGGTGATGTGCAAATGAATCAGCTTTGAACATTCACTGTAGCAGGCACATAGGTCCCTAAAGTCCCAGCTGA
Organism: Petroica traversi; assembly: GCA_025920805.1. Lineage (NCBI taxonomy): Eukaryota > Metazoa > Chordata > Aves > Passeriformes > Petroicidae > Petroica > Petroica traversi. The sequence continues at coordinate 5,283,687 of JAHLSL010000016.1, forward strand.
AATAGAGCACTAACATAAAGCTATTAATTCTACCAGTCTTGAAGGACAACAGGTTGAAAACCACATTCCCCATCACCACCAAATAAAACAAACGCCCTATTTGTTATTAGAATAACTTTTTTACCAAATCCTGTTGACCAGATCTGGCTGAGAAGCACAAAAATGTGAATCAAAACCCAAATAATTCTCTCAGTCAGCCCCAGCACTGCAGCTCCTCAGTTCATTTCAGGCTTTGCACAGGGCTGCTGGACTCCTCCCTGAGCAAGCTTTTGGCTAACAGAGCCTTAAGCACAGATGGGTCTCTGACCTTATTTAGCTGGGATTCTCCTGCAGGCATTGCTGTCTGATTTTATAACATTTGATTCAAACGGTTCAGCAACTTGGCCAGGGCACATAACCCACTTCTCTAACACTCAGTTCATTAGCACAGCTCATGTTTATTAACCACAAATAAATCTCCCTTAACACTGAACTGCACCACCACTAATTAGCTGTCTTAAATAGCAATTCCTGGTGAATAATAAATAAAAAAGGCTCAGTTACCGATTTCCTCTCCTGTTTCAGCTCCTGCACGTAGCGTGTTAACTCTGCAGTGATCAGAGAGGTCATGTTCTCTGAAATGACCTCGTGCTGCCCAGCATAGTCGTTCATTTCATTTAAAGTGGCCAGGAAGGCTCGAGTGGATGTGTACCTGCAAAGGACAGAAATGCATTTTGCTTTTAGTCCCTTTCTGCTCAGGCAGACACTGCAAAGGGAGGTGGGATCCTCCCTAAGCACTCAGCATTGCTATGAATTAGCACAGATTCACTGCAAGGAATTGCTCCAAAGGAAGCCTGTCCCACACACTGACAGTTGTCTGATAAATCTATCTCAATTTAGACAGTTTGACACTGGCTCTTAAAATATCAGCACTTTAGAGTGCCAGGTTCTTTATCAGCTCAGCTCTGGGGCTTCAGTTTTCTAATCTCTACTCACCAAACATTCCTAGTTATACTCTTTCAAGTCCTACAATTCAGTGCACAGTCGTCAGCATATCCTACCTGGCAAAATCCTGTCTAAGCAAGCAAAATTTTGGCCAGCACAGCCTAGAAAAGAAAGTTTTTCATAGTGTAAATTTGATTTTAATCAGATATAGTTTATAAAGTTTTCAAATAAGTAGCGAGTTTACCAACCAGGTTTCATTGTCAACCTATATTTTTTAGCGCCTTCTATCACAAGGTTTATTTTTTCATATCAAATAATCTGCCATACAGCATTCCATGTATTATTGAAAGGAAGAAACATCTGTGCACACAAATTTCAAAAGAGCAGATTATGTCACTGGTATATTCAGCCCAGTGCCAACAGAATTGCATTTAAATAACCCAGCTGGCCATGCTGGGCAGATGGAAACCAGCAGCAAGACACCAGTACACACTAGGTAAACTATATTATTATTATTGTTGTTGTTATTATTATTATTGCTGTTATTATTATTATTATCAATGTTGTTGTTGCTGCTGCTGTTATTATTGTAGTGGCCTGCACTGATAACATCACCTAAAGGTGAAAAAAAAACAAAGCAAAGATGGAGCAATTTAGAGGAAATAGAAGGCAGTGCTACAAGTAGGAATGAAAAAGGCATCAGGTGAAAATAAAAACAGAAGAAACTAAAAGAAGGGACTAAAAGAGACTAAAACCATAACCCATTCCAAGCAGAAACATCCACAGTCAAGATGCAAAATTAAAGAAATCCCAGTTGCAAAAATATCCCAAGGTTTAAAAGGCACAGAACTGGAGACTGACAATGAGCTTGGAAAAGCTGATTTTTAGCCAGGTCTGAGGCACCCAAAGGTCACATGACAAATCCCCAGACATTGTTTTGAGACATGAAGTAACCACACTGAGGTGAACACTGAATTTATAAAGGGCAAAGGATACACAGGATCTTCTGTGCCACATCACATAGAATCATTTAACTCCAATATCCTTTTTCAGCAGTGAAGATGTGTCAAAACCCATTGTAGTAAACTCAAAATACCCATTTATGGTAGAGCTATCCAAAGGCAGATTTATTCCTAATTCTGGGTACAGACCAAAACAGCCACTGTGCTGGTAACATAATCTTCCTTGTGTAAATACCAATATCTTAGGAAACAATGGCATAAATAACTGATTCCTAAACAATGTTACTAAAAATAAATTAAAAAGCAAGCAAAAAGGCTGTTATCTCTGTTATACAAGCCACTGGAGTAGCTGTACGGAGCTTGGGGGGCTGACCCAAAAATCTCTATTTATATAATCATCCAGCTGGACCCACATCCAAACTCTTTTGAAACATGCCAAATTTCAAGGGCAAGGGTTTGAGGCTCTGCTGGGCTCTCCAGAGGCACAGCAGCCTCTGAAACACCAGGCTGAGGGTCAGCCCTTGCCAGGCTTTCCTTCAGAGCTGCTTTACACAACACTGACATTGAGAAACTCCAGGGTCAGGGTGCTCCAAGGGGAAAGGTTCTCGCTCTGGTTCAGTTTGTTGGGAAGCTCATCCTCTAGAAAGTTCTCTGTAAAGAATATCTTTATTCTCCTCAAGGGCAGGAGTGTTCTTAGTGACCTGTGGTGCCTCATCACCTGCATTGTGCTGCTCAGACAAGGAGCTGAGCTCTCTGCTGCTGCCTGCAAGCACAGCACAACCCCTGCCAGGGAGCACAGGGGAATGAAAAGCAGCCAGGTGAGGCTGTGCCACATCCTCCAACAGCAGCAAGGCCAGGTACTGGGGGTACAGACCTGCACCCTGCTCTGCAGGAGCCACTGGGGTGTCAGAACATTAGCCCTTTTGTAAGTTACTGATCTGTCTTGTCAGCCCGTTGGGTAATTTAACACTTACACAGAGTGCTTGAGTTTCATGCTAAAATTAACAACTGTTTCAGCTCCTGCTGAAAGCAGATATGAATTTGGTCGTTCACTTCAAAGAGCCAGGATCAGTCTGGCTTGAAGGTTTTAAGGCACATTTTTAAAAATGGAAAGAAAAAAAAACAAACACCAACCCAGGCATCCAGAAACTGCAACATAAGGGAACTGAGTAGTTACAGACTCAATCCACTCCTTAGTATCTACCACAGAAACCTGTTTCTGCATCTGTGACTTCTATATTCCTACACTTGACTTTAAAATCTTTGGTTTACAAGCCAAATCCTAGGTGATAATCCAAACTTTGCCATTCCTCCATCACCACGTGTTCCCCCAGCAGTGGATCATGAACATACCTATATTCTTCCTCCTCTTTGGAGTTCTTCTTGGGTTGGTATTTCTTTGAAAGATTCCTAAAATTAAAAACACAGATATATAAAATTAAATTTAAAAACGTCCTCTGAAGCTTTCTGATGATCTTTACATGCACACACATCCTGTGAGGCTGGAGTTTTTATCTGCAGTGAGTAGACACCTTTCCAGAATCACAATTATAATCAGGCTTTGATTGTGCCACAGTAACACACAAAGAAGGCTGCACAGTGCTCCAGTCTCTGTAACTCCAACAAAGCAGCAGATTCTGAACCCAAGAGGTTGCTAAATTAAGGTCATGAAGTCAATCCACCTGGGCTGTGGTTGTGCTGGTGCACAGATGTCCTTGACCTGATCTAGAGGAGAGGTCACCCCAGGGAAGGGGGATCTGAAGCAGCAGATGACACTTGGCCAGGCAGGTTTCCCTGCCTTCAGCAGAATAATTAGAAGGCAAGAAAAAGCCCCTTCATAAAGCTGTGGGAAGCTGCATTGAGATGGCAAAAGGGGGATCATTTTGTGATTATCAGCTAATGCTGGGGGAAGTGTGACATTTGATTATCCTAATTAGCACAGATGATTGCATCTCATTATCCCCCAGCCAGCTACTGATTTAATTTTAAAACACCAATATGCTGTTGGAGTGATTGTATCTTAAATAAGAAACCTGAAGCTTGCTGTGAGAGCACATCTGACAGTGACTGTCTGGTGTTCATTGCCCTGCAAGCCCCTCAGCAGCAGCAAATGCAGGGATTTTTGGAGGTGTTCTGCCCCCCTGCCCCGAGTGCACCTTGCTGGCACCAGCATCACGATGCTCATTGCACTGCAGCACCAAAAAGGCCTTGAAATTGCTCAGTGAGCTTGGTCAGCTCTGTGCTGTGCCCTGGTGAAAGGGTGTTTGGTGCTGCTCTGTCCCAAACTGAGCTCTGTTGCTGTGTTCTGTCTGGCAGCCTCTCACCCTATTGTGAAAGGGAAGCCATTTGGTTTAGTTTTACAAGGTTGTTTCAGCGATGAAGAACAGCACACCAGGAGTATTGATGGAATCATTGTCTGAAGGAGGACTGAGTTTTATCAACTTAGCCAAGCCAAACGCTTTGGAGAAGTCCCAAAACACATCAAATTGTAAAGAAACTGCTTTTTCAGAGGGGTACCCATTCCCTGCTGATGCTGTTTTGGAGACAGCAGGGCCTCCCATCTCACATTTCTTATTCCTTTTGTTCTCCTTGAGGAATTAAGGAGCATCTGCCCCAACAGAGGAGTAGCCAGAACGCTGGCAGATTTGCACAGACAAACATGTGTTCCTCAAAATTTAAGTATCTCAACTGGAAGGGATCCAAATGAGTATCTCCCTCTCAGTCTGTGCTTTCTCTCCAAGAATATGCTCTGAAAAAATGAACTTTTCTAGTTCTGCAGCTTTCACCAAACTGCATGGGAAGGATTCTGCAAACTGTTCTGCATGATGAAAATAAATCTTACAGCACCCTTTGTATGCCTTGGGAATGCCTCCTTCCATGCACTGCTTGAAGGGGGAAGGAAAAACCACAAGAAAACAAGCACAGAAGGCTACAGTAATAAGGCATTTTCACAGAGTCAAAACTCCATCTCCCTGCACTGTCACGCTGCCCAATTAATTCTGACACACACAGCAACTGGCTCCTGTGAATCTTTAAAGGTGCAGAAATGCTACAGAGCTGAGGCAAAAAAAAAAACCCCCAACAAATCCACAGTCTGCTTTCACAGACAAAAACCACTTACCAAGGATTAGCATCTGGGTTAAACACTTCATTATCTTCTATGTAATTTACTCAACACACAAATTGAGTCTACATTTAAGTTCTTTGATTTTCTTTTTCCCTTTTCCAAAATCAGATGTAGGGGTTTAACCAGTTACACACAAAAACCCCACAAGTGACAGTGAATCCAGAAGTGTTGCTGGAGGTCAGCATGTCCTGGTTCAGTGTCACCTCCAGCACTGCCCAGCTTCAAGCTCAGGGGCAGTGACAGTGACACCCTCAGTGCTCACAGTGACTGGAGAGGGAAACAACACCCAGTAAAGAGCAGCAGGAAAACACCAGCTCTGGAAAGAGCAGCAAAACACTCATCTAAGTGAGTCTTTCTATTTGCCTTTCATTCTGCATAATTTTTTTTTCTGCCTTTCCAGCTCGTTTCTCTGCTCCTTTATTTCAATTAGGGTGACAAATGTGAGAGAAAGATGTCAGACATCAGGGGTTCTGTCTCTCAGATTATCCTGACACCTGAAGCATTTTTCCTAACACATTTTGCTCGAGGCTCTCTATCCATCATCACATTAGGCAAGGGTTTTGACACCCTTTGTGATGCTCTGGGTGCATGTGCTGCAAGGGAAGTGACAAAGACACTCCAGCTCAGCACTGGGAGCTCAGATCCAGCACATTAGTGTCCCAAGGAAGTTAAAATACAGGGATAAGCATGCTACCAGAATTTCTACATCCCTCCCTGCCTGTCTTAATGATTTAATAAATACAGTGCAAAACAATTAAGAAAATAATCGTATCAGGTCTGAAGTGCACTCTCAAACCAGGCTAACTAAATGGTATGTAGGTCTAATTGAAAATATTAAATATATTTTTGCAGAATTATAAAGAGGAAGAAATGTTTTTAAATATAAGAAAATTAAACTTTGAGGGATGACCAGGCTGAGATATAGGTAGTCAGATAGGAGAAATAGTTAGTTAGGGAACCCAGGGATGGAATAGAAAATACAAGTCTCACAGAAGGAAATAAATTTCAGCAGCTTTGCTTACACTATAAACAAAACTGAGTTATATCCACAGGAGTACCTTGAGTTAACCTGTCCCTTTTTAATGGTATTTTCTGCATGTTATGACACGCAGTGATGTGATGCAGCCCTTTTACACCAAATGGATGTGGTACAAAAAAGGTTTGCACCAGGCTTAAGGACACTTACTAAATAAAAGCAGATGCATGATTTATTTTCCTTTTTTCATGTCCAGCACTGTTTTACCTCAACACTTGACAAGTCTACATTTTTTGTTGTTTTTTTTTTTCTTTTATACTTCTAACTTTTTAGATGCCTCCAAGCAGCCCTGTGTTGAAGAGCTCCTTGGGGACAGATTTATTTGTCCTCAAACCATAAAAATACAGAGGGACAAGAAACAAATTTTGGGAAGCCTAAGACAGAATAAGAAATAGGGATCAGGAATTCAGTTTCTACATGGTCATAGGTAAAACCATCTTTCACTTTTGTTGACATTTTGTTTATGTGTTTATTTTAATGATTAAGCTCTTTACACTGGAATTTGTCATGTTGAAAACCCCAGTGAGTTTAGTGTAGGAAAGGCCAGCTCACACAGATACTCTGCTGGGCTTTCCCAGCCCAGTCACACTCTCTTTGTTCCAGCTCGTTTTGCCTCTGTAATTCAATCTCTGCTCCTCTCCATAGGATGTGAGCAATTTGTTCCTGCACGAGTCATTTTCTATTTCCTGCTTGTCTGAAGCAGAAACCCTGGGGAACCCTCCTGGCATTCCCCTGGGAGAGCACACAACCATCAAGGCAGGGATTTATCTACTACCAGCTCCTCATAAATCACAGGCCATTGTGCATCTCAAATCCATTCAAAACACAAGCAAATTCTGGGCTGTTTTTTTAATAGACACTGAGTAATACACAGACCAGCAGAAACCTCAGATCCCACCTCTTTAAAACCTGAGAAGATGGAAAGAGTTCCCAGATTTATTATCACCCTGCAAATAAAAGGTGAATTTACTGGAGGAGATGGGAAGAATTATTCCTGCTCTTCCCTTCCCAGTTAACTCCAGCACTTCCAGTTTAGCACTGGTCACTGGTGGCTGCCAACAACATTCCCCACAGGCAGCAGCAGGACCCCCTGTGTGCTTTACTCCCTTCTAACCCCTCATCACTTCTCAATTTTTTCTACCTTAGTGGGAAAAGCAAGGTGATATCTACACTTGTGGGAGGGTTCTTAGCACATTTCTGTGTCTGCTTCACACACACTCCTCTCTGTCTACAATCAAACCAGACATGGACATGCAGAAAATACCCAGCAGGAATTATTTGAGAATAATTCACAAAGATCTCTGCTCTGATCAGGAGACACCTCAAAAGATCATGAAACTGTAATTCAGATCTCAGGCTGTAACCTTGTTAACTGCATTGGAGAAATTACCAAGGGCTGGGGCTGACTTTCTGACCTGCAGTTTCTCCCCATGCATGTTCAAAAAGGGCCTGTCTTAGTTAAAGAAAACCTAAACTTTGCCTAACAAATGATCATTATTCTGTCGAATTCTTAAACCCTTCAGCATTTGTGCACAGCAGCCCCAGTTTCATGGAAAACATTACAGTGCTGCCCTCAAAGCTGAGCCATTAATCATGAATAAACTGTGAGTAAGCTCCAGAGAGCTGCTCGGCCACCTCAATAACCTCTCTTTCTGCAAAACATATGATTACTAGCAGATAGACTACAACAGGGTCTTAAATTAACTTTTACTTTCAATTAAACCTATTTCCTAAAAGCTATTATTATAAACAAAATCACCACTGACACAGCAAACTTAGAGCTGATTGCAGGCTCTGAGGAGATGCAACTCAAAGTCCAGAATTTTCCATATCAACTTACCTAAGCTGCTTTGCATAGCTGAGTTCAATCTCTGTTCTTTCTTTAACAAACTTGATGTACTTCTCCAGAACATCAATACCCCACTGCGTGTGTTTTTCTAAGTTGTCAAACTGGTCCTGCAATGAATCCAAAAAAAAAAAAAAAAGTTTAGTCTCATTGAACACAGACACAACTAAGATTAATTTACAAAGGGAGTATCACCATACAGAAAGTGTTGTTAATATTTTCCATTACCAGTTAGATATTTTTATAGTGAGACAGGTTCTTAATCAACAGAAATCTGTATTTTAACATGAGCCCAATTCAGTAACATTCTTCATTACTCATTTCTGAATCAGTTTCATTCCAGAAATACTGGCAATTCAATTAAATACCATCTTCTAATATAAAAAACATGCTTAGGTGCAGGATAAGAAATAGATACTCTTGACAGTATTTTTACTCTGAAGAATTAATAGAAGTTCCATGAATTTGGGATCTACTCCTAATTAATAATTCTGATTTTCATATGAAAATTGTAGATTTTTATTCCAGTTCTGTCAATGCTAATAATTTAAAATGTTATTCAGAACAGACAATCTTTTTACAGAGAGTTCAATTCCTCTGTAGCCTGTTTAGTTCTTAAACTGATGACACAATGCCCCCCCCAAAATGACAAACTGTGTTTTCTGAAAGTTTTCTTGTCCACCTCCATTTACATACAGATACTACTTTGTTCTTCAAATCTTGTTGCCCTCAAAAACAGTCACACATGTTTTCAATAAAATCCAGAACATTCCACAAGTCAGTTTGGGATTTGCAAATGCCAAGAGAAATTAAGCAACTCTAAATCCAAATTAATTATCCAAGCCAGTTTATTACTATCTGCAGATTTCAATTATAATCACCTTATTTTTCAAAATTTGGTTACTTCAACAGCACTCAAATTCCACACTCATCCATTCCACACAGCTTTGCAGAAGTTACTGTTTCTACAATACTTGAAATATAATTTTTGAACTGTGATACATTTAGTACTTATTCTGACAGAAATACAGTATAAAATAAACAAGGGTTTTAATATCAGCCTAACTTCTTTGGCATCAGGTTCCATTAAGGTTTACAAGAAAAACAGAGAGTGAGTTTACAATCTACAGAAGTAGAGTTACCATGTTTGCCAAAAAAACCACAGACTAGATTTGGGTTGGATGCTGAGCTGCCACTTCCAAAGATTCTGACACAAGTGATGCTTCCCTGCAAAAGATCTGGCCCTGGGACTCAGTTTGCAGAGCTACCAAAGCCAGACAAGCCCAGTCCCTTCAGACACAGAGCAGAAAAATGACTGAAAGCTACAACAAAGCCTGGTTTGTGAATATGTTGCTTTTATCAATCCCACTTTCTGCTCTGCAGCACATCTGGCTGTGACAGGGAGTTACACTGGTGGCAGGGGGGACTCTGCCAGCATTGAGTACAGACATGCACTCAGGAGCTAAGAAAGAAAATAAACCTGCTAATAGAACTGCTTAACTGCAATATTAAGGGGAGAAATAGGAACCATGTTAAGGAGACAAAATTTGCAAAGCACCATCAAGAAGTGAGTTAAACCAGCAGGTAGGACAGGTGGAATAGGACACATGGGGTTTGTGCATTGCATGTTTGCTCTGGTTTAGCATCAGGTACTATTTCAAACCAAGTCAGCCAAACCAGACAAGGTTTCAATTAAGTTAAGTCAGTTTTAGTCAGTTAAAGAGGCACTGGGGGCAGGACAGCAAAAAGGTAATAGTATAAAGTTACATAAATAGAAAAGTGCTCCAGAAATTACGAGAAAGTGGTTAAGGGCAACTGAAGCAAAAAAAGAAAAAAAAAAAATTCAAACTACACAGAATAAAAGCCTGGCTTCCAGCAATATAAATCACCCTTGAAGCAGAGTAGCATCAGTCACTCAGAAAGAGGATATGTGTGTTCTGCAGAAAGGGAATACACAGACTAAAATTGTACATGTTTGCATATATACAAATCTCAATTTCAGACTATTTCACAGCTGGGGAGAAGAAAAAAAAATCAGGGGTAACATAATGGTCTCCCTTCTCCTGCCAGAGGGCTCAGCTCAGCCTGGAGTCTGATGCCAAAGCAGCACCTTCTGCTCTGCTTCAAATACACAACCCCTCCATCTCTGGGGTTATGCTGGAGCCAGGAGAGTAGTGCAAACATGGCCTTTTTAAGGTTTCTGATAAAGAGGTCTTCTAGCTCTCCCACACCCTACTCCTCCACAATTTACATTATTTAACATAAACACATGCATATAAAATAAATACCCCATGGGGAAGTCCATTAGTCACAAGTTTACATGGATTCACACACTCCTGATTTAGAGAAGGGAATTTCTCAGGCAGGGAAATTCACTCCCTAATCCCTGTAAGCAAATGTAACCACCTTTATCAGATAGATGATATTTGTATCAAGAATCTAGCTTATTATCCTATTGTGACCCCATCCAAAGAGGAAAGGTCAAGGTTTCCCAGAGGAAAGAATGCCTTTCAAAGAGATCCTGCCCTTCAAGGTAATCCAGATTTCAACATAGAGCAGGTTCACCCTGAAAAGGCAACTCTGGTGGTGGCTTGTCCAAGCCTCCCATCATCATCCCACCCTGAATCAATTCTCAAGGCAATCATTTAGATCAGAGTTTGAATAAAAACCCAGAAATGGCTCCAGGTAACTGCCTCAGTGTGGGCTGGCATCCCACACAGGGACCTGGACAGTTTCTAAGGCATCACTGGGGCAAGTTTGGAGAAACAAAACTCCCTGAGGAGCAGTGTAAGGGGAGCACACGGTGGTGCAGCTGTCAGACAGATCAGCCAGGGCAAGATGCTGAATTTCTATTTATAAAGTGAGACGAGGCACTTGCCCCGTGCCAAGCTCTAGGCAGAGCCACCTCAAAAGTACAAGCACTGACCTCCACTATGGAGAAGAGAGGCAAGGGGAAGTTTAAATCTCTGCAGATTTGGTAAAGAGAAGAGTTTCTGTTCTTTTCAGGGCATGGAACAGTGCTGGCCCAAGTGCCATTTCACTCAGCAGCCAACGCCCCACAGCAGCGAGTTACACTGGGGTCATGCATTCCATTGTCCCTTCCCTCTGCTCAGTGCCTTGAGGATGAAAAAAAGTCAGTAAAATTGGCAACACCATCACTGGCTGAGCATGAGATTCCAAAGGAAGGGCAGTGCAGCCAGAGGGACATGGCACAGATTGTCCTCCTCGTTCCATGGATCTGGAAGGACACTGAAGGTAGGGAAAGGCTCTGAGTTAATGAATTGTAGGGATGACAGAGGACTGTTCAGCCTAACCTTCAATTCACAGAATCCCAGAGTGCAGGGATACATGTAATCAATGCCAAATAGGACCTCTGAAAAAGGGATTTTTGAAAGCAGTTAATAATATCATGCCTTCGAATAATCAATATTGAAAACATTTTTTTGAAATTGATTTACTTTTCTAAAAGTTCATTACAGAAATGGTTTATCAGATGGGATCTAAAGGGCTAAAAAGAAGCCCTCAATTATTCTGGAGTAAAATGAGAAGAGCACATTTTCAGCACAAAGTGCACCAGGCCTGGCAGTGATGGTTTGGCAGGTGAACTGTGCCCCTGCAGCTCTGCAGTTCAGTCATCAGAGCAAAGGGCTCAGGTGCCCCATGAGCTGCTGTTCCACCTTTCAGTTTCAATACACAGACCCTCCTCTGTTCATTTTTGCAGCATCCTCACCCTTCCAGTCAGGGAGAACATTAGGAAACAATAAACTCCACAGGGCTTTAGCATTCAAGAAAACAAGGCAAGAAATATGATGCAATGTTCAGTAAGAACACTCCCACTTGACCACAGCGAGGGAGAAACAAAAGGTCACACCGCACCTGTTTTCTCAGAAAAAGAAACACCAAAACATTTTCTAGAAGAATTCACTTCTTTCCTCTGGCTCAGAGGCAGGTTCACACCTCAGAATGTTCTTTGAGCAGAAATACTGCACTGACAGTCAGCTGTCTATCACAGGAGGCTCCCACCCCAGCATTAATGATACTGCATCCTTCTAACCTGCCAAATCTCACCTACTCCGAGTTTCAATGTTTATTGTGGTATCAGCTTACTAAAAAGAACAGATTTCAAATTGACCATCACAGTGTGCATGTAATTAAACTACTTGTGTAACTGTAACTTACACCCTCCATCAGACTCCACCACTTCCCAAACCAGCAGCATTCCACTACAGCACTTCCCCAGGTGATGGGGGAGTTGGAATGCAGGAGCTGACCCACCTGCCTCACAGAGCTGGGAAAGCAGAGCCCCTGCAGCTTAAAGCAAACTGATCAGAGCTTAACATGTTCTTGAGCACGCACAGAAAACTCGAAGCTCAAAAGAGGGAAGCAGAACTTTAGTCATTAACTTGAACAAGAATTTGACATCCAAGTACCCAGAATGCTTTGAATATTTTAACCCCAAGGCAAAGTGTGTTTCTAAATTCATTTTCTAACTTCATTTCTGTTTCCATTAATTCTCTCCCGGTGCTTTTACCATGCCCAAGTAACCTCCCATCCATGCATTCTTTCTGAAATTCAGCTGCATGCTTGTTACCCTGACAATGCTTAAAATGGAAATAGTGCTGCCCATTTGCTTCGCTTCATTTGAATGGTTACTTTAAACTGTCAAATCCCCTTCACTTCTCAGCTGCCCTCCTGAAGTCACATTCCCCAGCTATGCAAAGTATTTTGAGAAGAGGAAAGTTAGCCATTAAGGAAAAAAAAACCCAAAAGAAAACCTTCTTCCCATTTCTCAGCCATATAACATGGAGTACAACCAATTATTGAGCAATAAGGTGTTATTCATGAGGTCCTTGAAGATCAGCTCAGTGGGATATTCCTTCCTCTTTCTAGAAGGCTTCCGTCTATTGTGAAATAGTTCAACACAGGCATTCAGATCCAATGATGAACCTTCATTTGCCACCAAGGGGCTTCTTCAGCCTCAGCATTGACTGAAATAGAGGGGATGTCCTCACTTTTCTCTTGAACTGCAGCCTCAGTCTCTCTGCCCAGCTCTACCACACAGCCAGGCCACTACGACTGGGGTTTCTACTTGGTTTCAACTGTGAACAAAACATCAGATTGTAGGAGAATTTGCCAATTAATTCTGCAATTTAAATCTTCCTGTCAAACCTGCCCAGAGCAGACTGAGCTGGCAGCATTTACTGTACCAGAATCCAGGCTGAACTGTCACTGTCACCCTTTCTGCTGCTTTCACAGGTGACAGTGCTGAAGCGTGAAATTAAGAATGCTAACACAGAGACGAGTAATGAAGAAAGACTATGCTGAAAATTTAAATGCTAATAGCAAATGAAAAGCCTTTGTATTTAGCATACTCCTCCTGTAATTCTAATACAGCAACACAACAAAAGACCCAGAATTCTTGAACGTTAAGAATACTTTAAGACTTTCTATTACCTCATTCCTCAGTGACTTTGATTGTTTCCTCATAAAATTATTTGTTTACATACTGACCTTAACAACAAAAATAGGAATAGGGGAATTAATGGCTAATTTTTAACTCTGGTCATACCTTCTCTTCCAACATCCCCCTCCCCTTTTTTTTTTTTTAAACACTCTCTTTCCCTTTCATAGACAAAAAGGAATTAAAGAGAAGATCAAGAATACATTACAGTGTTCAAATTCTAAATTACTTTTTTAGATTCCATGGTTTAACAACTTCAAATTATAAAAATAATTAACGAGATGATGAGCCCTTCACAAGCTCGGCTGAGTCCCATATGGCACTACAGTGCTGGCAGAATACACGGGAATTCAGATCACAAATCCTCAGAGACCTACAATAAAGCTATATGCAAATGTTAACAGTCTCCAGGCAAATTAATAATGAAAGAAAATGCATAAAATACAGGCTACCACTGCAAGAGCCTTCCAGAAAGCAGAGATGAGGAGAAAATACCAAAGCAATTCAGCATCTGTTGACTCAGCCACTACTGATGAGAATCAGCTTCCCACACAAAACTTGTCAGCAGCAGTCAGTGAAACCCTCAGTTAATGACACTAAACAAACATCCCTGATTATATATGGAACACAGGACACCAACCTTGCCCTTCCTGCAGCAGAGACAGGGAGCACTCACAGCTCCATGGAGCACATGGGGATGGGGCAGGGAGAGCATCTCTGCCTGCTCTGCACTCAGATGGGGCTGTGGCTTCACTGGGTGCTTGGTGAGTGAGCCCTTCATTCCCCCACACATCCGGTTCTTGTCAACAAAGCTATTTATGATCACATGTGTTTGTCATGCAGATCACCTCTTCAGCCACACATGCTTAATCTCATTCTGCCCTTCAAGTATTAAATAAATTCTTCACACCTTTTCACCAGGATGCCTACACAGGCGTGATTTCTGTTGGAGCTGAATAATAAATAGCCAAGAGAAAAAAAAAGCCATCTTGCTTGCCCATCTCCATCTTCCTTTCTTTGCCATCCCCTAAACACATTTTTTCCATAAAGCCCCAGAGGTTAACTATTCTATCTCTTCCATTCACCTGGGAACTTGATCTAGTTAGGAGAACACAGAAACAAACAAGATTTTTTGCTGCATCATTAGGAAACTGATTGTATTTCAAACCTGTGTGAAGGGGAAGCATGAGTGGAAACAGAGTATGTTTTAGGTTGAAATACCTTTTATGTTGCCAGATAAACTCACCTCTAATTGTCCTGCTTATTTCAATAGACATTATGAATAAAGCAGTTTCTGGGCCATGTTTCAGCCCTGAAATGCTTACCCACTTCAGCATTTTGCTGAAGCTGGATAGCAAAATAAGTTTTAATATTTATGCCAGTTTTAATTTGGATAGAAAATAACATTGCCCCAGAATAATAGCAAGGCCCTTTGCACAGCCTTGTAATTGCTTCTGAGCCCAACCACATTCATCCCCACCCCAAAAACCACCTTCCACAAACTCAGGAGTGACCCCTCCTGCTAATTAATCTGGGGTGCTGTCCCACAGGCAGTTTTCAACCATACCTTAACCCTACCTGGATAAAAACCTGACTTAATTCAAACAAGAAGCACTTCTGAGAAAAGCCATGAGCAGCTGGAACAAAGGCCAGCACCAGGAGAGCAACATGAATATTCCAGCTGCTCTGAGGCAAGGCCAGTCCTGGGAGTACAACCAGATCATCAGGGCTGACAGGGAACCAATTTGATTGCAACATCTCACGAAAAGATCCACCTACAGCAGAGCTGCACAGGAACATCCCCCACTAATGAAAGGGGTGAGCTTAAAGGAAGGTTAAACCTCCTTGCAGAGAAGGTGGCCAACACCAGATTAAAACACAGCATGGGGTTACAGAGCCCACAGCAGCAAAGCCAAGACCAAGCTCCAAAAGCAGGGCTGGGAGAAGAGCAGCTCCCTGGGCAGCAGCTCAGAGTAACAGGTCAGTGAGAGGACACCTCTGCCTGCTGGAGAGGTCACTGGGAGCACAGCCACACTCCTGCCGTGGTGACCCACTTTTACACCTCTTATGGAAGCCTTGCAAAACCCAGCACGTGGTTCATGGGGAGAAGCTCCCGGTGTGAGTACAACCGATGTCATCTGCTGCCAAGGCATTCACACACATTCTCAGTGCCTCAACGTCTCGCTCTCTCTGCTGACAGCTTCAACTGTGAAGAGAAACTGCTCCTTTTGCAGCAGCCAGAAGGCTCTGAGTCAGAGGCCACAGAAGCACTGGAGCTCCAAGGAGCAGGTGGTCCTGCAAGAAACCTCCTGGTCTTGCCCTCAAGGGCTGCTCTTACCAAGAGCCTCCCTCACCAACTGAAGGCCCAAACCCCCCAGCTCTGCCATCCTCAGCCTCCTCCTCCTCCACCTGCTGTATCCTGTAAAGGATGTGGTGAAACTGAACTTGTGGTCCCCTACACAGCAACAGGGCCAGCAACTCGCTAACACAGCAGCCAGAAAGGAAGGTGACAGAGGGGATGTTCCAACCGAGAGAGGATGTGGTTGTTGGCAGTGCAGTAGCTCAGAAAGATGCTGAAAGGGATAAGATAACAGAGGAGTGATTAATTCTGGGGAGTGGGAAGGCAGGAGGATGTGATCAGCTCAACTGCAGCAGGACAGAGCAGATGAGCGACAGAAGATTAGGAGAAACAGCAGCTGAGCCAAACGCTGCAAAGTGAGGGATACATAAGACTTATTTTTTCTTGGAACAAGTGAGTTTTTGATGGTAAATGATGTAGGTTATATGTCCTGGACAGCATGGACAGAAGAACCTCCAGCATGGAGCATTATCAAGGTGCTATTTTGGTTTTGTTTGAACGGTTACCTGAAAAGGCCATACTGAGGCATCACTTGCTGTTGTCAGTGGGAGGTCCTTCTAAAGATAGTGCTGCAGCTCTTGAAAGAGGAAATGTGCTTCTTAGAGGTGTCACAGTTTCATGCTCTTGAAAATTATTTCTATAGTTCTCTTTGAATAAGGAAAAAGCAAGGCTCAAAAAAAAAAAAAAAAATCACCATTTGCAACGTCCAAGGACACTTTTCATAGATGGGCATGATGCAGCAGCAATTCAATTCCTTCAAATGCATTTATACACTTTGAGGTTTGAGGCTCTGCATGACTTTGCCACAACGAGAACCATCTGTCATGAGCAGCCCATTCAGAAAGGAACACTTCTTTTCAAACCTACAATTCTGCTCATAAAGCACACTCAAGAAACCCCAGAACGAGACACAGTTTTGTTGCAAAATACATTATAATGTGCAAATTACAACCCAAGATACAAGAAAGCTCTTAAAGAACAAGATAATAAGAGAGAAACTTCAACTAATGCCAGATGTAAGGTTGGACTATTTTTATTGAAGGACTGAGTGCATTTCGACCTTTTTATGCACTTGTTCAGTTATTTAAGTTGGAAACAAGCATGCACATGCTGCTTCTTTTGGTGATTCTAGTGCAATTCAACTGATTTAATTGAACTTATTTGTACTATGCATGAGGCTAAACAGCAGAATGTAGACTTTGAAATCCAGACTCATTAGCTAAGCAAAGGCTCATAACTACTAAAATCTACTGGGGCCAGAGAGATGATGCATCTCTACCATTAGCATTAATTATACCCACAAAACTCATTTTAAAAAAGAAAAAACAAAACCCAAAGAAACAAAACAAAGCAATGCTAACCCTCCTCCTTCTGCTCATCCTGGGGGAACAGAAATGGGATAAAGATTTGGTTTTTGCTGACAGTATCCAGAGCTGCAGCCTGAAAGCTGCAAGGACCCACAGGGATTCACTGTTCCGTGCATTATAAACAAGAGCTTTGAAAATGAGCAGATCCTCCTGCTTTGTGGGGCTCTGCTGCTGGGAGGATATAAATCATGAGCTGCAGCAGAGCTCCAGATCCGAGCTGCCTCCCCCAGGAGTTGCAGCATGGTAACAATGCTAAATATACGCTGCTGTTGTTCCAGGAAAGTTTTTCAGTTGACAAATGTTGCAACTTTTCACTGTTTCCCAGCACCATCCCACTTCCCCGATTTAATACACACCCATTCGTTTCTTCTGAAATTATTTTCAACAAATGCAATTTTAGAACTAATTCCCAGTAAATCTTTTGCTGTCTGCCCACATCTTGGATTAACTGTTGACTGATTTTCCTCCTCTTTTTTTTCCCCAGTCTGTAGAAGCTCTCCCTTAATAATACCAGCTGTTAAAACAAAGATCACCAAGAGCTCTTGCCCACGGTTTTCCCTTTGGGCAGCTGTGTTCTGATTATTAAAAATGAGCCATAGAGTGTTCCTGCTTATTGCCTGGCATGGATAACTACAATAGAAAGCCAAACGAGCCTACTGGTCCATTTAAAAGAACACACATAAACAAGGCAATTCTGCTCTCTTATCCAAACCCATCACAATAGCAGAATCTTACCCACAAAAACAATACTTCAAACTGTAGCAGTTTATGGGAATGCTTTTTGGGGAAATTAGCTTTTTTGCCCAACTTCATCACAAACCAGTGCCATTCTGGCTTCATCATGTAGAATAATGCATGTTCTATGCATCCTCAAAGTCAACATTTTTTCATTAGTATCAAATCTTTTTTAATATGATTCAGCTCTGAGCACATGTAGTTTAGGAAAGGGCTTTGGGGGGATTAATTTGATTTTTTTTTTATATAACTACTTTAAAACAATCAGTGATATTGTTACTCTTTGCAAATAAGAGTCCTTGGTCTCCCTCTATCAAAATTAGCTCAAGAAGATAACAGCTAAGAAACCAGCAAAGGTCTCACCAGGTATGCTTGGCATTCCCAGCAACAAAACTTCTCATCTCCACTAAATCAATTCCCTGGTGGGTGTAGAACTGAGCACATGCACAGAGCTCTTTCCTACTCACTTGGATGCACAGATGAATTTATTCACTAAACACAACAGCCTATAGTCCTGATGCTCCCTTTCACCTCCTCCCCTGGCTGTGAAGCCAGAACTGACCAAACCCCAATGAAGGCACCATGTCCTTCCAGTTCATGCAGACACTTGGAAAAGAAAAATGCAAAAATCACTAATTCTGCTTAGCTTGAGACTGCCTCCTGGAATCACTGGAGCAATGGCAACAACTGGGGTTACAAAAATAAACCCCCCCCCCCCCACTTCAGAGTGTTCCAAACCCTTCCCTAAAGTTCAAAAGAAAAGTGAAGATCTGAATTGACTGCTCCCTTCTCTCATTTCCAAAATGGAACAAACTACTGAACAACTTCTTTGTAGATGGGGTTCAAAAAGCATTTAATACCTTAAATACCATGACATGACAAATACAATCCTAGATTTTTCAAGAGCCACTTCACACTCAAGACCAAATAAGATTACTGCTATGCCTGAAGTATTTCTATCTGCCATTGCATTCCATTTTTAACCCAGAAATTAGATTAGGTACTTCCACTCTGATCCAAAAAACATGAAGTTTCTAGAACAGGAAGATTATCAGAGACATGTGCAACTCAGAAATCTAATGTGATGGATAGAACAACAATGTCAGAGTGCATAACATTTAAAATGCAAACAACAAAGTTGGTCACCTCAAAATATGTTAACAAACTCTGTTCAAAGTGCATTTCATAATTCAGAATTATCTACTCATACACTCCACTCTGTGGAGTTAAGCTACGCTGGCAAAAATGAATAAATTCTGCAGCCAGGCCAGAAATATAAGCAGAGCCCAAAGAAAGCTGTAAAGCCTCCATGCCTTAAATCCATCTATTAGGGTTTTTCACATCGCTTTTTTATTACAATATGACCTGGCCTTTCCCATAGTTGTAAAAGTGGCAGCTAAGACAGTCCTCTACCATACTGTCACATATTTTCCTTTTACCCAATACCTTCCACCTCTCAGTTTTTCACTGATAAACATTCAGGGAAGAGCATAACCCCAGCTGCATCTGCACTCTGCAATATCCTAGAGTCAGGCCATTTATCTCAATTTTGACAAAAACATTGTTTCAGTCTGATCCCACGTGCATAAAATAGTCAGACTTTAAGCTGATCCTTGCTGTGCTTCTCTTCCTCTACAAAACACAGCATCACCTGTACAGTCACAGAATTACTAAGCTAAGGTATAGTCAGACTAAAACTAATGTGGCAACTCTATCACTGGCACATCTTGCTAAGGATCAGGAACAGCAACCTGTGCATCAAAGCATGAATTGCTATTGCTAATATTTCTCCAGTTACTTCAGTCTCTTTTCCTTTGGAAGAAAAGAGCATATCTTCCTATTCTCACATGCTCACTTCTGTGACATTTCTATGAAGTTTATCCTCGGGTAACAACTCCCATTAATTATAGTGTGAACTTGTGTTACACCAAAGTTTAAATGTGAGGAAAGTAATCACATTTCCCTTAACTGAATAATCACTGTACAAAGCCTCTAAAACTCCGCTGGGTCTCTCCCTGCTCCCAACAGAAACTTCTCTCAGTTCTCAGTACTAAAACTGCAGCAAAACTAAATGAATGCACCAAAGTAGGTGGAATAAGAAAGGGGAAATTTTGTGCAAAGTGCTGACCCACCAGAAGCATAGAAAGCATTTGTTCAGCAGTGACAATGAATAATTTAATCTGAGGCAAATTACCAAACAAACATCAATTAAATTACATGCTAGACTACAAGAGAAAGTTCTCCCACACACATTTCAGGTTTGCAGAGTCAATAGAGCAGCACAATGTGCCCAGGATTGGGATGGAGTCATCTGGGCTGCTCACTCGGGGATACTTGACATTCTCCACGGGACATATGACAATTGCAAGAATCTAAAGAGAGAAGAGGCAAATTTAACTCCATCACACTAAACAAGCATTCACACATGAAGAATAAAGAGACCTCGTGTCACCCAGCCTTGCAAAACGCAAGAATTCAGAGTTCACTACCCCATAAATGACACCTGCAGAACTAGAATTTATAGCACAATTGTCTCTATGAACCATTAATTTTAAGTGCCTGAACACCTGAGCAGAGAGCATTTAAAGCAAGTTACAGCAGCAGCAAAGGCCCCCAGTCCAACAGCAGCCTCGTTGTGCTGAGTGCTGCCTTTACTCCAACAGATCCAGGAGTGGGAGCAGCTCACAGGGTCCGGAGGGATCAGAGGATCAGGGATCAGAGCCACGTGGGGAACCACAGCGGGTGAGAGAGGCTCAGTGGTTTGCTGGCTGTGCCACAAGGACGCTGCAGGATGGCCACACTCTGAGCCCCAGCACACAAAGCTCACTGTGCTGACCCTCCTGTGCCAGCCAAGGCAACCTAAAATTACACTTTCTAGAAAGTAGGGCAGCTACACACTGTCCAAACCTCTTGGTCTGGCTCCCTACACAGCCTCCGGCCTCTCAAAGGAAAACAGTCAGAAAGTTTTATGGGAATAAATCAACAATTACAGTCTCTTTTGACCAATATGGCTTGGAAACATAAGCATTAGGAATTAATGACATTTTGCCATCCTGAGCTAGAAGAGCAACATCCTTTGATGCTTTAAGTAAGGTCTGCTTCCCTCAGCAAGGATATTCTGCTCCTAAGCTGGATAGGCAAGTCTAGCTGAGCAAAAGGGGTAATCCAGTTTTCTTGTGACAACAATCTCATTTCCTTAGGTTCCAAACATACATGTGACTATTTCATATCTCATGCTACAACAATGATGATACCATGATATAGATTTCAATCTTTCACTGCACTTGAAGAAATATCTTCCCAATCCTAAGGGGAATTGCATCAGTAAACAGTCTCCTATTAATACATTTTTCAGACACAGTTGTGAAGAAAATCACAACCCAGTTTAAAGCTGTGCTCATTGGAGCCAAGATTAAAAACCACACTTGGGTCACACCAGTCTGACCACTTGCCTCTGCTCACCCCGTTTTCTAGAACTGCATATTTGCTTAAATCCAGGAACAGTGAAACAAGGGACAGCATGAACATTGGATTTCTTAGCTTTTGCTAAAATATTTGGGTTCATCTTCTAAATAAAACCATCTACTTCAAGAGCATGAAAATTGACTTCTAAAGTTTTAAACTTTTTGTAGCTTTTGACCAAAGCCTCTCCAGTTGCCAGGCAGAATATTGGTTTTGAGGGAGGAGGTGTTGGCCCACCAGACAAAGACAAAAAAAGAAAAATGGTTTAATGTCATATCAGTTCTGCTCTGACATGTAAATATTAACTTAAAATGAAGCTGAAAATACACATAAAATCAGGCTGACTGCATCCAGCCTCATTAAAACCACATTATGTTAGTTTACCTAACTGGAAAGGCAAATATTTTTTCAATATAAATTCTACACATAAAACCATGCAATAAACATATCCATTGGCATCTAGATAAAGGCACTAATAGGAGGCTCATATAATCAGCTATACAGTAAAACCTAGAGCACAATCAAGCTCCAAGACAATTAATACTATCAGGAAAAGCTCTTACAAACTTTCCTAAGCCCAGGACGCACAACCTTTCTGAAATACAGATCTCCAAATTCTTTATAAAGCTGGGAAGGCTACGGCAAGCAGACAAGAATTTAAAACTCTCTTTTAAGGGGTTTAGAGCCAACAAAGCTCCTGGTATTTTAGTGCCATTGCAGCCTCTTGTAACACTGCAGGCATTTAGAAGCACCAGCAAATTAATATGCTGCACCAACTCATTTGGTGAACAATCTCATTCAGATCTTAAGCTGCTTGTCCGGGGTTCTGAATGTGTGAGCAGGCTGAAAAAATCTGAGGCGCCGCAGATATTTCCTGAAAGGGTGCTACAGTTTTTCAAGTGTAAAGCTGCTTGCTGTACTTTGGACTGGTTACTGGGACAGCAATAAAAAGCATTCTTGTGTCTTGAGGGCAAACAAAACCAAGACCACCACACCACATACATTATGATGTGTTTAGTCAAAGGACTAACACAAACCATGGTTAAATGTTACGAAAATCTTTGCCATGGAGAGCTGCTGGTTAAGTTTGGGTCTGTGTCACAGTGCAGAGTGCTGTACAGGAATATTTCTTATTTAATTGGTTTATCAGGACTTTGTAATAGTGAAGTGTGCTGCTCACAGGACATGGGGTGGAACTTTGTGACTGAAACTATAGATATGTCATCTTGATTTCCACCCTTCTCACGTTTCTGGAAGTGGAAGGCTACCACAACAGCACCAACAAATAAACACAGGGAATGCTTACATTACAGCCTGCTGCTCCTTGTGTTTTCCTATCACAGCAATAACAAAGCATGAAGCACCAAGAGAGAATGGCAAGCACAGCGCTGCTTTTTCTGCCCCGTTGTGGGAGGAAGTCTAACAAATGCTTGTCATTCCCAGAAAGCAATGGATTCCCTAACTCTGGCATAAACAGTGCCCACAAACTGCACACAAATCCGTCACAAATTCACTTCTTCACAAGAAAGATGAGTCTCCATTTAACACCAGCAGCTGATAGCTCAGCACTAACATCAAACACAGCCCAATCACAGATGAAAATACTACAAACCGATTAAGAGCAGACTGACATCTCACAAGAGAACCATAAATTTAGGTCAGCTCATTGCTGTTCAGCAGAGGAACAGGAAACAATGTGAAATGCACAGTAAGATGTTGGTCACTTGGGCTCACTGTTTCCTGCAGCAAGAGAAAGAGCTCAGCCCATTTTCAGTGTAACTTCTGCAAACTTGCTGCAACTGGAGAAGCCTGCAAGGAGGAGATGGGCCATTCCTTTCAGGAAACAGAGTCTCCCTTTCTGGTAACATCCATGGAATTCACAGTGCAACAGCCTCCAAAGAGAGATGAAGCTGTTTCCTACATTTTTTTTTTGCACAGGGCCATGTAGGGCACCTCCCAATCACATCTTTAAGGAGTAATTAATTCCTTAAATGAAAAGAAAACACACTCATCCCATCCTCCCTTTATCAGTGATGTGTGAATATCACCCCCGCACAACTTCAGAAGTCTGGATTGGGAGGGTTTTAAGCAGATGCCATTAAATATTGATGTTGTATTTCATTTTTTTTGCATGACTATTTATTTGAAGATAATTAATTAGTACATTGCAAAAACAAACAACTCTTTGAAATGTCGCTGTCAGACATACAGAGTTTTTATAACCTCCAGAGAACACTGCAATTCTAGGTATCTAAAATAAATTGTACTATCAGCCTGCTATATCGATTTTCAATATCAGAAGATAGAATAAAATAGATACCCTCTATTTTACTTTTAGGTTTGTCCCGGGCTACAGTAACTATTCAGTAGTTACAACTTCACAACACAGCAGAACTTCCATTACAAATGTGGGCACAAAAGAAATTGCCATGTTTTACCCCAGAGCAGGAGAGTCACACAATGGGAGAAGTTGAAAATTTGCACATCATTGAATGTCCCCTTTCCAATCTGCCTTGTCCTTAATCCATGTCACATCATTGCAAGACAGGGACCATCAGTGCCTGGGTTGCACAGTGCCTACCCAGCACAAGGGTGAGATCTCCAGCAAAAAAATACTGACAACAAACCCAAGCTCATGAAACAAATAAATATTTAAATTTAAATAAAAACCCCAAGGGACTTCTGGAACAGTACTATACTTTAAGCACTGCACTTGTTAAATAAAAGCAGAAACCCAAGAGTTACAAGGATTGACATCCTAAAAATGACACTGAGCCATTCCTCAAAAGCCTTGCTAGATGGGCTTCCAATGAATTTATTACTGAAATGAGATATTATTAGCCAATTGCTCAAAAGTGAAAGCTATTAAAGGGCAAGTTCTTATTTTTGTGGAACAGATGCCTAGCTTTGGATATTGCAGCTCACTGGAGCAAATAAAAACTCATCACCACAAGACACTTCTCAAATTTTCAAATATCTTGCTGTTTTATTAGGTTGCCAAGTCACTATCAGCAAGTCTCTCTGCAGTGCTCTGAGTCTCTAGAATAAGTTATTTGCTGCTCCTGTGACCTTTGGTGTTTTCAGCTGACCTACAGGACCCTTGCTAAATGTGCCACTGTGACACTCAAGTCTGTGAGAGGTTATCACACTGCTCTTTAGGCAACATCTTTGGAAACCAATGTTGCAAATTCTAAAGTACACAGTGATAAGATAAATCTTATGAGTAATGCAAGAAAGGCAAAACAAACTGGTTTTGAGAATAAATAATCTACTCATGGGAAGGAAGATGCATGTGGGGGACATGGAAAAATAATGGGATATTAAAAAACAAGAACCTGCCCTGCTACAGAACATTAGAAAAGTAAATTTTCTCTTCAGCAGAGCTCAAGACTAAGGTGTAAGGCATGTGCACAACAACTTCCTCTTCTTCCCCTTTTCCTCATATCTACGCTTGGCTTACTTCAAATTTCATCCATTATAAGGTTGCAGCTCTGCTGTTGGATTAAAGAGCTCAAACACACAAGAAATGCTTTTGTTTGAAGAACAAACAGGAACCTCCTGTCCAGTCTTGGACTTGAATGGGTCTGAGCTACTGATCCTTGCAGTGACTGGAGCTTCTGGGCTCAGTTCCCCAAACGTCCCCTGACTCCCCAACTATTTTGTAACACAGGGATAAGACCAGTTGCTTGATGAGCAGTTGAATCATCTAAAAAATATGAAAGAGGATATTGACTTGAATTGACGAGATGCTTTATCTGCCAAGCTGGGAAAGCAAGTTTGGCCTCTGAACCAGACTGATTCAGAGAGGAAGAGGAAAACAAATGTGTGTTTACCTACCTACACAGAGGGCAGGGAGAGAAAGAAATCATTTCTCACAAATTGACAAGAACATCCCCTCCCACAGAGAGGACAATGAGGTCACTTGTTGCTCTACAGCTGCTCCAATGACAATACCTTCCACTTAAAATAGCTTTTTGAAGCTACAACTCTGGTCCAAAGGTTGAGTCAAAACTGCTCACAGCCAAGGAAGTGAAAATAAAGGGTTTGTTTTTCACAAACCCAGAAGTTCAAATCCTTCTCTCCAAATCTTTGGCTGCTAATTCATGATCCAGACTGGGCCATTAGGACCAGTGAAGTTGATTTTATGGGAGAAGGCTTGGGCAGAGCATCTCAAGCCAGAGGCTGAAGATGACAGTACCTGCCAGTTTCCATCAGGGCCATTCAGAACTCACAGACTTTAGAAATAAAGAGCTACCCTAAAACATTCCAGCTCCCATGAATTCCTCGGGTCTTACGGATATACTTGTAAAGGATTCCAGCATTCTGGAAAAAGAAAATTACTGCTTACCTGGCTTGGTCTGCAGAGTGAGATGGACCAAGACTGAACAGCTGTCATGTGGGCTCCCTCGTTTTTATTTTTTGAGTACTTATGTACATTAATAACATCCACAACCATCAGTAAGCACATTTATCAAGGCTGCTGACACTTTATAGTTAGTGCTTGCTTATAAGCACTTATACAGAGTAAAGCTCAGGGATCATGTTCATTCCTCCTCCAAGTTAAAGAACAGTAAAATTCCAAATAAAGCTGAATGCAACCATGATATTTTTGTCCTTACAAAATTCATGCAGGTTTGTGGACTCTGCAAATGTAAAATAAGACAATATTGCAATATGCATAAGACCCCACATTTCCTCAGTAGTGATTGTTGTTTTAAAAATGGTGTATTTCCTGCCTAATTCTACTAATTTGGTATTTGTGACCATATCTATTTTTGGAACAGCTATGGAACACATACACAAAGGAGAGAAAACAAGTTCTAAATGCAGTGCCATGAATAGAGCTGTATAGTACATGCATCTTTTCTTCCCTAAGAGAATCTGGGCATTAAGTACTGCACCACACAAAGAAAATGAATTATGGTCCCCTTTTTAAGGGTGATTTGTGCCTGTGGCTTTTTTTCTGTTACTTTTGAGTTCGTCTTCTGATTATTTTCAAAATTCTCCTATCCACAAAAGCCTCTTGAAGTGCATTAGGCTTACCCACTAGTCCCAGACTGTTTAATTTAGCCCTAATACCTTGAGGAAGCTTCAGGATGGATTGTTGCTGTCCCGATTAAGGGACCAATCCCACCCCCTGCCAGGAAGGTTGGATGGATGCCTTGCCCCCAGAGGGAAATCAATACTGCTCCACTGACCAGCAACTCCCCAGCACCAAGTGTGTGAATATATCACACATAAAAACCCAAACACTTCATTCTTGTATTCTAACTGTAAAAAGGGGGGCTGAATTTCCATTATTTTTGAGGTTTTTCGCTTGTTCAACTCTACTAGTGTGGATTCTGGCTTTTGGTTCTTCTGTCACTATCTCATCTTTTAAAAATTTTGTTCCCAGAGATTAACCCACAAGCAAACCACAGAAGACTACACCAAGCCAACAGCAGATTCAAGTCAATACAAATGGCTATAATTGTATGCATAAAACCCATAAATATCATGTAAAAATATCATCTGACCTCTGTGTGAATGGAGCACACCATTCTGTCATGCTGTTCCCAGCCTTTGAGTACTTCAACTCAACTGCTAATAGCCAAGTGAAATATTTCTATTTGTATTGTTTAGAGCTCAGCAAAGGTTTTTGTTAGTGGAACAATTCAACACACTCCCTCAACCATTAAATGCTGGCACTGTGATACCTTTCTGTTCAAGACTAAATATTTTCCAAGAGTGACAACTATGCAGAGATGCAGTCTCCAACGATGCCTAAATTAGGTGCATGTGTTTCACAACAGCACATTTTCTCACAAAAAATTGTCGCTTTCCAACAATTACAGCTTTGCTATTTCAAGATCGTTTCACGTCAATCATCCGAACCTCTGGAAAAGGAGCTTTCAGCAATCTTAGACACAATACAGGTGTAAGGATGATGCAGACAAGAATCAGACTAGGAACCACAATGCAGAAATAAAGCCAGCCCACAGGAGGAGGAGGTGGTGGGGAGATGCTCACACATCCCAGGAATGAATGCAAGCTCCTTCCCCCTTCCAGGGTGTCTCCTGGGCTGCTCCAGTGCATCTCAGCAGGACACACGCAACCACACAGCCACAGACACTTGATTTTATCTTTAAATAGAGCTGGAACCTAGCTAGCCCCCCCTTCCAAAAATAAGGCTGTAAATCCCCAGGGCACTGATTTAAATAGGCTCCAAGTCACACATGTCATGTGAGATACATTCTCACTACCTAAAGGGTTGGCTGGTGCAATTTTGGGTTTCAGGTAAAGCATGCAACCATAATTTCTGAGTGTTGGATGCCTTGATCCTGGCTGTGCTTTGGGAGAATGGAGCCTCTGGGATCAGCTGATGATGGTGTCCTTGAGCAAAGCAGCAAAGGAACCCTAAACCAATATATGAAACATTTGCTTAGGAGTTGTTTGCACACCAAAAACTGAAGCAAAACTGTGCAGTTCTCAGCTTTTGCACATTAAGTTACAAACACATGGCAAAAGCATCCTGTGTGAAACCCAGATGTTTCACAGCTCCAAAGACTTGTAAGGAAATAAAGGCTCTTGACCAGAACATAGAACCCTTTCCTCTCACCCTTTATTTTTAGGCTTTTCCAGTGACTACACATGAGCAAAAGGATCTCAGACTGTTATACTTGGGAGAGAGAGCCAGGATGGGTGAAAAAATATTTATGTAGTGCTCTATGGCAGCTGCCGGTTCATCCACTGCCAGTTTTACTACAGCGAAACCTGAGTTACACACTCTTAATGAATGCCACTCCTGTAAGACCCACATTTGACAGATCAACGGCCCTCAAGAGGGCAAGAAATATTTCTCTTCCCCATTTAACTTTTGTTTGAGAAAACACACTTCCATTCACTCCCTGCTCCATGCCAATCGTTTTTCTTCTTTTTGTAAATACAAGATAAAAGTGCTAAAGCATTTCTCTCTGCCTAAGAGAGTATAATGCAAAGTGAAAAGTATTATCTAAACACATTTTGAACTTATTTGCTAAGAAATTCCTCCAGGCTTTCTGCACAGATTGAGTGAATGAAAAACAGCAGTGCACACAATTCTGGATAAAGCTTTTATTTGGGGATGTTGTCAAATCCTTCCACAGTGAGTAAAGATGCAAAGTGCAGCCACAGAAATCAATGTATATATGTTCTAACCAGTCCATCAGCTCCACTTAAACATGACATGGAAAAAGCCATATAAAATAGCAATACTGCAAAGCCAAGAGAGGACTGATCGGTCTCTGCACTACTTTTCTGCTTTATTTCTTATCTAATCTTCATCCCTTGCTCCATGCTTATTCCTTCCCCTTGTGCACCCACTATACTTTCTCCTGATCCCATCAAACTCTAGACTTGCTGTTCCTAATGCACTAATCCCATTGCACATCCAGTCTGACAGCAAGTCACAATCCCACCCATCCTGCCCAGAGCCCAGCCCTGCTCACTCTGTGTGCTTTTATCCAAGCTGTTTCCTTGTTACTGACTGGTTCCTTGTTTTCTTTGTTTAAATTAATTTTCTCCTCCTGAGCTCATTTCTGCTGTTTCCTTCGCCCTGCTAGTCCTGCTTCACTCACTGTCAGAACTGCCAGTTTGAATTATCTCTCCTCAAATGACCCTCTCCATCACTCCTGGCACTTCCATCACAGGAACAGGTCCTAGACAAGCAGCCCCAGCTGTCTGTAACTGGATCCCGGTGTGATCTCCAGTCCTCCTCCTCCACATTCAGCCTCTTGAATCAGGTGGTTTCCT
Organism: Petroica traversi; assembly: GCA_025920805.1. Taxonomy (NCBI): domain Eukaryota; kingdom Metazoa; phylum Chordata; class Aves; order Passeriformes; family Petroicidae; genus Petroica; species Petroica traversi. The sequence continues at coordinate 5,312,736 of JAHLSL010000016.1, forward strand.
CTCTGACCACAGCACCTCACTCGCCCTCGGGTGAGTGTAACAAGACCCAGTCCATGACTACAGAAGAACCGGTTTGCTGCCATTAACAAAGAATAAAAGTGCTCTGAGGGATCTTTACCTTGACCTGGTGCAGCCGTGCTTCCCACCCCCCCTCTCCCCCTGCTCCCTGACCCTCGCTGCTCTTCCATAACCGAGCCAGGTCCCCCTCACCCAGCACTGTCCCCAGGCAGCTTCTCCCTGTGCCACTGGGTGCCAGCAAAGGAGCCTGAGAGCAGAGGAGGCTGCCCAGCTCCACCCCGGCCTTGAGCAGCCCTGGATGGGAAGTCTGGCTGCTCTCCTGCAAGGACCAGACTGAGCCGTCTTCATTTATTCTGTGGGTGACCTCATCTTGCCCCGCAAAAATCCCTCCAAGCATAAAACATAACCAGTACCCAGGAAGATTTGGCCAATAACATCTTCACTAAACACAGGCAAAGTGGTGTTTTTCCAAAGACTTAAAGGTTTGCCTAATTGAGGAATATTTTCTCAACAAGAGCATCAGGCATATCCCTGTTCAACAGCCTCTGTCTGCCATTCCAAAACCTTGCTCCAATGAATGGGAACACTGCAGTTTTCCAAAACCAAAGAGGCATCGTGTTCAGCATGTGCAATACACTGGCCTGGTAACAACTGAATGATCCTGACTGCTCTCAAACACAAAAAGCAAAAGGCAGCCACAGAAAGAGGAAAACTATAGCCTGAGCACCCAGCCATGGAAAAAAATTAAGCAGCAGAAAACAGATAATTTGAACAAAAAATATTAAGTACATTCTCAATTAGAACTTCTAGCTCAGTCTAGAATAGAGTCTAAGACAGAGAAAGCTGTTTAAGGCACCAAATAAGCAATTTCTTGGTGTTAATTGGAGCAAAATCTCCAGGAGTGCAGCTAAGAATAAGGAATATGCTCAGAATCCTTGCAAGATGATCCTTCTCCTGTCACACAGGTAACGCTCCTTTATCTGCACATCCACAGAGTCAATGCCATTAAATTAAAATTTTCAACTATAAAATGAATAATTTATGAGAGAAATTGTACCTGCTATTCCCAGAGGAGTAAATCTAAACACTACAAACTACCCTTCCCCTTCAGGGAATGAATGGCACCGGCAGCACTTCCACCAGCCCCACTGCAAGGGCAGAACTGAAGGCTTTGCTTCCCAAAATCACTTCGGTTACCAAACAGAAGCACTTGAAAAGCACTGAACAAGAGATGGTCAAGTGACACATTTAATGGAAGAAATCTATATTATTTCAGCTACAACAAGAAGAATAATCCACTCTGGGATTTCCTCAGGATTAAGGACTATCTGGGTGACTTGGTAGCTCATTGGGGACCATCCTTCTAAAGCAGACATTAATTCCCAAGTGACTCCTTTTCAAGTTTTATTGCTTTACAGGGTTTCTGAGGGCATCTGGGGGATTGCTGTTGTTCTTTTGATTGTTTTGCCAATTAGGCTGACTCTTCCTCAAATAAATTAAGGACAGCACTGGAACAGAACAGCTTTTTTATGAGCTTTAGAACCTGATCTGCTTCAGTGATCAGCAATGAACACCAGGCAAACATTTCATTCTTGCGCTTTACTTACAGAAGAGTTAATCAGAAGCCCTGCTACAGATTTTCCATTTTTAGATGCAGAAAGAAACATTTTATTCAATTATACCAACAAACCATTCTTAATTAACTGAGCCAAAAGAAATTATTGACCAGGTTAATAAGGTTGCCTCCAAACAACACAGGAATAGAGTGATGGTGTTAAATTCTAAAGGATCCAAACCACCCCACCACACCTGCTTGTTACATACATACAATGTATACATACTACTTTTCCACTGTTTTGTATTTTAGAGCCAAAGTCATGGATTAAAAAGGATGGCAAAGACACCAAGAGACAACAGTGTTTTACCAATTTAACCAGCTTACCGTTTTAAGAAAAAAATAAATAGAAAAGCAGAATTTCTAAGGGTGAAAGGAAAACGAGAAGTTTCATCTGAAGCGTACAATTATACTGAACGGGGAAGTTATTTTAAAATATTTACATGAACACTAAGGAAACTCAACAAAGGATTGGATTTTGACAGCTGGACTGGATTCAATGTATAACCAATCTCAGCAGCAGTATTTCAAACAGGATGAAAGTGAATTTCCAAAAATTCATTAGCAGGTTGCCTGTCCAGCAATCAAAGGCAATAATGCAAAACAGGTTATTAAGTTACAGTGTCACAGTGCAACAGTGGCTCCTACTCTTAAGGTGGAATTCAGCTTTTGAAATTCTGCTTTAAAAGTGTTTTACAGCTTTTGAAATGCTGCCGTAAAAGAATGTTTCACAACATGCGTAACAGTAATGAGCTGCAAAGAGTCCAGAAAAACATCGCCTCGTGTTTGACTGCCTTCCCCATATGGTTCAAGGAAGCGGGGGATCTTGAGCAGCCACAATACGACTGGGAGGGAAAACACTGAATTTCTGTAAGCCTTGACTCACGCTGAAAGACCGTAAATCCCCCACTCTAATGAATAGGTAGGAAATACGAGACTATTTGACAGTATTGTAGAAACCCTCTTTCTTAAAGCAAACCAAAATTGTAAACGAAATTACTCAGACATTCAAACATTAAAGTCCCAGCAGCTCTTCAGATACCAAAAGGGACTCTTTCCACTCCTGCTGCCTGCAGGTACCAAGGGCTATACCAGGAACCTTTCTCACAACCCCATTCTCCTCCCAATCACCTCCTGAGAGCAGCAGGGCAGCCCCCACGCATTCTAAAATTTAAAAAATCATCTTTTTAAGCTCACGGGAAGGACTGCGATGGACTAACTTTACAACTCATGTGCATGGAGGCTGCAGCAGCCTCGAATCCCACCCTGAGCTGGGCACGCACACAAAGGTGAGATGTGCAGAATGCAGATTCTCTGTAATGACTCAGCTTCTATAAACTGTTTCTCACTCACCAATCTGCATACACAGGCTGACCACTTAAAACAGCGAGCGAGCTACTGTGAAATGAGGGGATATTAATGGCAGGCAATTTTGCCACCTCAAAACTGTCCAAAGAACTATGCAGAATACTAAACTAATACTACTTAACTAATAAAAAGTGTATTTTCCTTTGAAGTGTCCATCTCCAGAGCTCTGTGTAAAACTTTTACTGAGAGCTTTAGAATAATCAAGCAAAAAATATAAATATGATATATTCATTACTGACCTCAGCCTTTTCTCTACCAGCCTTTCACTGTATTTGCTCTTAGGGTACTTTTATAGTATATTTTTGTGGGTAAAATTCCAGACGCTTAGAAATATACGAAAGTTTTAACATGTTACTAAACAGGAACCAAGTTTCTATGAAACAAACAAACCAAAAAAAAAAAGGGTCAGAGATACACAGCTCTGCCCCTGAAATTTGACTGAATGGCAATCGAGTAAGTTTCACAGCAAATTTAGAATAAAAGATAAATTTCAGAAGAGCATTTGCCATCATCACAGGAGAAGATTGTCTAAGTTGCCAACAATTCACCCGCCCACCTGTGAAGGTTAGGCCAATAATGGAAACTCTCGGCTTATCAGAGTTAACCCAGGACTTATCATGCAAGACTAATTACTTGTGCACTTTTCACATCAGACACCTTCTCCTTTTCCTTTAAGTCTTGGAAAACACTGTTAACAGTTAAGCCCAAAGAGCTTGGGGGTGAGGGCTGTAGGAGGTGTGAGAATGGGATGGGTGGGATGACACACAACTTCCATTGTATGCAATCAGCTACAGAGCTGCATACAATAAAACTGGATGTTGGCTCAAGGATCAATACATCAAACCCAGATCCAGCTCTGCAGATGCTCTTCCAAGCAGAGGAAACCAGGGTTTTCATTTGAAATCACATTTGACTCCTGTGCCCATCACACAGCACAGTGCAATGCCACCAAGGTCAAATCACCCAGGTACTCCAGATGGGTTCCAAATGTGAGTCACCACCACATGCAACACCCATACATTGCAAATACTATTGGAGAACAATGCTGCATTCAAGCAAATTGCAGAAATGCAAGATTACAGCTGTTTAAACACAAATTCTGCTGATGAAATAGAGGCGTGAGTACCAAAAGAGGAAACGATTTAGCAGTTACAAATAGCAAGGGGACCTTCAAGTTCTCAGAGTTGCACCTATGTGGAATGAACTTTAAAAGGCAAAAATAACCATATCCACAAAGCATGTGTTTTTCTAGTCAACTGGAACACCCTATAAACAAAAGGTGTGGTCTCCAAAGAATTGCTTCCGTCAGGAGTTGGCCAACAGAGCCCCTCGCATCAGGGCAGCAAATTAACGAATATCCACCTTCTCACAGGCTGAAAGGACAGTGACAGCTGTTAGCAGCCACCCAGCTTACACAAAGGTCAAAGAAAAACTTGATTAAATCACTTCCCACCCAGGCTTTAAAAAAAAAAATTACACTGAATGTGGAAAAAACCCCACAGGGTCTGCAGGTCTGAAACATTCATGACAAAAAGATAAAACTTTCCATGTTCAATCATTTGGCCACCTGTTGCTCTGAAAAGGCAGAATTTCTCCTGGATCACTTCACCACAAATCTACTTGTGACTCCCTCAAACTACATCCTGTACCAAATGTCACAATCAAGAGAGTTCATTCCATGCAATATCCCAGCCTTTTCTACCCTGAAGACAATCCTCAGAGTGCCGAGGTTGGTTTCAGCTCCGTTTGCAATGTAATCCCACTTGTTTCAAGGGCTTCGTGCCACACAAAGGGCGCTGGTGGGAAGTGTGGCACACACTCATGATTTTACCCCCCTGAAGTACCCTTCAGAAGAGCTGTGGGTGCCATGCTCTGTGTTATTTCCCGTTAGGCAGGAGAGAAAAGGGTGAAGGAGATCCAAGTGTGCTTTCACAGCCCTGTGTCCCCAAAGCAGAGTACTGAAGGTACAAGCCAGGTCTGTGCACCCCTACATAACCTTTACTTATCACTTCCACTCGTTAAGCATTTAGGAAACACTGCCAGTTTCAAGAATCAGAGCTGGAATAAATATGTACTACACCCTCCTACCTGTCAGCCCTCAATGCGCTCTTGAACTCGGGTAAAAAACCAAATGTTTGGTGCTGCACCTGCACTTTGTCCATAACCTGCTGCTTTCTCCTCAGCTCCTGAATGTTTGGAGTAGAACAGAACCAGGCAGGAAGAATTCTGAAGGGTTTGGGTGGACAGAAATTACACGAGACCTCCAGGTTTTGTTCTGCAACACTGGATTGCTGGGAGGCCCCAGACGATCTCATTATCCCCAGAATTCCACCTCATGCAGGACATAAATGCTGCATTAGGACATTAATAATTCTGCTGGTTATGGCTCCATTTACACTCGCAGAGACAATCTCGAGATGTTACTCAAAGTCCAGAATCAAGTGAAATATCAGTAGGAACCTCACAATAGCATCTGCAACCCAGAGGCACAGAATACACTCACATCACAGCACAAGGCTTTCTAAAAGCCTGTTAGGGGAATAACTCACATTTGCCAAAGGGATTTTATTGCTTCTGAAGTATGAGGCTTTCTGCAACCAGCTTTTTTCTCCCCCAAGGAATGAGCAGAAATTCTACGTAACTCCAAGCACATTAACATTCTACGAGCTCTAAAAAGCAAGCTCGATTTTACTTCTTTGCTATATTTAAAGGGTGAATCATGAGCATGCATCCAGCCTGTTAGATCAGAGACAGAGGGTGCAAGTCAAGCCTGATCAAACATTGCTGATTTTTCTAGCAAATTTCTGAACTACAGTTAAAAACACTTGGTTTTGCCTCAACTTTCAGCCCTCCAAACCACATGAGTCACATGTAAAACAGGCATTTGCTGCTTACCACACCTGCTCCTGAAAACCCATTAAAAAAAAAAAAAGACAACTAAGTTCTAAGGAAAATGGAAATTTAATTTTGTTTAAAAAAGACGTGCCATGATCAACAAAAGAAGTGGCATTTATTAAACACAGGTTGTGTGGTTTCATTTCCAGTGAAAGAGAGAACAGAGAGTGAGAAATCACAGTTTTGGCCTAAACACCCAGAGCGCTGGAAACCAAGGTGTTTTCAGAGTTCTGCCCAAATGAAAACGAAACCACTCCTGCCAAATTTGTATCTAGAATAATTTATTCTCTGGATCAAACCCTTTTCCTCAGTAACATTTCTCAGAGTGCTACATTGGAAAAATGATACTTTGATGCTGCTGAAGACAATTTCAGAAACACAATTTTCAGATAAAAAAATGTTACAAAAGCAATTTGTAACTGTTGCAAAATACATATATGCCTTCACACACGCACACACTCCTATAAACATTACATAAAATAAGAAGAACTATTTATAGGCACTACTCTCTACCACCATTCTGGTTCAGGAACGCCTCAGTATTGCTTGCAGTTTTAGGAATTAAAAAAAACAAAACAAAACAAACAAAAAGAAAATAAGAAGAAAAAGAACAGTTCCTTTTGAGAATTCAGAATTTCTTTTCCAGTGTCAAAACTGTCAAATTATACTACCTCTTACTTTAATTCCACTCAAGCTGTTCAGCCTCCTCCCAAAGCATCCAAGATGCAGAGAAAGGAGGCAACTGCAGGTTTTCCCAGAAACATTCCCATGCAGCAGAGCTGTTCCTATACTGATGAATCAATATAGCATCACAACACTATTTCACCAGCATTTATCACCTTTCTTCCTATGACATATAAAGCCACACCAAAATAACCTCTCGCACTCAGCAGTTGCTCCCTGATTTACGGCACAGTTCTAACCAGACCTGGCTCTAGCATGACTCCAATGTCACAGCAAAACGGGATGCTGAACTGCCTGCCAGAGCGGGCCAGGAATGCTCCCAGAAAGGACAGCAATTAGCACATCTAAAATAACCATTTCTACAAGAGGCAGCTCAAAAGCTCAGCTATATTTTCATCTCAACTCGCACCGGTGACCAGCCGCAAACACATGACCACAGGAGAGAATCCTGCAGTGCTTTACAGTCCAGATGACCCTCTGCCACTTATTCTTGACTTCTTCATTCCAAACGCCTTTTCCGTTTCCCTCTCCCCCGTCCTGCCGAGCACAGATTTGTCCCGGGATGTTTCATGTGCCACGGCTCAGGGAAGAGCCGCTCCACAGCCTCCTGCCCGCGGGTACCAGCCCTGCCAGACCCAGCAGGTTTGCTCCATGCTCCACCATCAAACATGGCTGCACCGTGTCCTCTTTGTGATTGAATATGTGGAACAGCTCTTCTGCCTCCCCAGACTTCTTTTATCTCCCCTCCCTTATTCCTTCTCGTTAGCAAGAGACTATTTCACATCGCTATTGCCCACGTCTCATTCCTTTTAACAGCCCGATATTTTCCATTAGCGTTCCACCGAAAACCAAATGCATTTATACTTTCCAGGTTCTCCTCAAAAGCATCAAGGAGCTTTATACATTGAAACCCAGTGCACCATTAAAACCTGCTTTATTTACACACAACACAAACTCTTCTCGCAAAAATCTCCGTCCTTCAGATCCAGCGTGGAGAGAAGCCCCTTAACAGCAGCGAGAGGAAATTTTATCATCTAGCTTTTCTTCCCTGCAGCTCCCTCTCCTGAAACCGGACCCCCCGTCCACAGATCCACCTCGGAGCCTCCCGCAGCAGCCACACACAAAACCCACCCAGGCTCCGCTGCAGCCTCCCTGCGCTCCACAGCCGCCGCCGCTTTTTTTGTGCTACGGAGCCTCTTTTTATTTAATTCCTTAGCAAAATTAAATCAAACTCCTGACCCTCCGCTGGGATTTCACCGCAGAGGCTGCACATGAAACTTTGCAGAGCGGGAGGGACCCGCGGGCTGAGCTGCGCGGCGGTGCCGGCGGTGCCGACCCGCTCCCGGACCGTTAT
>JAHLSL010000016.1:5333313-5379071 GCA_025920805.1 Petroica traversi
AGGCCGGCCCGGCCCTGCGCGTCTCCCGCGGGCCGGGCTCGGTCTCCTCACGTCTCTGCCTTCGCCCCGCTGCGTGCCCCGACCCTTCTTTCTCTTCGCTTCTCTCTGGGCTCCCCCCCTGCGCCTCAGCCCGCCCGGGCCCCGCCGTGCTGTGCTTTTGCCGTTATCCTCCCGCTCCCTCTGGCCGCATCCCCACGGTCCCGTCCCGCTTTCCTGGCCGCTGTTTCTCAGCCGCGGGTAACGCGAGGGACGGGGCCTCGGCATTGCAGGAGTTTGAAGGTGCAGCTGCTTCACGTTCCGCTAAAAGCGATGCGATAAGAGAGGGCTGACCGTGAGCCCAGGGAGAGGTTTCTGAAAGGGGAATTTGGTTGAGTTCCCTTTTAGCAGTGTTCTGCAGTAGCTTTCCTGTCCTGGCCACTCTGAAGGGTGTTTGGCTGCAGCTGCTTTGCACAAGCAGTGAGCAGAGGCCGGGGAAACTGATGCTGCCAGCTTTCTGCTTGGGTTCCACAGACTGCTGGGGGTGCTTTGGAGGAGTGATGTATCATCCTGTGATTATATTTGGGAAAACTCGTCATTCAGGGTTGTTGCTGGGAGCTCAGGATGAAGATAAGGCAGAGCTCAGTGCTGCTGCCTGCTGTGCTCTGTGTGAGCAGCTGTGCAGCTGGTGTGGGACAGAGGAGCTCTGCACTTGGGGTGATGCTTTTTAGCAGCTTCTGTGGAGCTCGTGGAAAGCCGTGCAAGGCTTCAGAATTTAAATTTTGTTTTGGTTGTCGACAATGTGCAGTATGCTCCCAATAGAAACACTGGAAGAGGTAATAAAGTGGTAAATGGCTGGGACCTGCTTTACTGTGCTCTTGTAGTAATTTAGGGAGAATCCAGGACATTGCAGGAGTTCCAGCTCAGGCTTTGGGATACAATGACTGCTGGGAGCTGTTCATGTCTTACTTGTAGGAAACTCTCCAGACTGTGTAGTTGTTTAAAGTGCAACCACGTGAATATTGTTGTACTTCAGGCAAAGTAAACTTCTTCCTGAAGCAGTAAATTAGGAGGTTTGTGGTGGTTACATCATTGTTTGGGGGAATTTGTGATGAGCAGTTGAGTGCTGAAGGATTTCTCCTGGGGTAGTTCTTTACCCTTAAGTTGAAAGCTTCCCAACTTGCCTCAAGCAAATGTTCTCAGCAGCAAACATCGTGGCTTTTATTCCCTATTAGGATTTTCCTGGATCAATTACTAAATCCTCTTTGCTGTATTTTCCCATCAGAATGGGGTATGGCTTTGGCTTTGCAGGTGTTTTGTGCGAGTTGCAGCACTGAGGGCTGTGAGAAGTAGCAGTGAGTTAATGCCTTTGCCCACCTGCTTTATAAACATGAGCTTTATTGTTAGAGCAGTCTCTCCCTTCCTCCTTCATGCCCTGCTTTACAGCCTTTATGTCAACATCAGGCTGCAACAACTGAGCCCTTTCACAATGAAATCTCCTTTCTTCTTCTTGCCAGTGGCTCCTGCTTTGCTTGCAAGTGTGTCTTGACACTGAGCCAAGCTAAAGGCCACAGTTTCGTGGGAGTGTTTGATATTAAATTTCCTCAAACAAGCTGTTATTGCTTAATTCAGAATAGCTTCATTCTTGTATCTTTGTAATTACCGTGCTAATGTGAAGCTTTTTTGTTGTCAGAAAAGCCACAGTCTGAGCAGCTTCCTGTTCTAAAAATAACATTTTATCTTTATAAAAGCGTACAAAATAGTTTATTTTTTTGAGTTAGAGAAATTATTTGCTTGAACCTTGCTGTTAGACTGACCTTGCCAGAGAAGCTCCTCCTTAGTAGCAATTGTAATCATCTTCATTAGTTTAACGAGATATGTAAAAACATCCAGAACACCTCAATGAACAAAACCTACCCCCTAGAAAAATTGGAAGTTATAGAAGACCAGCAGAAACAGTTTTCAGAGGATTCCAGAAGTAGCTATAGTTGAGATGTTTCTCGTGACTGAAAATAAGGCATGGAGCTGTAGAGAAGATGATGGCTTTCAATGGTTGCTTTTAAATACCTGTGGCCTTTTAGTGTTGATCGTTTCAGACTTCAATAGCTCAGGTTGAAAACACCTTTCACAATAATTCACTTAGTTTTTCCCAAATTATAAGCCTTTCTATTAGTCTCACAAAAATAATAAGATTCTTTTCCAGGAAGGGTAAGCATTCTCTGCTGCAACTTCCACTGCACTAACAGTGTGATCCTAATTAGATTTAGGGTAAAATGCCCGTTCTGAGTTTACAGGATCATGGATTCCACTTCCCTGTAGCCTTATTCAAATACTGCAGGATCACCTTTTATCCTACAGGAGTGGAAGAACTGGGGAAGATTTTTATGAAATCAAACTTGAGAACTTTGGGTATTGGTTTGACTGTAAGCTGTTAGTGAGGAGTCCCAGATCATCTCTTCTCGGCAGGGCAGGCCTAATTTGAAATGCATCCTATGCAAATTAAATTAATGTGCGTGTCAACAACTTGGATACTGAAGTATTCACTTGTATGGGTTCACACCTTTGTCGTAAACTTAAATATTTCTAAAGTCAGTAGTTGAGTGATTATAAATAAAAGCTGGGTTCTTCCAACTCCATTGGTGAGGCAGTGTCTTTAGGCTGTCAATGTGTGGAGCAGTAGATGCTCTTGCTGTTGCTTGGTGGCAACTGGTGACAGTGTGTGTGTGTGTGGGATCATGTAAAGCTGAAGGATTTGTGAACTAAATCTGTAAACTCAAAGCTGAGATGAAACCAGGGAGGAAAGTGGTGTGTTGTATATTAATTATCTGCTGGTGCTGGGGAGTGTATCAGTAAATTGGCAGAGTAAATCACTTCAATGGAACTGAAGAGCTCTTGCAAGTTCTCTGAATTGAGCAGCTGCTTCTGGTCACATTTGCAAGGTACAAAACACCTGGTGGCTGGATGGCACTGTGTCCCCCTCAGATTCACCCAAATTCTGCTCTGCCCTGATGGGGTTAAATACATGTCTGTGCCTGTAAAGAGCCAGGATTAATTTTGTGTTGTGACTGGGAAGTTACATGGAGTGCAGTGTTAGAGGAACCAGATGAACTTTTGTTTCAAGCCCGTTCCCTGACCCGAAGACAGCAGAGCTCTAATACTCTGTTGAATAAAGAATCTGATGGAAACCCTGTGTCACTTATTTTTTTTTTCCTCTTCCAAGCATTAAGGGAACCATCTGGTTATTTGCCAGGTTAACTTGATTCTATTAGGGTGATCTAATTACAGCTAGGTTACAGGTTAGCTGTGTCAGGATTAGTGTCCTGCTATTGCAGTGAGTGATAGTTATGAGTCAGGAACGTTTTGTGCAGAGACATCAAAATCAATACCGGGGTAGAGGGAGAAAAAGAACTTTTTGTACTTGTACAATTTGTAGCTCAGTCTTCCAGGACTCTGACTGTCTCTAGAACAGTTTGCCTTTAGCAACTGGCTTCTCTTTTTAGAATCTGCAATCTGATTATCTTTTCCTAGAAAAAGCAGGAGGAAAAAACAGTTTGGTTTTTTTTTTTAGTGCCAACTTGTCAAACGTTTTAATTTCCATTTTAAATTTGCTTTTGATTTCTGTTGCCTTGTTTCTGCTTTTCTCACAATTAATGATCCAGTAGGTTTGAGGGACCAGCTGCAGACGTTGGATGTGACCTTTTGTCATCTGATGTGGCAGCTGTGTGTGACATCAGCTACTTTTCATGTGAGGTCCTTCATGGCCTCCTTATTAAAAAAAAAAAAAATTAAAGCTCACTGTACTTGAACCTTTATCAGCTGAGCAGGGCATGAGAAGAGATCAATTGCTATGGTTTCCTTGCCAGATTGAGAGGAAGGAAATCACTCTGCAGCTAAACTGGGAGTTGAGGAGGGAATTAGCATTTTCCTGCTAGAGAAACGAACCCAAGTAACTCCGCTTTAAGTATTTATTCTGTTCTTATTTTTAATTTATTTTATTCCAAAAATCATTTGGAGGCATGGGACTGAATACAAAACTTCATTTTCACACATGGTTTTCCAGTGTATTAGTGTTTGCCTGTCCAAACACTGACCCTAACCCAGATGATCTGAGGGGATGACAATGCATTTGCTAAACCCTTGGCCAAACCCCAGCTCTCACTTAGGTAAGATCCCCAAAGTCACCTATTTCCTCTTCAGTCTGTGGCAATGACAATAGCCAGCACTCAAAAACAGCTGGCTAAATGTGTCTACAGTCACTTTGGGGGGTTTTGCTATATGTTGTTTGATCAGTGATGCCACTTGTTTAAATTCTTCCAGAATTTTCTTGTGTATTTCTCAGTAGTGTAGTCAGGCAGAGACATGTCTGTTTAAAGTTCTTGCTGTTCAGATTTTTGGAAAAGTTGATTATTCCAGTGAAATAGTTGGTTACATCTGAAGGTATCCTAAAGAAATTTGCTGGTTTTGTAATTAGATATTTTGCATGAATATTCAAGTGTCAATCACTTCCCCTTTGCTGCAGCAGATGACTCTGCATGTATTGGTAAACTTGCTTTCCTTTCCCAATAGGATGACGTGAGGCAGAAAGTGCACCTGAATACCTTCGGCTTCTTCAAGGATGGTTTCATGACAGTCAATGTCAGCAACCTCTCCCTGAAGCCAACTGTGAGCTCTGATGACATGGACAGTTTATCAGTGAGTTCCTTCCTATGAAGCCTCCTGTGGAATTGTCCTTGCATGGTGGCCTTCACTTGTCTGAGGTGTCAGATCCAAACTCGTGGTGCTCCTGGCTTTGCTCTCCACCATGAGCCAGTTGTGGGAATTGAGATTTATCTGTGAGCACTCTCCATTTTGCTTTAAGGATGAACCATTAACTTAGTGGATCATCTGCTGAACTCAGTGCACACATCTATAACTTACAATGAACATAATTTCCTAACAGTCCTCTGATGTGAGGTTTTTTCACAGTGTCCTCTTGCATTGCAATTCAGCTTGTGAGCATTGTGTCAGTAGGTTTTCAGCAGAACAGACAGTCTTATTTTTAAGAGAACTCTAATATTGTATGTTATATAGCAGGTTATATTAGGGGTTTTAACAGAGAGACTGAAATACTAGATTAGGTAACAGACTTGAGTTCTTACTCTGCTGCACAGTTTCACCTCTTTATTGTTATGAAAGTATTAAATGTTTTTGACAAGCAAAACATCTGGAATAATACTGAAATAAATTAAAACGTTCAGAGACAGAAGGTACTACAGATGTAGTTTGGGTTTGAATCATGATGCTTTTTTTCTTGGTGGATATGGACAAGTTCGTTATATTTGAATGTATTTTTCTGCCTGATTAGATGATGAGAAAAATACCTGAATTCTGCTTAACTGTAGGTTAACTTGTTTAGAAAGCAGTGTCTTTGACTCTTTCAGTAGTGGTTTGGCTTCCATTTGACAGATTCTTCTCGATTGTTTTTTAGGTGGGGTTCAGCTTGGATCGAACAAGGAATGATGGTTTCTCCACGTACCTGGTAAGAGTAACAGAAGTGAACTTGCTTTTCTAAGCTGGAACATCTCATTAACTGGAAATGGTTGGAAGAAATAAAAAAAACAAAGGTGGGGGGATTTTAGTCGTGAGCAGGATGTGAAGGATAATTTGGGGCACTTCAGAGATGTTTTCCTCATGTTACCAGGATGAAGAAGTGGATTATTGTATCTTGAAGAAGACCCCAGAGCCAGATGTCTCTGTTGTAATCTTACTTCTGGAGATCCCAACTGAAGTGTGAGTAAAGGCCATACAAGACATTTTAAAGTTACTTCTTTAGTTGAAGATAATGTAACACTTGAGATTTTTTTAAGGGCTTGGAAAGCTGCTGTGTATGTAGGTTGTTTTTTTTTTTAAGGGGTAACATGAGACTTGAGTGTAGAAATAAAACATCTGTGTTATAAAATGGTCCAAGAATTCTTCCTGCATATTGGAGGGGTTAAGGGACAGCAGACAAAAACAACCTACATTAATTGTGCTGAAGGCATGAGCTTTGATGTCTTGGATCATTTTTACACTTAATATGCCATTTTATTGTTTGTCTTGAATTATCTTTTTTATGGAAGTACCTTCCAGCTGCATTGCTTTCTTTTGCAAGAGCACATGTGTGGTAATATAGTTTCTAGTGAAACTCTGCTTACTAAAGCTGAAGAAACTTAATTTTTTTCATCTGCTCTTGTATTTCTTGCAGAGGTGCAGTGTGACTTTTCCCACACTGATCAGTTCTGCTGTGAGTCATGATCTGGTTCTTGTCTGTTGTTTGTGGTACAAAAAACAAGTCAAGACAAGTTGATTTTCCTTTATTGGGTATATGGCTGTGACAAATAGTCTCTTTAAAAATCTTGGTTTACTTTCATTTTGTAATAAAACCTCTTTTGTTTCTTTAGTGTGAAAGTACGGTTCTCTTCAGAAGCTGCTTCTTTATTACCTAAAATTCTATTTGTATCTGAGGGAAATGGTACTGCCTTAAATACCAAGCTGTTAAAAACTTCTCCACCAAGCAGTGATTCTGATAAAAATCCTCCAAAGACCAAGGAAAATGCAGATGACCAAGGTAAGCCAGCAAAACCTGACCTGTGTGTGCTCTCACTGCTGATTCCTTGTTGCTGTGCATCCAGCACTGAATTATGGTCACGTTCTGAGGTCCCTGGGGCTAGAACTTAATGTACATTATGTGTAAACAGAGCTGCTTTTGGGGCTGGGGTGTCCTGCTCAGTGATTTATGTTCAACAGTCCTGTTGATCCATCAGAGAGACAATGAATGTTGGAGACCTTCAGTGCCTCTGAGGATGGGTTAACAACTTGGTTGTCTTTTGTCTGGCAGAAAGATGGCTAAAGGGGGAATATATGGCCACCAACAACTAGTTGAAGGAAGATTAGGAGGACAATGATTTCAAGCCATTTTTAGTAGTGGCACACAATGTCTATTTCCCTTTATTAAGTTGTGGATGTCTCAGATGGGATGTTAGGACAAAAATAAGTAAAATAAATAAGGTATTTTTCCTAAGTAGGTGTTCCAGCTTGTAGCAGATCATTTGTGAAATCCAGTCTCTATCTTTTAAATGCTTGACTAAGTAAAGCCAGGGCTGACATGATACAGTTGACACCCAGGTGTGCTTTGAGTTGGAAGTTGGATTTAATATCTCCACAAGTCCTTCCAGCCAACATTTCTATGAGTCTGTGTCTGTCTAAAGAGTTGATCTCTAGTCTATCTCTTAGAAACTATGGGCAAGGAGAAGTAACTATACCAGTAATCTTTCTAGGAGGCACAAACCTTTGTCTGCCTTCCAGACCAGCAGACAAAACAATTTTATAATCTCAGCTGTAATGGGATTAGCTCGTGTTATCCCTTCCTGGCAGAGTTTACACTTCAGATCAGACTGCTGAGCAGTCTGATCTGGAGTAGTCTGAGACTGTCTTGGCCTGTCACGTTCACAAGCTTTGATACCACTCAAAAGCTTGCACTGCTGTTCTAAGGAGTCAGGAGCCAAGGATGGGTGGCACTGCAGGTAATGGATCTGACAGCTGTGGCTTTGCTTCCTCTGGTGTGAAAAGTGTAGCAGGAGTGTGGACAGTGCACTGAGGTGTGGGAGTTGAAAGCAAAGCTCAAGTCTTGAACATTTTCTTCCTGGTAGAAGGGGATGACCTTTATGTTTGAAAAGCTTCTTATAGGGGCAGAGCCAAACTGAACTGTGAACTGAAGGCTCTTCTCACCTGAGGTTCAGAGGAAATGCTGACCTGGCACCTCTGCTTTTGTGTTTTGTTTGTGTGTATTTTTACTGGGAGCTTAGGGGAAAGCTGTGAATGTATTCCTTCCTCACAGTTCATTAGGATTTCCATGTGTTTGTCAGGCCATGTATTAATGCTTTAATGCTCAGATTGAGATTTGTCAGTGAGATTATCAGTACTCAGTCATAACATAAAAAGTTGAGGCTGAAGCTTGATCTGGTTTAGGTGACCTGCTCCTGCACAGCTCTCACAGAGGGCTTGGAAAGATTCCTGGCATAGGCTTCTGTGGGAGATGTAAGAGTAGGGAATCCTATCCTGGTATTTGAGGATGCATTCAGAATGAGTGCTGGCTGTGGGAAGAGTCCTGTGAGAGTAAGGAGGGACTGGGAAAGAATCTCTGTTAATGATTAGCTGGGAAAGTGCCACGCAGACAGTGTGGGAAGATGTGAGTGAGGTATTGACAACGTGGTGGTTTCTGAGGGTGTCTAAATGCAAACACTAAATGTACCATTCATCTTTTATCTCTAGATAAAAAGTCCAAACGAAGTACAACATCCTCTCAGGTAAGAAACTACCTGGAGTTCTCTTTCAGAAAGAACCTGGGGGGATATTCCAGTATAATCATAGCCAAAAAGTAGAGAGTATTTGCTGTTGCTCTCAGCCTCCCCTGTAAATATACAGAATGCAGATTTGATTGTCTTGTTGATGTAGCCAAATGTCTTAGTTATCTGCTTAAGAAAATCTAAAGCCTCTTTTCCTTTTCCCAGAGCATGGTAGAACAAGAACACCCTGTTCACAATGACAGAGGACCTTTTTCATTTCAGGTAGGGTGTCTGTCAGTGTCTAAACACAGTTCCTGCACTGTCCTACTTTGGAAAAGTGAAAGTCTGGTACAGAGGTGTCTCTCTGATAGCAGGAGTTTGCCTGAAAATTTACTGAGCTAAGCATCAATGATGGAAATCTTTCTTTATAAGTTGTGGGAGCTGCTTTTAAATTGGCTTTGGTGTGATGCTGTTCTAAATCATAGTCTATGAGCCTCAGCATATTAAGGTTTACTGTGTTGCCAGTAGTGCAGATTGCTGATAATAAATAGCTGTGACCTGACTGGTGACTCAAGGGGAAGATCCTCAGTATGAAACCAGGTTAATGCTTTGTTTGAACACCCTGGTTTACCTGTGCTGGTTGGTTACTATAAAAACAAACACATTTTAAACTCTGTTATCTGACACAAATCTCATTTCCAGAGCTATCACAATTTGCGTAGTTGGGGGAGGAACAGAAAAGCTGCAGGGCAAGTATAATAAAAATTTTATGCTTTGCCATGCCAAATATGTGATACTTCTGGTTATTTTTTCTTTGTGGTGAACTGAGTTAAGCACTGATACTTAACAGGCTTGGATTACCAGAGTGCATAATATTAGATAGGTGCAATGATTTTGCCTCTGGAATTCTGCTATCAGATGTGCTGGTATCCTCAGAACAGTCTGCTGAATGACTTCTTTCATGCTTCAGTAGAGATGACTTCCTACCAGGGCAACCCTGTTGTGAATGAGAAGAATGCTGACTTTTCTATTCCTTATTTTCAGTTCTTTTTTAACATCAGCTCAGATAAACAAGAAGGTCTCTACAGCCTGTATTTCCATAAGTGTGTTGGCAAGAAAGGGCCAGCTAATGATCAGCTGCTATTTAGCCTTGATGTGAGTATGGCTCCTAAAGGATAATGAACTTGTTAGCTCAGACTGCAAGATCCAGCTCCAGCTTGTAACCCAGCACACGCTGCACACGAGTGCACATCTGGGGTGGGAAGTGATTCAGGCTTGTGTGCCAGTCTCTGCAGTGGCATTTCTGAAAGAAGTGACTACTGTAAAAGCAATTAAAACACTGGCTTTGCAGAAATGCCTGAAAATCTGAAGGCTGAATGTGGGCTGGGATCAGTCCACACAGTGGTGACCTGAGGCTGTTACGAGCAGGAGCTACGACAGCTGCTTGTGTTTTGCTGCACTCAAAAGTCACTTCTCTCAGATTGCAGATATTAAGGCTGTTGCTGCAATGTAAAGTGTTGGTATTTGAATTCTGTGGTTTTGCTTTTTCTGGCCTAATTAAAGATGTGTTTTTATGGTGTTAGATACACATCCTAAAGGCAATATGTTCTAGCAAATGTCTCATCTCTTTTGATGTATGAGGGTTTGGTCCTATGTGGTTGAGGTCATTACCAGGGCTTGGTCCCTTTTTTTCTTTCCTATGCTCATGCTGGTGCATAATGAGCTGGTCTGGTGTGAATCCTCTGAGGTACCTCAGCCAGATCAGCCCCTGAACTGCTTTTTACATGTTTATGTTAATGCAACTGTGAGGAAACACGGTGGTGATAAAACTTAGCACCCCTAACTTGAAGTGGACTCAGACCACTTCAAATCTGCTCCTGAAGTTGTTTGTTTAGAAGACAAGCTTTCCTGAATTGCTCTGTGTCACCTTGACCCGCTGAAGAAATTGGAAAGAGAGGAAAACCTGGGTGATTGATCTGCTGGGGTGTACTTGGAGATGCAGGGCAGCTTCAGTACTTCAAACCATTATTTCATTGAAGTCCTAGCACCTATGACTAAGCCACTTAGGGGTATAAATAGGATGCTAAATAATGCTTCTGTTTTCTCAGGCATAGGATAATAGGCTGGCAGCCTATTGTAGATCCTGTTTCTGAATCAAAGGTGGGCAAATTGTGACGTTTGGTAGAGGGAACAACTATTCTTTGGGAAAATTACTTTGCCTTTTTGAATTATGTTGCATAACTGAAGCATTGTTTTCCAAGGGGATTGTTCTTGTGGGAATAGTTTTGCAAAATGTTTTGAGATTCTTCAGGATGAAGAGTAGGTTTTGTTTTTTTTTTCTCAAAGTATCACAAGTCATCACTTCATAAAAGCTCATTTTAAATGAGTGAGTTTGATTGCAAAATGTAATTGTTAACTCAGTGCTTTAACAAAATGTTTTTGTTCAACTGTACACATAACATACTTTTAATATTCAGATAGATATTACGGAAAAGAATCCTGAAAGCTACCTCTCAGCAGGTGAAATCCCACTGCCAAAACTTTACATTTCCATGGCTTTCTTCTTTTTCCTGTCTGGGACTGTATGGATCCACATACTTCGTAAGCGCAGGTGAGTTCAGTGTCTGTGACAAGGAGGGGCCTACCTTGTTTGGTTTTTATTTTTCATTCTTCTTCTTGTTATGCCCAATTCACAGTCAGATTTGATCATTTAAAACTCCAAATCTGGCTCAGATTTGTTTGCTTAATACACACAGTTTATATTTGAAAACTGTTTCAGTCAGTATTGTTGAAACCTGTCATTCTAAAGTTACCAAATCTTGTGTTGAAGGTTCTTCAGGTTGTGTACATATTAGGCTATGTTGTGGCAAAAATAGACAGGAAAGTCATCTAGTTGATGTCAAAAGGAGATGACTCTGAAAATAAATACCAAGAAAAAAGGATCCCTTTTTTTCATTAGGGAAATGGCAACTTGTGGCAGTAGAGACCCATAAATATGTTGATTGTGGTTTTAATTATGTTTAGCAAATTTTCTATCATTTAAGAGATATGTATATATATGTGGGATATTCGTTAATAGTTTTAGTTAGTAATTATTAGTTAATAATTATCCCAAGCAGTAAAAATCAGAGGTTTAGAACATGAAATTGAAGTATTGCTGAGAGATTGCTCAGAAACTTGGACTGCAGCATTAAGGGGAATCTTTTTACACTAATGATCAGCTCATCCTGGGAGCAACTGCTTGACACTTACAGGTTTTAAAGAAATACTCTTGGAAACTGCAATTTTTACTGCTGGCTTTTAAGTAATGCTCTTCCTTCTTTTTTGTTTTTCTTCCCAGAAATGATGTCTTTAAGATCCACTGGCTCATGGCAGCCCTTCCATTCACCAAATCACTGTCCTTAGTCTTCCACGCGGTGCGTGCAACATCTGTGCCTGGAATTGTTCAGCTGGGGAGAAAAACATGGAATCCAGGGCATGCTGTTAGGGACATCTGCTTTGGAGTGGGGACAGTGGGAAGGAGAACTGGGCTTAATGTGGAAGTGTTAGAACTGAACTGCAGCTCTTTGCTGGAAGTGTTTGTTTTCATCAGCAAATTCTGACTTTAAATACAATTGAGATTGTGGCCTGAAGTGTTGAAACAGCAAGGATTGGGGTTTGAATGAGTTCCACAGATTTTGATGTTTTAGCTGTCTGCAGCTGGCCTGAGAGCTTGAGCTGTGCTGCTGCTTCAGCTGCAGGGCTTGCAGTAAATGTTAATAAATGAAAACATTGATGAATGTTTGTAAAATTCAAGGGCAAGGAAATATTATCGTGTATGGAAACAGACCTCACCTTATCAGCTCTGAGACTTTCCATAGATAATGTCTCTGAGCTGTATTGACTTTACCTTTCCACTGGAAATATCTCATGAACAAAGGTAATGGCAAGCATTTAATCCTTCACTGTTTGTGCCAGCCATGATCTTCACCTTCATGGCCACGCTCTTATACCTGCTACAAATATTTTTGGAGTCTAAAGAAGTGAATTTGGCTTCCAGTGAAAATGAAACTAGCAAGTCTCTAGTCACCTAATGCAACTGAACCTGAATAATGAATGAATGAAGAGGTTCCAACTGCAGTTGTTTCACTGTGGTTAAGCAGGGGAGTTGTGTGGGCAGGATGTAGATTGTACAAGATACATCCACTAGCACTTAGGAAATAGAGCAAATGGAAATGATCTCATTGTTGCTAAACAAAAGTAGAATGTGTTGGGAGGAAGTGCTCTCTGAATGTGACAGAGCTGGGTTTGTACACACTGCCTGGAAAGTGAAACTGGCAGTGGATGTGGAGCAGCCCTGTTTTCAGAGGGTGGGGTGTCAAAGAGCAGCTTGTAAAGTGCTGTGTTTTCTGCTTCCAGATCGACTATCACTACATCTCTTCTCAGGGATTCCCCATTGAGGGCTGGGCTGTTGTTTATTACATCACTCACCTGTAAGTATGTCAGAAGATTGATGTGATAGGTTCAAATTGCCACTGGGGCTGTCTCCCTCCTGAGCAAAGTGGGAAATTTTTGTGTTCTCATTCAGACCACAGTACCAAAGACTCAGCAGTCCCTGTGTGAAGGGGAAAGCTCCACTTACAGAGGGCAGCTGCAGAGAACTGGCACTTCTGTGGGTGGAGGAGTGAAAGGATAACAAACGCTTTACTTTTCTTTGTTCACACTAATATTCAAGTATCTGATTTGCTCCTGGTGTGAATGGTAAGTGGATACAGCTGCCAGTATTTGCTGCTGTGCACAATGGTGAATGGATGACTCCCCTAGGGAAAGATTGCATATATTGTGAATGAAGCCTAATATTGCTCTGTGATACACAGTTCTAGCAAGTACATCTGCTTCACTATTGTGGGATGGATAAATGCTTGCCAAAATTATGGATAGGAAAGCATTTGTTTGGGTTTGTGGCTTTACTGGCTGTGGGAGAAACCTGGGCAGAAGAGGAAGTGTGATAAAATAAAATAAAGTCTCTCACTGCAGTGTCTGTTTCTCTTGCAGACTGAAGGGAGCTCTGCTGTTCATCACCATCGCCCTCATTGGCACAGGCTGGGCTTTCATTAAACACATCCTGTCAGATAAAGACAAAAAAATTTTCATGATTGTCATCCCACTTCAGGTGAGGACTGAGCTGTGCTGATACTTCCTGTCTTGTGGGAGAGCTGTTTGTGCAAACTGGAAAAGACTGTGAAAGCTTCACACATTGCCATGTAGTTCTTGCTTGTATAAGCCCGTTGGTTCTTTCCTAGTCCAGCAGTTACTGTAATTCTCCCAATTTTTTTCCCATATGAGCTTGAGATAATAGAGATCAGTTTCAGCAAATTAAAACTGGCTATAGGAGTGAGGCAAAACTTAGGCTGGAAAGCAGAGCTAAACTGCTAAGCAGAGGAATTGAATTAAAGTTGTCACTGCTGAAATGCTAGTGAATATCTTAATGAAATAAAAAATGGGAAAAACAAGACTTGTGGGCCTGTTGGGTCTCAGGATAATATTCCTGATGGTTCAGAGTGGTCAGTGCTGGTGTCCTACACCAGGAATTGAAGTACATAGGAGAGCAGCACTTTCATTTGTTGCTGTATGTAGAAGAGATTTTCTGCCTTTTCAGGTGAAATCCTGTACCAAAAGTATATATAATTAATGTTTGAGGCTTTTACAGAGCTCACGTGTGGAGTACAAAAATGATCAATGACCAGTCTGAATTACTGGCTTAATTTAGAATTACATGTTTTTACTATTGGCTGTATGTGCCACACAGTCCTTTCTGTGTTTGAATAAGTACCTTTTGCTCCTTTTATCTTGACTGATACAGTACATTTAACACAGTATATAACAAAAGAACTACTTTCTGAATGTCAGCAGGAATAACTTCCCATAATTTCAGTTCTGTAAATCATGTGAAGATGCTGCTGAGCATGTGACTTTTGGATGCAGAACTGCAGAAAAGCTATTGGTGTGACTGGCTGGGCTTTTGGTGAACTGGCAGCCCACCTGTAGTGGCTCCTTGGGCAGTTTCTAAACCATGTCTTGCTGTGTAGGTACTGGCAAACGTGGCCTACATTATCATAGAGTCAACAGAGGAGGGGACAACTGAGTATGGACTGTGGAAAGAAATCCTTTTCCTGGTGGACTTGCTATGCTGTGGAGCCATCCTGTTCCCAGTGGTATGGTGAGTTCTGTATGTGAAAAACATGGAGCTGATGGGCCTCGCCAGCTCTGCCAAAGCAAAAGAACTCTGTGGTCCCGTGGAGTCAAGAATCCTGTTAACTTTCATAGCTCTTGTCAGCTTTAACATTTCAGTCTAGTGCTGGGGAAGATGCTCCTTTTGGGGATGTCAGAGTGGGGATAAGGGAAGGTGGGTGGCAGTTTAAATGTGCAGACTGTAGATGCTTTTGAAACTTGGAAATTTTGCAGAAGTGTTGAGTCTCTAAATTGGAAAATGGGATTTGGCTTCACTGACTGAGATTAGATACTTGACTGCTAAATTTCAAACCAGTGGTGTTGTCTAAGATCAGGGCTGCCTTCAAGCAGAGTAGCTGTGTGTTTATTTGACTGTTTATAAGAAATAATCCCACAGGGAGCATTTCCCCGCCCTTCCTTCCACTCAGCTTGGCAAGGAATAATGTTGGTTATATAAAACTCGACCAAAACACAGATAATTCAGATAAACACTATTGTTGCTGCTTGCCAGTTAGCCAGAACATTTATCTTCTAAATGCATTTTGTCTTAATTGGATAAACAGCTGGGTTTAAAGGAGGATATCAAGGAGCTTCTGGCTCCTTGGTTAATAAACACAGAATATTCTTCTGTTTCTCCAGTATCTCCATTCTTTTTTTTCTGAAGTGCAGATTATATAAATGTCTGGTAACATGTCATCACTCTAGAGTGTAACTCTTGAGTGTTTCAGAGAAAAGTGTCTCTCAGTAGATGGAAATAAGCTTCAGCTTGACTTTTGAAGGTGGGTTTCAACTGTCCTTCCCTTCCCCTACACACTCCTGGTGGCCTTCTGCCAAGGCTGGGAGATGTCTCCCAAGGAATTTGCACTACCCACTTGTCCTTCCTCTTGCTCCAGTCACAATACTTCAGCTTTGAGGCTGAGAGCATTTGGCAGTGGTAAATAAAAGCTGAGGGATATGAACTTCAATTGCAGAGGGCCTTGATTTCCTATGATAAAGGTGATTTCTACAATCACAGTTCTTGCTACCTAATACTGGGATCTGTTTGTCCAACCTAGTGAGGTGTTGGTACAAAACTCACTTTCCATAAAGGAATTGCACTGCAGAACAAATGTGAGCTGTTTTGTGACCGTTTATGGTGTGCATCCAGTGTTCCTGCTTTGCCATGGTGCCAACATAAACTGGCACTGAAGCCCCTGACATAAAACCCTGCCCCTTTTTCCTCTGGGTAGTGTCACTGCAGCTGGTGGGATGACTCATGTGAGCAAGGTGACTAAGACTTGGCCCCTGAATTTACATTCCTGCAGGGTAGTTTCTGTTACATAAGTTGCCTATGTAGACATGTAAGCTGTAATCAAGCATTTAAATGAAAAGAGCTTAAAAGAGCAGTAAGATGCCAAATGCTTGGCAGTACTTTGAAGAGTAGCTCAGCTTAATTGTACAAGTGGAAAGCATTATGCTGGAAAATGCCCCAGTTTCTCACTCTGCTCCCTCCCTCCTACAAAGCTTTCTGTAGGCTGAAGTAGGTTTTAGCAATCTGCTTTCTTAATTCCAAGGAAATAGAGATACTTGAGCTGAGCTGGGGTATGAGGGTGAAGTGTGTGCAGTGCTAAGCACTGTTAATTATCAGCATACTCCAGCCATAAAGAGCTAAGAAAACTCATTAGTGATCTAGGGGACTACAGTGAAAAGGGAGTGTAAAACTTATTATTAATCTATTCTTTATTTTTTCAGGTCAATAAGACATTTGCAAGAGGCTTCAGCAACAGATGGGAAAGGCAAGTAATTTGTGTTCTTTCTCCTCTTTTATGCTACTTGTTAAAATGCCAGAATTTCAAACACGTGATGCTGATGTAAAAACCAAGCTACAACTATGAATCTACACTGTATTAGTGTCACTCTGCTTTTCCTCAGTGGGCTCATGGGAATAACTTTTGGAAAATGACCTTTTTCTTGTATTGCTTTAATTATCAGAACTGCAGTGTGTAACCCATTCTCTGCTACTTGCACAGCTCTCAGTGCTCGAGCTAGACATGGCATCTAGAGCAAATCATCTTGACAGATGATGCCATTTTTTCCTCACTTGAGTGTTCAGAAACAGAACTAGAACTGAATTCCAGAATTGCTGACTATTAGCCCAAATATATCCACTTACTTCAATTTCTGCAGAAATGTATTCCTGACCGAACAGAGGGAAATAAACCTCATTATGAAACAAAACATAAGTTGGCATTCAATATAGCACAGTCCCTGGCTTGTCCATGTTTGTACAGCAGCTCCAAGGACTGCCAGTGGAAAGTGGAGTTATGTTTATTGCAGCACTGAAAAGGAGCTGATGGATGGAAAGGCCAAATGTGGCTGCTGGAGGTTGTGCTTTTCCTGCCTTATCTGCTCATTTCTTGTGAGTTAGTTCCTTGGATCCAAGCTGTGGAGCACAGCACTGGCTCCCTTGGAAGCAGGCAGCCTTTTCCATCTTCTGGCATTTGGTGGTTTACCCTTCAAAGCTTCACTGGGAGAAGGTCATTTCTTGGCAACAGATTTTTAACTTCAGTCCCATCCTTTAACTCTCGTCTCCACTTTCTGGAAGTCTGTTCCCAGGTCTGGATACTTCTTCCAGCCTTGTTTCCTTGGCTTTCACTGCCACTTCTGCATTTCACTGCTGATTGTATGTAAAATGTAAGGTTGGGTACTGAACCTAGCTCTGTGCAGACCACAGATTAGTTCATTCTTTTAAATCTGTTACATTTAAAGTTAGAATGAGCCTGGCATGCTTTTTTGATGTTCCAAACTGTTTAAAAAGTCACCAAACAACAACCATACAAGCTCAAAAGTCCCCCCAAACCTAATGGTGGAAAATAACTAATTTCTAATAGAAACAAACATTAAAAAGGTCAGTTATAACAGTGTAATATAAATGTTATTGATAGCTTTCTTATCAGTGCATTTACTTGGGTTCAATGACATTTACTGGTGGATTTGTTTTACCTTGTCCTCTGAGCATATGTTCTGGAGTATTTATGCTCTTACCTCTAAAATGTCTGGTAAGTTTAGATTTTCTTTCTTCTGAGCCCAGGGCTTCACACATCAGGCTTGATTCTCAGCTGGGTGGCAGTGGATCTGACTGTCCTGGTGCTCAGCACACAGCAATTAATGCTCATAATTAAGACAAAAATCCTTCAGATCCATCAGGTCCCAGGTGATCACCCTGTACCTACTTTGGTACTTATCACAAGATGGTGCTGTGGAGTTTGATAAAACTCAGATATTCTGAGAAGGAGAGAAGTCAGGTGGCCAACAGCAGAGAGGCTCAGTTTAAAGGCTCAGCCTATCCACTATCCCGCATACCAGATTAAATCCAGATCTGAGTAAATCCAGGCAGTTTTATAGGATGCACCACAGTGTAAAAAATGTGGAGGTAAAAAAAGGTAATTTGAAAGGAAGTGGCTGTGTCTTTACAGCACAGTCAGTGCTATGCACAGTAGCCCTGAAGGTCTTGTTTAGCCCTCTGTTTTGTGTTGTTCTCCATGGGTGAGGATGCTCTTTATTGTGAATGTTGCTTGTGAATCACCTACTGCTGTTCCCAGCTTTACCTACTGGTGTTGCCATCTGGTTGTGCAGATCCTGCAAGTTCAGTAACTATGTTTAGCAGGGCTTAGTAACTGTGTTATGCTACACTGATAATAAAAGAATAGCTAAGGAAAAGAATTTCAGGGAAAACATTGCACAGGCTGAGAGCAGATTGTGGCTGCAGTGCTGGGGCTCACTTGTGAAACACAACCTGCTTTTGGGCTATTTAGAGGCTGTTGAAAGGAGCCCACGGGGAGCAAGTGGATGGCAATGTGATGCCAGCAGCAGAATGTTACCTAGTGCTGTAATGCTGGCAGTGTGTCTGGTTGAGAAAACCAAAGGTGATTTGGTTGCACTATAAAAAGGTGAAATCATTCATGTTAGGCTTATCAATGAATATTCTTTACTAGAAACATGCCCTCTTCCCTTTACTAGAAACATGTAAGCTTCCCTTGGATATCTTGATCTGCAGAGGTGCTGCTCAATGTCTCAGCTTCTCATGAGAATAAAAAATAGAACCAGTGCTAACTGTTAAATCACCAGCATTTTCCCCCCCTGCAGTTAAAGGTAGTTTTCTCCTGAAGTAATAGAAGTTATTGTATCCTCTCATTATGCAGTGTAACTGTCCCATGGTTAGAGCTGGCTGGATCATGTGCAGACACTGCCTGCTGGGATTTATTGTGTAGGCAAAGGCTGCTTTCCCTCTTCTCTCTCACAGACTTCATTAACTTATAGGATGTATTGGGGAATTGCATACTGCACATTCAATAGCTGTTTTTCCTGGCACTGAGATGAGAAAGACCTAAGGAAAATTGTGTTTGCCTCCTTGCATCTATTAGGACTAACAACTCCAGGCCTTTATGGCTCAGTATCCTGGTGGTGTTTCCTGAGTGTTGTTGTTCTCTCTTCCAGCTGCTCTCCACCTGTTTATTAGGTAGCAGTCCCCTGGGTCAAGTGACAGCCATGACTGGAGTGTGACTGGACTAGGAATGAAGCAGATTTGGATGTACCAGACCTTTAGTCTGGGCTTGTCATAGGCCTTCGTTTTAGCAATGTTAACAATTATTTTATTAGTTATTAAACAATTAATAAAAAAGCTTGTTCTAAGTAGCACTGATTTGGAATCACTAGCTAATAGCCATTTAAACTAGATGAGAATATTTTAAAAGAAAAGTAAAGTGGGAAAGCTGGAGAAATGGGTCTAAAGCCATAATTCTCCAAGGAGCCCTTGCATACCCAGATGCTGTGGATTGCTAGTGAGGAGTAGGCAGGGCACAGTGCTACGGCTGAGTTTGAGCTGCCTGGTTGTTTGCTTCTTTCCCTTGAAGGTGATCTGTAAAGCAGTATATCTGACCTACACAGGCTTCTTATCTTGCACAGCAGTGGGCGTAAACATCCCATTTTTAGAATCTTTTTTCCTCCCCTTTTAAAATCGCCACCTTCAGACTTAAGCGAGTGCTGAGCTGCACCTCTTTGATCTGTCACTGTGCCTTCCTTCAGGTGGGAGCTTTTGCTCTCTGTCCATTTGTAGATCTGCATTGCAAGTGTTTTGCAGATTTAAGGAAATCAGTCTTGAAAACTGACCTAGAATTGTTCAGCCTGCAAAGCTGTTCAACTGCCACCACCTTGTTTACAGGCATCTTGAGAAAAGAGAGGGAGTGTATGTATTATTTTTACATCATTTTTATTTGAAACTCCAAGATTTTGGTCACTGGACCTCTCAAATCTCATAACACACACTCATGGTCACGTCCTCTGTTGTTTGAGGGAGGAGTGAGGATGGAAGGCATTGCTGCAGTTTGTTCTGCTGGTACCTGTGTGTGTGTGATGAGAAATGTGGCACGGCACAGTCGGATCATGGGTTGCTGTTTTCCTGGAGCACTGCAGCAGGTTACAGTTGGCAGCAGAATTAAGGGAAATACATTGCAGCCTGTCGCTCCCAGGCATCATTCCCTGTGTTCTGTGCAGTGGGCAAATGATGATTAATGCTTTTGTGCTTGCCCCCATGTCAGGAAAACCCATTTGCAATATTCAGTGTGTTCCTGCTGTTGTGCCATGAAAATGCTGTGAACAAAGAGCCTGGTCCTGTGTCGTGCTTGGCTGGGCTCAGCACCACTTCAGGTGCCCCAGAGAGCTGTCCAGGGTTCATGTGGCTACTCTGCGTTGGACATCCAGTGCTTACCCTGTGCTTTGGACTTTCATCTGACCCTGCTGGAGAGCTTTTGTACCAAATGGCTGCTGTGGTTCAGGACATTCAAGATTAACCAGTCTGTGCCACCTTCTTGTGCGTGACACTGAGCGTTGCTGTATCTGCTGACCTCTTCTTTCTAGTACAGGAATGCTTTTAAGCAGAGAGCTCAGGCTCTACAGCCACACTTCTCAAGCTGCTTTTTTGAGGGCTAGATCTATGTGTGCTGCATCGTTGGGGAGAGCAGAAAGCTTCCATTTAGGGTTTGCTAACGGCACAGATCACATCTCAAATGCACCAGCGTGAGTAGGGCAAGCCAGGCATTGCAGAAATTCTCTCAGCTGTACCTTGAGCACGTTCACTGGCTGCATTATGGTTTGGCTTTATGGATTGTATTGTCTGGGCTTGAGCTCCCTGTGCCCTCAGCTGCAATCCTGTGATTGTTATTACATACATATACTGAAAAGGTTGGATTTATTCATCAAAAGGCTATTGTGTGGTGTGCAAGTGGATGGTCTAGCTTCTTTTTCCATCTTATAGACAGCCTCAACACTGGAAATTAGCATGGGGACAGTCTCAAAAAGGGACTGCTTATCAAAGTGCTGGGGTGTGCTGAGTTTTGATCAATGCAGATCAGGCTATTGCAGGCACAAGCTGTTAAAGTAAATGCTGATGGAGAAGGAAAACTGAGGGAAGCAAGGTATAGATGTTACAAATCTTTCTTGGAGGATGCTTTTATCTTTTTAATTACTGTCTGAAAGAGCATGAATTAATTTCTAAAACCTTTGGTGGAAGGTCTCTTTTAATTTTTTTTTTCTTCTCTGCAGTTAAGTACTGTCCTTGGCAGAATAGTTATCATACTCAAAATATAAATTTACCCAACCTTTACTGCTTGCTGTGATTGCTGCTGTGTTATCACAGCCTTACAGGTTCGAGTTGCAAGTGATTCAAGTTGTAAGTGACAGCTGCTGGCTGAGCCTTGCTCCTTGTAAATGCTGCTGTCACTGTCTGGGCTGCCAGGCTGAGGTGAACAGAAATCTTTGAGTGTCCAGGATAGCAAGACTCAAATATTACTGCTCGGAGCACATTCAGCCTATGAAGAAGCAATTCACAGGCTGCTGATGCCAAGCAATGATGATTTTAGATTTCTCTCCAGAACAGCGTGTCCTGTGACTTTGAATTGTTTAGAAAAAACTGGCAGAATTTTGTAGGCTTGCATTAATGCTGACTTACATATCTGATAGTAGAGAGAAATATTGCTGCAGTTGAGGAGAGCAAGTCAGCTTCCACAGGTGACTCTTTAGCCTTTCTCCTTGGTGTGGCTGTCTTTTTCCTCTCCTTGCTCAGACATTCTGGATATGTGAATATACCAATTTATGACTCTTTGCTATTGATTATCATGATGAGTAGCTGAGATGTTGAGCTGTGCACTGTCAGGTGGGAGAGGTGGAATTATGACACTTCATTTGGCAGTCAGATCTTTGGCTTTGCTGTCCTTCCATCCTATGCAGTGCATGAATCCACCAGAAATGACTCCCCAGCTCGCTGGTGTTGACTGTAAAGCACTGATAGACTGGCAGTTTGAATCACAGCTGTTGAGTTGGTGTTCCTTCAACCACAAAGCCTGGTAATTCTCCTGGCCTGTCACTGCACCAACTGGTGGCAGTTCTTGGAGTTGGATGCATTGAGTTTAAAATAGATCCTTCTGTGTGCAAACCAGTGTGTGAGAAATCACAAGATCTTCATGGTCACACTTAATGCAGCTCTTCTTTAAATAGGACAGCATTGCTTCCCTGTTTCACAATTCAATTCACTTGTCATGCATATTTACATGCTTTAATCTTTCACTAGCTCTATTAGGAAAAGCTTTTAACTGAAGGTCATCAGTCAGTTCATGCCTTGTGTTGGTCAGGTGCTGCTCTTAGACTGTGTCTGCTGAAGGAGGGTTGGTACCTGGCTCAAGGTGTCTGTAGCTTTCAGTAGTTCCCCTGGAATACTAAAGGTAAACTGGGAAGGGACTCCTAATGCCTAGATTATAAAAGTAGTTTTATAACTGAATGCTGTCTGTCTTCACTGTAGTTTCTGTAGTGGGAACCTACAGGAATTTATTTGCTGTGGTGCACTTGACATTTCCTTTGCATGAGAAAAGCTGCTTTGTTTTTGTCAGAGAAGGTGAAGCATTTCTTTGGGAGCTATTAGCCTTCCTCTCCATCACCTGAAATACAGTATTTTGCTCTCTTGTGAACCTGGAAGACCTTACATGCAAATATATGCAGCCTTTTATGAATCTTTGCAGTGGGTGAGTTCTGTGAGGGGGTGCAGGTGAACTTCAGCTTGAGGCTTTGCACTTCCACATCTGAGAAATACATTATGAGGACTTGGAGGGAATACCAGTAATTATGTGGCAGTATTTTTTAACTGGCAGTCAAGTTCATTGGCTCTGAACTGCATCTCTGTGTGCTGTCAACATATCTTGGACTCTTTGCCTCTCGTGTTGTCACAAAAGCATCAGTGGCCTGTGTTTGTAATCCTGCTGCACATCTAAAAGCTGACTCTCAGACCAGAGCTGACAGCTGCTCCATCTGTTGTTGACCTCAGCTGGTTCTCATGAATGTTCTGAGCTGCTCCAGCTGATGAGATCTGTGCAGGTTGGCCTGGGGCCTCGGCTTGTGCTGGGACTCAGACACGTGTGGGAGCTGCTCAGGATGGTTTCCCCTTTCACTTGGGAGCTGTGGCTGAGCCACGAATGGTAGAGGGCCCTGCTTAGGTGTTGAAGTGCTTGTGCTGCTGTTCTGTAAGGTGCAGTGGTTCCAGAGCTGTGATTACCTGTGAGTTGCTCAGCTCAGCTGAAGGCACAGAGCAGGTCAGAGAGGGCTCTGGAAAAGACAGGGATTTTCTGGGAGGCAGTGTCAGGTGGCAAGGCCCTTCTGGCAGGAGCAAAGTGATACACAGTGTGTGATTGGCTGCTCACAAGCAGAGGAAGGTTCTGTGTTGCAGTGTGTGTGCATATAAAATGTGGTGAAAAAGCAATCTCAGTTGCCTTTTTAAGAACGAATTCACCTCAGCCTGGGAGTTATCCTGTATGTGGGCATGCCAGGCTGGCACTCCTCAGTACAAATCCATCCAGCCTGGGATTACCTGAGCTCTAGTTTTGACCATTTGCCTGCCTTGCAAGCAGAAATTGTCTCATGTTACAATTCTCTGATGGACTTTTGTGTTCTCTTGATAGCTGCCATTAACCTAGCAAAGCTGAAGCTCTTCAGACATTACTATGTCATGGTAAGTAGAACACCTGCACACATGCATGAGGGGAGCTTGGAAGCTGTTCAAAGCTTTTGATGGACTATTGGAAGCTACTGCAGCTGGTGGATGTGGTAGAGGCTCTTGGCACTGCTGTGCTTTGGCATCTTGGTCAACTGGCTTACAATCCTAAAAGCAACTTCCTTTTTTCTCCTAATGGTTGTATCCTTCTGTCTCTCTTTAAATTCCAGCTATTTGTAATGCTTCCTGATTTCCTCTGGAGACAGCTTGAGCTGCCAGTTGAATTGATGGGCTTGAATAACGTACTGTAAACTTGCTAAAAATTAAACTTGGGACCAAATGGTGCCTGGAGATGCATGTGTGCAGTTCCTGATTAAGTCAGTGGGAGCATGAGTACGTTTCCCAGGAGAACACAGGCTTCTTAATGATTTCCAACAGCCTCATTTCAGGCTCTTCTAAGTGGCAAGAGTAATAAATTACAATTGCGATTCTTGAAATTCTACGAAATCGTAATACTTAAAGTATTTCCTGCTGTAACTTGAGTATGTTACCCATAGCTTGAGTTATTGGATGTGCAACAAGCAGTAGAGCCCTCAGCCTATATCTTCCATGTTTATTGAGGAGCATAATAAGGCTAGGCTGACATAATGAGTTGTCTGGGAATTGCTTGAGCTATTTCTCTGGGGTAAGAAGGTTCTCTAAGGATGGTGCTATTGTTCTCATGCTTTCTCCTTTTCCTTCCCAGATTGTGTGTTACATTTACTTCACACGGATCATTGCAATTCTGATAAAGATTGCTGTTCCATTCCAGTGGAAATGGCTGTACCAGGTATTTGCCAGCAAAGGAAAACACATCCATTCCTTGATGGTTTTCTCTATTATTCTTTAAATATAACTGCACAACAAAATTCCATAGGATGTTCCTTATGTCATAGTAAAATATCTCAAAGCACAGTACTGCTCCTCTTGATTTTTATCACTGATGTGCTTAAGGTGAAAGAATATATTCTTAGTTTTATGTTTGTCCAGCAAGGCTGCTGGATTATACATGAAATGTCTGAAAGTAATTGCATTATTGATTTTCAGTCTTTCAATTTAAAGATGTCTGAAGGAAATTAATCAAGAACATATAAAGGAGAAGAAAATTAGTCAGATTTGCTCTATGTAATTGATGCCTCAGGGAGCCAGGGAAATAGGCTTTTGCTCTTCCATCTACAGACTTCTTTTGCCTATGGACTTCTAAATTCTTCGTTTCTTAACATATAATCCAAGTAACTGTGTAAGGAATCCTTGGAATACATTAACTGTTGAAAATACCAAGCAACATAGGGATGATTGCTCCCCCCCTGCCATTTAAAAGACAAGCCTTGCTGTAGTTCTTTGCAGCCTCTGGAGAGATGGATAGAACTGTGAATGTATTTGAACTGACAGGAAAAACTGAAAGAACAAAGGATTTGACAGCCTTTAGCCTGGGATTAATGACAACCGGGCAGGAATTATTTTATTTCTGCTGTGGCCCAGGCCTCTTGGCCATTAAACCTTGAACCTTCTGAATGAGGAGCAATGTTTTGTGACCACAGAGCATTGCAGGACTGAACTTCAATCTGGTGTTTTCACTTGCAGCTGCTGGATGAAATGGCCACTCTGGTGTTCTTTGTCCTTACTGGCTACAAGTTCCGTCCAGCATCAGACAACCCTTACCTACAGCTCTCCCAGGATGATGAGGATGACCTGGAGATGGAAGCTGTGTAAGAGCCCCTCTCCCCTTTTATTCACCTCTTCGCTTGATTTGAGAAAAGGAGTGTTTAAAGCAAATTTACTTTAATCTCTCTAAATCCTTCTTTGACAAAGATGAGGATCTGCCCACGTTTAAAGATGAGGTGTCTGTTTTGGTGTGTGTGTGTAAAGAGATTTGAGCTGGCATAGGAGTCTCTGACCTGGATATTGCAGTAGTGGAATAAGCTGGTAAAGCTTTTCATGGGGCAAAAAGATACCCATGAAAATATCAAGTAAGAAAGCTTCTAAGTTTAATATAGACCATGGAACATGAATGAGTTTTACAGATCATCTTTAATGCTTCATATTTTAAAAAAAACCCAAATGAACAATAAAAATGACCCACTAATCTACAGAACACAAATAATAATCAATGTATAAAAAGAATATAATAATAAATAAATGAACAGGATGTAAAGTCCTTTCTGCCTTGGTGTTCAGCACATAGCTTTGCAAAAAATTATTTTAAGAGCACTGAGCCAAGGAAATGGATTTTTATCAATACTCTCCCTGGTTTATTCCCTGCTGCTAAACCCTGAGGCACCACGAATGCTTCAGAACCTGAGCTAGTCTGGAAAAATTATATAGCAGGGCTCAGGCTAAGTCCCTGTCATTTTCTTTGCAGTGGTTTTCTGAGGACTTAAAAATGAGTGGCATTTTTCAATGTGTAATTAAGAAAGCCCTAAGAAATTCAGCCTGCCAGGAGTGTTGGATACAGCTTTAGGTGCCCCGGAGTCTGCTGCCTTAATAGGAGCAGAGCTAACCTAATCCTTTGGTAGTTATACATTTGATGCATAATTGCAGTTCATGTACAGGCTCAGAAGGCTGTTCCTAAGAGTTTTTTTCCAGTTTGGCAAATCTCCTTTACCTGGGTAAAATAAATCAACACTGTTTTTATTACAGAGGGAAAAGAAGTTCGAATGTGTTTGCTGTCATAGTTAGCTCAGAAAGAAATGAATCGTATTGGAAAATGCTACAAGGAGGTTTGAATCATAGAATCCAGACTGAAATGTCATGTAAAGAGTTTAACTTCTCAGAAATATGGCTGGTAACAAAGATCTTTTTAAATGCTTAGCTATTTTTGCTTTGGGTCTAGAAAATCTGTCATTTTTGCAAGCAGAATCCAACTAGTGGGTAGTGACCTTAAAATCACTATCACTTACATGTGTTTCAATGCTTTATGTAAGAAACTGGTCTCAGTTTGGAAGCTGTTTGGTAAAAAAGCATTCACATCAGGAAGTCACTGTCTGAACTGGCAGGATTTGTGATTGTAGCAAGACAAGCTTTTTTCCTCCTTGCCTGTTAGAGCGAATTTCAACTTTGCATTACTTGCTTAATGAATTTTTGCTTGTGGGGGTTTTGCTAGGACTAATAATAGGACACCTTTCAAATACAGTGATTTTAGTCAATTGAGAAGTTGCTAAATTTAGGAGAATCTGCCAGAAATGAGCTGGAGAAAGTTTAATGAACTAATTCAGTGATTTACATCTCATCGTGAGATAGACATTGCTAAAAACTCAAGGGTTAGAATTCCTTGTGATCCTTTTCCTAGTAAGGCATTTTGCTCTTTGCCTAGGGAGTTTCCATTGTTGTGCCTTGTGGGTTGTTCCCCTTAGCCTTACTTGAATTTTTCTGGTCTGCTTCACCACAAGTTTTATTCCATTTGGGCACTTGGCAGGGTATAATCTGTGTCTGGTTCTCCCTTCTCCAGCTTCATCAGGAAGGTTAAGTTTGTGGATATTTGAAAAACAGAGTTAATACACATTCTGTGACAGGTGAAGCACTGTAATGGAAGTGTATGAAATTTCTTACTGATTTGGTCTTGCTGGTCCCATTTTTGTCTTTATAAATATGAAATGTTGTTTCTGGGGTGGGAATATCTGGGTTTATTTGAGCAGGTGACTAAGTGCCTGACAGTGTCCTGACTAACCACTGCATGAGTGTTTTGTCTTTCATGATAAATACCCACTTGTCTTCACAGGCTATGGCAGAAACTAAAAACCTGCAAACTTCATGGTGCTCTGGGTCAGTTGTATGGTTATTTTCCTCTCCTGCAGGGTTTTTGTTTAAAATCAGTTTTTCTAAAACAGAAGCATTCAGTTCCTTTAGGCTCAACATTTCTATGAGCCAACAGAGGGCAAAGCTGTGGGGCTATCAAACCTCTTTTCCAGGCTTGCTTGTCTTCCATGAAAAAAAAATAGGGCATTTTAAGCTGAGCTTTCTAGCTTGGGTCTGTTTTCATGCATTACAAATGATACGAAGCTCTGTCTGGCAGTAAATGCAAATATTGTTAAGGACACTGGAAATCTGCAAAGTTTCGAGAAAAATCCGCAAATTTGGGTCTGTGACAGAAGCAACACAAGGCACAAATACTGTCTTTGTAAGTTCTTGTAACTCTCAAGAATAAAATAAAAGTCAAGAATAGCAAAGGTAACTGGCTTGGAGAAAGACTCCACAGACTTTGCAGGAATCTCTTCACTTGTTCCAGGCTCCACAGAAGTTACCCTGGAGGGGAGGACAGTGTGACTAAAGCTGAGCTAAGGACCTGTCTGTCCTTTTTCAAGCAGGTTCAATAGCCATTCATCATCAGCAAAGTGGCTTTCTGTATATTCTGTGCTGGGCAGCCTCTTGAGTTCTGTCAGTACGTGGGCTTGTCGCTGACAGTTTGTTAGATTAAAGTTCCCTGCTTGAAAAGGTGCAGCCACACTTGGCAGAAAGAGCTGTCAGGCTTCCAGTCCTAATGCCATTTCTGGGGCATGAACACAAAAATATGAACAGTACAGTAGATGAGGTGGTGGCGAGGAAGGGGAAAGGAAGAATTTTTGGTTGTTTTGTTTTTAGTTTTTTGTTTTGTTCTTTTTTTATTTCATTAGTTCAGTAAACTGGCTTTAGATGCTAGGTATCAAAGTGCTCTTTTATGGGTCTTGGTTGAGAATGAGGTTCATACATGCATGGGGAGGTAAAGATATTTCCACTGGAGGAGGAATTGCAGGAGAAGGAACCATTAATGGTTTTGTTCTCAAGCTGGTAAATCCATCTTACTCAGTGTGTGGAGACTTTGCTACTCCTTAACACCCAAAACAGCCTCAACACAGGCAGCTGTTGTGGTAACGCTGATCTTTGCTTATGCCTTGGGATCTGGAGTTTCTCTCTGTGTCATGAGGCAGCTTTTTCTGTGCTGAGATTTGATGTCCTGCTTGGTTGCTTTTCTCTGCTTTCTCTCAGGCTGTGCTTCATGGCAGACTGATTCATGGTGCTCTCCATTTGCAGTGATTTTCTGCACCTAACACATCTTTCCCTTGCACAGATCAGCTTTTTTGCTCCATGGCTGATCAGTTTTCACTTCAGCTTGCAATAGTTTGTGAGGGCTGGCTGCTGCCAGTATTGCAGTGTTTCTTGTTGGATTATAAAACAAATAAACAAGAGAAAAGACAGCTGAGATCCACCACTGTGGAGAGCTGGAGATACTTCTGAATGTTTAGCCATTCCTTGATACCTTGGATACAATGCAGGAGAAAAATAAACCCCATGAAATCTCTGCAGCACATACCACTGTGTGATGGAGTGTTTGGGGAACTCCTTCTCTGCCTCATTTGTGATGGATATCCCTCTGGCGGGCACAGAAAGCTCTCTGGAGAGGGATGGTTTAGAGAGGAGGATTTGTTGCATTTTAACTGCTGCTGATTTGTGGGTTGGCAATGCAATTCAGCAGACTGCAGGTGAGGAACTGCTGTATTGCAGAGCTGAAGTGCTGAGGACAATAATCAGGATTTCAGTGTGCTTGAAAGCTTCAGCTTCTCAGTGCTGCTACCCTTATTTTATTGGGTACTAAAATGTGATGGTTGGACTGATTTTGAGAGCGAGAGGAATTGCCTGTTGTACCTGAACAATCTGAGAAAAGGAGGGACTTGAGAGCTACTTCATGCACTTGTTACAAGACAAGACCAGTTTCTTCAACTCTTCAGATGGGCTTTAGCCTTCACTGTTGGAGACTGCACACAGACATCTCTCCCAGTTATTTGCTGTTACTGAGGGGGGACACAGTAAATGGCCTCTCTGGTAACAAAGGGTGTGACTTGATCTGCCTGTACTTTCAGTGTGTAACTGTCCCATAAACATGGGAATTGGATCACTCCCTCTTAGCCATAACCTCTCATTACTTCTGTCACCACCGTGGTGTGCAGTGGCTCTCAGAGGGCATTGGAGAGCAGAGCTGGAATCCAGGCTTTGTGCCAGCTGGATCTTCCCAGCTGTGAGTCAAGTGTTGGGACTGCTTTGGTGTCATGCATGGGTAAAACACCTCTTTACACATCCCATTGTGCCTACTGCTGCATTGCTGTGTGAGATGCTCATTTCTGCTTTGTAGTCCATGGCAATCTGCAGCTCCTCCCTGAGCAATGGATACATAACTCCTCACTGTGTAATTATGAAGTTGATTATTTCTGAAGAGTAAACTTGGTAGCTGTCTTGCTGCATCCACCTGTACTTTTCAGACTATTACTTCGATTTGCCAGAATCTTTCTGCATTCTAGTCCTGTCCTCCAATATGTAGCTCTTAGTGTCTTGTGCAGATTTAATAAGCAGAATCTCTATTCCATTACCCAGGCAATTACTGAAAATACTGAGTAGAAGTGAACTCAGGACAGGCCTCTCTGGAACCACAGTCAATGTTCTTACATTTTTGACAGGAAACCATTAAGTACATCTCAATGCATACTTTTCCAATTAGTTATCCATCTACTTTGGTTCTACTGTGGTTTTGTTTAGCTTATGTTTCCCCAGATTTTTTCCTGTATGACTGCGGGAAACCTTTTGTCAACAGGGAGAACTTAAAAGATCTACATGTCTCTGTACTGATTAGTTTGATCTCTTCTAGGAAATGTTTATTGTTTACTAATTCCATTATTCTCCTTTAAGCAGACTGCTTCTTTCCTCTGTATTTTTCTTATTTTAGTAGGGAAAAAATTATTTGATCTGTACTCTTGTGACACTTTCCTATGAAGCCCAAGCTCATCTAGGCCCACTCTAAAGTCTGAACCACTGATGATCCCAGTACAGCCACTGCTGGAATATCACTGGACACAGCAGGCTGAGGGAAACATTTTTACAGTACACAAACAGAAGCTGGTATCTAACATGGAACTAAGGGAAGAAGAGTGTTATCTGAAGATGATTTCTCCTCTTGGGGTGATGCTGTGGAGATGTTGTTAGCAGCTCTGATCAAATAAAGCACTCTGACATGGTTAACAGTGGGTGAAAGCACTCTCAACAGGGGCAGCTTTGAACAGGACAGGTCTGTGTGTGCTTCCAGGCACCCCTTGGGAATGCATTGAGCTATTGGCACTCCAACCTTCAGCATCCAGAATAACCTTAGCATGCTTGTGGGGGAAAAAAATACCTGTGTGGAATGAGAATCACACTGTGCAAAAGAATAAAGGAAATGTGTTGTGCATCCAAATTGCCTGTTTTGTGTAGCAGCAGAGAAAAGCTGCTGAGCTGAAGAGCTGTTGGAGAGCCAAGGCAGTTCCAAGAGGAATGGTGCTGTTCTGCCTGGATGAACAGTTCAGTCTGCCTAATGTTGAATGGTATTGTGAGGCTTTGTATTTCAATGGTCAGATTGCCATGACAAATCCATGCTTGGAAGGTATAAAAAGGATGACTTCTCACTTCTGTTCTGTTGCTGCTCGTTTTGCTATTAAGAGGAGCTGGTGTGCATTAAGCTAATAAGGTTCATCTGGGGCACTGTCCACTGCATGTGAATTTGTGTAATGTGTTGTACCTATTAAAATGCAGAAGGAAGTCACAGAAATAACAGTGGTCAGCTGCATTGTAAAAGGGGTTTTAAAGTGAACTGCTCAAATTTATCAAATAAACACCTGGTTTAACTGTTTAACCACCCCTGTTACCTTTTTAGCAGTATGAGCCAATATTACTTGCTGCTTTAGTTTGATGATAGATGGGAAGGGCCTTGAGGTGCTCAAGGGCAGTGGCTGTGCTTCCAGTGCCCATCTGTGTTGTGTCAGGGTGATACAGGAGCTCAAACATGGGAACTGCTCAGTGTGGGTAAGGAGATGTGACAAGTGTTGTTTGATGGGTGTGAGCTGTTGCTGAGATGGATTTTACAGTTCAAGGTCTGATGTCTGATGCTTCTCCCTTCTCTTCCAGGGTGACAACTTCAGGAGTGATGGAGGGCATGAAGAAGGTCAAGAAAGTGGTGAATGGTTCAGCAGAGCCTCGGGGCGATTGGGAAAGCACAGCATGATGGACTGGACTAAGGCAGCACTTTCAGAGAAACTTTTTTAATTTATTAATATTACTCTCAGTGGAAAGGGAGCAACTTGCACTCCCCACCACTGAAACTGCAGAGTGGGGTGTGTCTAGGGAGAGCAAAGCAGTGCAGAAATATAACTATTCCTTTGATCATAAGAAAATGGGATCTCCTGGTACCTGCAAGGAACATGAAGCTTTCCTAGGGATTTTGGGTAGCTTTTTTTTTCCTCCCCCTTTCTGGATCGGTTCTTTATTCTGGATTGTTGCGTTCTTCAGAATGTGTAATACTGATGTGAAGAGGGATCTTCAGTGTGTATGTAAAGAATATATTTTATATAATGCTCATACATATATGCACACACTCACACACTTGCTATGTAACATGAATGCTGGGACTTGCAAAGCCTGTCAGAAGGTGGGAAAAGAAGATAAAGACATGTAAGTATTTTTTTTCCTTTTATAAACTCTCCTTTTGTCTTGGACAAAACATTGCAAAACAAATGCAGGAACAACTGCAGTTATTTGAGAGACTGAACGGGTATTGGATCAGATGACTTCTGCCACTGCTCATGCAAGTGTGAAAGGTGATGAATATCTTCTTGTCTTATCCCTGCAGGTGTCCACCTGAATGTGTCAGGTTTTCAGATGTGTTGCTATACAGGAAATGAGTGACTGTTCTCCATTAAAGCACTAAGCCCATAGTGCAATAAGCATTTTATGTACATTCTCTACTGTTCATGGAGTTGCTCTTGACTCTGCCCCACCTGACAAGAAGTACCCAAGAGGTGTAAGACTGATGCTTGCTTTTTAGGGGTCTGTCTAAATGTTTACTTTCAAGCTGTGACCCAGAGCACTTTCGTTTGCTTCATAAAATATTTTCAAGGTATTTCAAAAGTCACTCCTTTCTGGCACAGTGTAAACAGTACCAGACTCTCCAGTGGAAATCTGTCTAGCCATTTTACTGCAGCATAAATCTCTGGTTCACAGTTATCCTGAGTTACTGGGCCTCTCTGGATGGCTCCTTGTACTTCTCTGGCTGTGTAGGATTAATGACACTGCTGTTTGAGAAGAGCTGAACTGGGCAAAGTTGTACTGCCACCAAAAATAGGCAACTGGAACTCCCAGTTATAAATGGTTTTTTTCCTTTGTCAGGAGAGAAGATTATGACCAAAACCTTGATGCAGAGGAATATGGAATCCTTGACTGTTAGCTGCAGACTTGCAGTAGAGTCTTACAGACACTTTCCAAAAGCCACGTGTGTTTTCTCTGTAGTCCCTGGGCTTGTCAGTAGGGCAGTTGGTGTCCAGAGCTGTCGTGGTGACAACGGGTGTTCATTTGGGGGAAGGATGGAAGTGGCTCACTGAGGAATGAGGATTACCTTTATCAAAAATAAATCTACTGTAAGTCAGTGACCCACTGAAGCCTTAATATTCCTGCAGAGACACTGAGTGGTGCTGAGGAGCCAAGTGCTTCTGCCAGGGTGTCAGGGAGAGGCATCATCAGAGCCATGGATGTGCAAGCATTGCTTACAGACTCATTCAGGAATTGGTTTTTTGGAGGGACTGCATTTCTGGGGCACAGCTGATTAGAGGACTGTTAGCCATTAGATTATTTTATTCTTCAAGCTGAGAAGGAGGATTTCCTCTACAATCTTGAGCCACTTCTTCACTCCTGAGCAGGGATGGTGGAGCTCTTGGTGAGCTGTCTGTACCAAGACTTGCTGTTTGAGGAGCAGCATCACTTTCCCTCATTGCCACTTCTTTTCCCACGTGTTGGTTCTATGCCCCATGGAGATGCTAGAAACAAATCTACCTGCTCTGACACCTGAACTTTCTCTTCAGATAAAGCACAAGAAGGAAGAGCATTTATCTCTGGCTCCAGAGTTCTCTTCTGTTCTCCTCCTCAGCTGTAACTTCACAGCAGTCACAGCAGTGACAGTTTGACTTTGCTCTCATTGCCTTGCAGTGAGACTCCCTATACCACTGTAAGGCTGTTTGGTGACCTCTGGGCCCTTTAGGCCTTCTGTAGGAAGAAATATGCATATTTAGCTGAAGTGTGAGAAATTGGACCATAAACAAACACAGGCAGTCCCAGCTCATCTTACACTTAATTGCAATACCTGAAAAACTCACCCTCATCCTCTGCAGGTACTCTGTCCCTGTGGAAGTGTCACTCACTGCATCCAAAGGGCTGCTCAAACAGGCTGGAAAGTTTGGCCAGAGAAGCCCCCTGGAGACTTGCAGTGTGTTGGCACTGAGGTGTGTAAGGGATAAGGATGTGCTGCCAGGAACAAAGTGCATCTGGGCAGTGCTGTTCTGGAGCCTGTTCATTCCTTTTGTGAATGAGATGTGAACTTGCCCAGGGTGTGGCGTTTCACCCAGAGCCACGAGGGCTGTGCTGTGATCCCAGGGAGTGCTGAGCTGCTTCCAAACAGCTGCCTATTCCATGCCTCAGCATCAGTGGAGCTGACAGTTTGGCAAGTGCTGTTACCTTAGTCTCAGGTTTCTCTCTTTTTTTATATGCACTTTTTTTTGCTAAAGTTGCATATGGCGCGGGTTTATCTGCCAAGTCCGTGGCTCACCAGTCAAAGGCCAAAAATTGGGTCATTTCTTTTTGTCTTGGCATGGAAAGCCACAGCAGTATTCTGGAAGCCCTTCTTTTAAAGAGCTTTTTCCAAGTTCAGCCCCGAGCTTCAGCAGTCAGCTCTACAGCCAGCTTCACCTGGTTGCTTTACACAGGATGCCAAGCAGCAGGAAATGATCAGACCTGAGCATTAGGAAGGAAAATCAAAGTCATGAACAAGTCAAAACCCAAAATATTCTTACTGTGACCATTTCCAAAATGAATTTTCTCTGATGCAATTTCTTGGAGCAGGACAGAAAGCCTGTCTGGATGGACGCGATGGATGGAACAGCAGCTGGGATGTTGGAGGGCGGAGGGGATGGCTGCAGTTTTGCTTCTCTCCAGCACAGCAAGTGCTGCACTGCAAAGCATCAAAGACAGGACTGCTCCCTCCCCTCCTTCCCAGCAAACCCACGGCTGCATGACTGGCACTGCAGGACCCCAGGGCCAGTG
Source organism: Petroica traversi (assembly GCA_025920805.1). NCBI lineage: Eukaryota > Metazoa > Chordata > Aves > Passeriformes > Petroicidae > Petroica > Petroica traversi. Next base: position 5,367,937 of record JAHLSL010000016.1, read on the forward strand.
GAGTGCAGCACTTGGAGCTTCCCAGGCAGGATCAGCAGTGCTTGCCTTTCACGTGCTGATGGCTGCTTATCTGGTAGGAGGCTCTGCCTCTCAGGGGAGGGAAGCAGAGGAGCTGCTGTGGATTACAGATCCTTTAGGGATTTGCAGCTTCCCTGTCGCTGCTTTTTCTGAAGTGAGGAGCTGAAGCAACGCCAGTACCCACAGCAGAGTGACAGGAGTCCTGGAACAGCAGGTCTGGTGCAGTGGGAATAAATGGTTTGAATGCTTTCCCATCTGCTGCTGCAGCACAGCACTCAGTCCCCTCTGCAGACAAAAATGAGATTGGTTCAGTCTTCACTTGTAATGCAGGTTATGCCCCAGTAAATCCCTGTGGAGGCTGACATGCACATGCCAGTGCTGCACTCCTTCCTGCCGTGGCTGCTCAGCAGGCTGTGTTCCAGAGGAAGCCTCCTTGCAGTGCAACTGCCAGACTCTTGCAGTCCTCAGGCTGGAAAATGTTTTCCTTGATGGTTCATCAAGAGACAGTACTAAAAGAAAGCAAGACATAATGGGGTCATCTGGAACAGTGCTGCTGCCTGCTCACAGTGGAGCAGTTTGAGTAGAAGGAGCCACATGCTGTCCTATTAAGATGCTCTTTCATGTTGTCTCTGAGTCGGCTGTCGTGGTGTGTGCAGTGCATTGTTCAGTGTTCCCCTCCAGCTGAGTGCCCTGTTCCTGGATTTCCATGCTGGCATACCCTGGGAGAGCATGTTGTAAAAATTTGCTGCATTGCAGCATTTTGTCTGGAGCTCATAGTGTGGAAGATGTATTTTTTCTGAGCTACATGGACTCTCTCTAGCATGAGTGTGCATCCACCATGTATCCTTGAGCACTGCAACATTCCTTTTGGCCAGGAAAGGGCATGTCCTGATCACTCCAGTGTGCACATCTGGTGGAAGTCCTGTGGAAGATTTTTAGTGTTCAGTCTTTTTTCCTTACTCTATATTCCTCTTAGAGAAAAGCAGTCGAGCCACTGACAATCAGATTGATGAAAAGGGAGGGGAATTTGTTGTTTATTTGAAAATGCCCAATTTGGAGCAAATACTGGGTATTGGAGGCTCTGTTGAGCTCTGAGAAATGGAGTTCCATAGCTATTAAGAGAGGGAAGGAAATCTTTCTTCCTTTAACCTACTTGGTTTGTCTTCTTCAATTTGACCTGTCATGCCAGCTAACAGATTGCTGTCACTTTAAAGAACGTGTTTTATAGATCCTGTGTTATGATCTCTGCTTCACTCATAGAGCACATCCCCATTTTTCACCTGTGTACAAAGAGTGAGGAGCTGTGATCTGCAGGGGTGGGAGGTGCAGTGAGGTTTGAACAGAGGGACTCACACTGAAACTGCCCTTGTGTGTGGCCTCAGTAGCCCCAATGTTTCATGAAAGCTGAGCTGGTGCTGCCCAGAGACACTTGACCAATGTTTCTTTGTGTTCCCTGGGGTTGATTTGCTGTAAAACGTTGTTCTAAATTGAATTAATTTGGCTTCTTTTTTGTAGCTGCTGGATACGACACTGTTTTGGGCTGATTAATCACTTTTCTTTGCAATATTGGGAAGCTGTGCATTTTCCCTTTGTGGTTTCTTGCCTGGATATAGCAATGATCCAGTGAGAACTGCACATGGTCTGTGCTCCCAGGTGGCTGGAACAGAATGTAGGAAAATACCAGTACTCAGGTGCTGAGTGGTGTAGGAAGAAAGTGGCTGAGGAAAGAGTCACTCCTTGTAGGCTGACTGGCTCAAGAGCCCATTTATGTTTTGACTGCAGCAATCCTTTAGAAAGGACAATTCTTAATAAATATTTCCCTGTGGGATTTCACTCCATGTTCTGCTCTCTGTGTACTAAAGTAGAGTCTGACCTCCACATCATCAGAAGCACTTCATCCTGTAGCCAGTGGAGCTGGTACCTGCTCTGTCAAAACAGAGTATGGGACTAAATAGCTTCCCTTGCCCTTTAGGAACTATTAATAATTAATTCTATATCCTCTTGTGTCATTAAGCAGCTTTAAGGCACCTTGTACAATGTAGCTTTCAATTCATTTAGTAAGTGACCTCCAGAAGAACTAAAAAAGACTTTTCTGTGTACAGCAAGGTCCAGTTCTTGGGGTTTTGGTGACCTGTAAATATCCTATTCCTCAGTTCCTGTTCAGATGTAAAAATGGATTTTTTTTCAGTATTTTTTTAAACTTTATTAAAAGATCAGCAAACAGTATTTGAAGAGAAGCAAGGTAGAGACAAGTCAGGACAGTCTGTGTAACTTGGTTTCCCTGCTGTGATGCAAATGTGTAAAATAAAGATTGACCAGAAAGAAGTTTTTAATGCATCTCATTTTCTCCTCCTGAACTGCCAGCAGCCAAGCTGACCCTTTGATCCCAAAGTCTGCATTTCCCTGTGCTCAACTTCTGTTTCCAGCCATCAACATCTGCATCATGGATACAGGGACAAATCACAAAACCTGGGTGGAAAACTTCTTTTGAAGGGAAGAGCTTTCCTGTCAGTGACCCAGTGAGGTTCACTGAGGTGCCTTTTCTTGAGCTCCAGGTACTGGAGCTGTGCTTATGTGTACTCAGCTGCTCTTTTAGGTGTGTAAGCTGAACTTGGGCAGTAGTTTGTGCACTGAGTCTTGAACAAAAGTTTCTCCTAGCCCTGTGTCTCCTGCAGGCTGGGGCAGGCAGGAATGCAGGAGCACCCAGGTGTGTTGCTGCTCTCCAGCCCTGTGATCTGTTTGTTCTCTGGTGTCAGCTGGCTGGGTGAGGGCAGACAAGGAGCTGGTGCTCTGAACCTTGGTGTCCAGGCACAAATTAAGGCTAGAAACTTACTTTTAAAGTAATATCTTTGGTGGATCTGCCACACTATCTCAGAGGGGCAAGTCCTTGACCTGTTTTAGGTTAGACTTTTGGTGATTTGGGACGTCTGTAGCTGTGCTCTTTCTGAGGTGTTAGGATCTAACCTTGCATTTCAGTTCTGCAGACTGGCTGGGTTGGCAGGGATGAGGAGGGCACAGCATTCCTGTCAAGTGTTCCTCCTGATAATCCCCCATCCCTCAAAAGCATATGTCCTTCAGCACGAAATTGGAGTGTTCAAGATGTTTCTTACAGTTCAGCCTATGGTTCTCATCCTACCACCGAGGGGTGATGCCAGAAATAGCCTGTCTTCTCCACCCTGCACCTCCCAAGCAGCCAGTTCTGTGTTGCCTCAAGCCTCTGGGTGGGTGGTGTTTTACCAGGGAGCTAAACTATAAAAAGTACTTGGAATTTGGATTTCTTAATACCCCACTGTAGTTTAGAACAAACTTTCCTGATGCAGGTGGTCGCTGGTTGTTGCACTGGAGTGGCCTAAATCTCTTTAATGCAGCTTTCTCCAAACTGAACATCCTCTGCATATTCTGTCTGTTGTGTATTGGCCTTAAAACATTCCCCCTCAGCATTCCCTGACAGCAGCTCTGAGAGTCACCCGAGGAGCTGCCTGCACTGAGCCAAAACATCCCTCAGCCATAAGGAAAGGTGAAATGTTAGGGGTGGAGTGGGTAAGGTGGGACTAAATTGTGGGAACACTCACTTGAGAAGGAGACCAAAGGAAGTTATCAGTGGAAAAATTGATTTCTGACCGTCTTCTGCAAGGAGACACAAAGAAGAGCTCCCAGTATTTGAAGTCTTGCAAGCAGAGGTCATCTGGCAGACTTGCAGAAGAAACAAAACCTGAGCTAACAAAACTCTCCTCAGTGTTCTGTGTTTGGATGTGATTTTGTAGGTGTTTTCCTGCCTAGGGGAGGTAAATTGTTCTACCTGCACTAAGTTTTTTCTTCCAGTGTCTGAAATTCCCAGCTGTCTGATCATTTGCAGCTCCCCGTTGCAGTCCTGGCTGCCTGCTGTCAGAGCTTGTGCTCGAGCAAGGTTATCTTCATGACTGCAAAGAGCTGCCTTCTCCTTAAATTTGCTTTTGCCTTCCTTTGCCTTCTGACTGACAGGTTCTAATGAGGGGAGAGTGTTGTAGTGCCCTGTATAGTGAGTGGTCAATAAAAACTGAATTGCTTTGCACAGCGAGGTAATAACACAGCTGATCCTGGTACTGGGGCCCTTGGTTAGGAGACAAGGGCTTTCTTCTGTCATAAATAGTAGAAAGTGCATGTCATTTATTCCTTTTCTCCCCTCTCATCCATGGAAAATGGTAATTGGGGGTGACACTCTTTGTTGTGGCTCTTCTCCCCTGTGGGATATTTTCTGTGGGGTGGCTGAGACATAATACATGAGATGGCTCTTGTATTCCTGAAAAAAAATAAACAGGCATGTGAGGTGAGGTGAGGTTGTTGCAGGGGTGGCAGGTGGAATAGGTGAGGATTAAAATGGAAGGGACAGTGTGAAATTCCTTTTACTGCTCCCTCTTGGGATGATTGTGCTGAGCTTAGCAAGAGCATCCTCAGCAAAAGGAGCAGTTAAACCATGGGTCACCTGGAGGTTTAGTAATAAGTTTGGGGTGAGGACATTGTTCTGGGGTGCAGATCTTCTATGTGCCTCAGTCCAGAGTCACTTTGGTCAGGTGGCACAAGGTCCCCACGATGTCCCATCACCAGCTTGTCCCTGGGAATGCACCCACTGCTTCCTGCGGGTGTGGAACAGTCACTGTCAGTGCTCCAGCTGCCTCTTCCCTGAACTGCTCAGATCTTTGTTCTGCAGGAGCTCTGTGAAGCTGGAAGGAACCTCCACCCAGCACAGCTGTGAAGGTATTGATCTGCCTGTCCCGGGAGAAGCCAAACTTGTTCATTTTGGGATGGATCTCACACCAGGAGGCAGCAGCCAAGTTGGAGGGGCTACAAAGAACAGCTGCAGTGACTCAGATGAAGCTATTGGGCAATGGCAGAAGAAGACAAGAATTAAAGCTGTAAGCCTGACTAAGTGATGATTAAAGACAGCCAAGGAGGTGTAGCTGAGTACAAAATGGCTGCATGGGGGGGAACCCACAGAAACAGGTTTGGAATGAGTGTGCTGAAGGCTGAGCTGGGGAGAGGTGAGATGTAATGAAAGCAGAGGAAAACAAGATGTTAGGAGAAACCTGCCAATGAGTTTCTCCCTGGAGAAATAGAGGCAGGTCTGTGTTGTTTTAGATAATCAACACTAGGCTGGACAAATCATTGCTAAATACACTGCAGGGAATGACCCCTCGTTGGCTGTGAGCTGGATGAAATGCCTGCCTCAGCCATTTTCCATTTGCTTATCTCAGTGGGAAGTATATTGCGTGCATAATTCCTGGTTTGGGGGGTCATTTTAGTTTTGCTGTTAAAGCTCACAGATGCCTTGAGAGAGCCTGGCTGCTCCTTAGGAGGAGCACGTTGAGATGAAGTTGGTTGGTGCGTGCCCTAATCTGTATTCTGAGTCAGTCGGGGTTTAACTGTTGCCACAAAATCTGAGCAGAAATTTCTGCTGGGATTTACCAAGCACACAGTGCCCAAGTGTTGCCATCAATCAGAGCAGCCTTATGGGAGGCAACAATCCAAACTCTTAAACTGCAGCAAAATCTGAAGAATAGGTACAGGTCGATCAGGTGGATTTTGTGTGTTTGGATGTTTTTGGGGATTGTTGTGGTTTTGTTTTGTTTGGTTTTAATGATTGCAGGGTAGGATTTGGGTGGGCAGACATTACTGCTGACTGCACAGTTTGCTTACAAAGCTTGCTCAAGAGACTTGTGCCTTGTCTTAAAGCCAGAGCAGGTCAGCACCAGCTGCCCCAGCCTCCACTGCCCTCAGCAGACAGACCCCAGGCACCGAGGGGCTGATCAGCCCATGTAGGATTTGTGAGTAATCAAGAGGCTGAATTCTGTGTGGTTTGTGGCATGAAACCCACCACCACCCCATTCCCTGTGCCCTCTGCATGCCCAGAGCTCAGCACCGAGCTGCCTTCAGAGCAAACATCTGGGCAGGATCACAGAAGAGCTGCGAGCCACATGCCTTCCCTTTATTTTGAAGGTTCTTAAAATATGTATATTTTTGTAAAGCTTTGTTCTGCTCCAAAGCTCAGTATTTCAGCTTTAAGGACACTTCCCTCACAGATTTGGGGTTTGTTGTTAAAACCCCTGGCTGAAGCTTGGCACCAGACCTGGTGAGCCGTGCTCAAGTCACCTGCAGGGTGTGGAGGACAATGAGGAGAAGAGCTTCTCCAGCCCCTCTCCCAGCCCTGAGGGTGCCCGTGGATGCTGTCGGGAGTCTTTGCTGCAAAACGCTGCTGCTGCCTGTGTGACTGCGATCTTATCTCGCCCAGACAAAGTGCACAGCACGCCTTGGTTGTCCTTTCGAGGAGCCTTTTATTTCCAGTCTGTCTGGAATCAAGCCTTGGCTCAAGGTGGCTGGGCTGAGCTCTGCAGAACGAAGCCGGCAGGAGCAGAACGAGGGTGATTTCCCACCTGCCAGCCGGGATTGGGGATGTGCTGTGGAGGAAGCCCGAATGAAGATCCCCAAAACCTCCTCCTGCTTGGCTTTGTCTCAGCCCAGGGCTGCTGCAAACTGCAGGCAACGGGAGAGCAGCTGATGAGTTCACCACAGCCACCCTTCCCGGCTTCCTGCATTAGCATAACAATTACAGCCCCAGAGGCTGTAAAGAGAATACAGGCTTTAAAAAATAAACTGGAATTTAACAGAGAAATTAATAGCGTGGCAAATGGTAACGCTCAGCGCGCCGGCTGCGTGCCGGGCTCGAGCGACAGCCGAACGTGCAGCCTTGGCACCGCTTGCTTTCCAGACCTTCCGCTGCATTTGGCCATCATTTCAATATCTGCACTTCCATTTCCTCGGGAAAGAGCCTGCAGGGCACCGTTCCTGCTGCCGCTTTCCCAAAAACCTGGTGTGTCTTGTGTCTGTTGCGTTTGTCTGAAGCCAAGTGATGTATTGGCATTAAAATTCTGTGCGATAGAAATTAATTTATGGCAGTGATAGCCATAGAGCTGCTGGAGTCCGAGTCTTGGAGTGTTTTGGGTTATAAATCTTGATTATTTTTTTTTTGAGGGCTTTCTTATTTAGTCATTTAGAGCTCAGCTAACAAAGCAGTTGGGAAATGCCAGCACTGGGTGCTTGCTGTGATTCCAGGGGCGAAGCAAGAGCAGCTCACTCGCATCTTGTAGAGCATAAAAGAGCGTCAGGAACACCGGGTTGGTGAGCTGGGAGCTGTGGAGTCCCGTTGAACGCAGCTCCCAGTCCTGAGATCATCCCTGTGTAACATGGCTGTAATCTGAGATGCGGTGATGCCTGGAAGCCGAGGGTGTCCCCAGGACGAGCTGCTGCATTCCTGAGCTTGTGGTTGCTGCACCAGGATGTTGAACTCACTGTAATGGCATTTTTTTTTTTTCAAATCCACTGGAAAAGCAGCTATTTTGGTGGCTCTCTGTGCCAGCGGTGGCCATGGCTCATCTGGGGGAGCAGCCAGAGCTGATGCCAATAATTCCTTTGGCTCTTTTTCTGATTGAGTCAGATCACTCAAGCATTAACCTTAAAATAGCAACTATTTTTGTAGTTGATATAATTAATCTCCTCTGTGTGTATGTTCCTTCCCCATTCCAGGCTCTGATGCTTCACCACTCCCCTGCTGACCCACTCCTGCTTTGGCACCAGAAAACCCTGAGCAAAACTTGGCTTTTCCACAAAAAAAAAGCACAAACTCCAGGCTGTGCGTGCTCTGCTCCGTGAGTTCACTGCCAGACCGAGGTCTCCAGTCACAGATTCCTCGCTCGTGGTCTGTTGCTTTTGGAGCATCTTCTCGATGTGCTTTTGGGTGGGTGGATGTGGACGGGGGATGTTCACAAGCTGACAGGACTGGGGGTGACACTGGCCACAAAGACAGCTGTGATGGATGGGTGGGTGGATGTGTGGGTTTCGTGATGCGGGAGGAAAAAGCGATTTGGAGAAGCCTGAAGCTTTGAGCGGACCCCGTGTGGCGCCTCGTCCAGCCCTGGGAAGGGGAGGAGCGAGGAAGGGGATGGGATGGGCTAACCAGAGTCCATCCCCTGCCTCTCTTCTCCCTTTCCTGGGGCAGCTCCTGCGTCAGAGCGCTTCCAAGAGTGCAACTGCGCCGTGCTGGATGCTGCCCCATCCCAAATTTCCCGCCCCACAAGCTGGGATTCAGTGGGTGCTGTGCTTGGGCTGTGTGACAGCACTGGTTTTTTAGGTCTGAGCACATCGGTGAGGAGGATGAAGGGGGAAAGAAAAGACCGTTTGTGATGAAGCACAGAGTGAGCACGCGAGATCGGGGCGGGCTGCACCTCGCTGCTTGCATGCAGTGCTATTCCCACGAGGCAGCTGCAATCCCGGCAATTAAATCAGGAAGGATGCGTTGGGGAAAACCCCCGTGATGGCGTCTGAGGCTGCTGCTGAAATGTGCACAGCCTGGTGAGCCCACGTGGAACAAAAGGCTGCGTGGCTGAGCCTGACAGACTTGCTGTGTCCTGGGGAAAAAACTCCGGGGTTTTATTAAACACTTTGAAGTAGATACCCGAGGAAGGAAAAGCCTTCTGCAGACACACACAGGGCTGTGCAGCCCACACAGCTCCCAGCTTTTACAGCCAGAACGTGGAGCATCGGATCCATCCCAAGCTCCAGCGCTGGCAGGAGAGGTAACAGCTTCCCTTTGAGCAGGAACCCGCCCTGACAGCAAATATCACCCGGGGAATGATCATTTCCATGGCTGCACTGTGGGGATCAGGCAGCAGGAGCCCTGAGAGCAGCACTCGTGTCTTAATCAAAAAGCCACTCTGGGTCAGGGCTGGGCTGGCTCTGAGCCTGTCCTGCAGTTGCTGCTGGTGGGAGATGTGAGCAATGCCTGAGGTCTGCCTTGGAAGAGAGAGCCAGGGGATCTACAAAATAAAATACTCTCAAGGACTGCCCTGCACTGGATTTTCCTCTGAGCAAACAACTCAGCTGCTTCCCGGGCACACTGACCACATTCAGCTGGGCACAATTGTTTTGTGCCCCAGTCGCTGTTCAGATTCCAACCCTGTCAGCCCCAGGAGTCTTTCCAGGCTTGGGCTGTGATTCTCTGCCTGTAGAAATGTCACTTCATCCTAGAAAATGTCACTAGGGTTGTTATTTAAACAATAATGGGGTTAAAGCTAATAATTGGGAAGTGAAAGTGACTGGCTTGCTTAGTTTCCGATTACTTTTCTCCTCTCGTCTGTGTGATTTGAGTTCTCTCCTCAGAGTTCTGCGTGGTGGAGGCAGGGTAGAGTTTTAAATAGAATTAAATCCTTTCAACATCAGTTTTGCAGCAGCAGAGCCTGTGCTAGAATGCCTGTGCTGTGCAGGGAAGGTTTGGGGCCTCTCTGGACCCCCAGGCAGGCACAGCCAGGTCATGCTCTGCACACAAAAGGACACCCCTGCTGTGATGCAGTTACAGCCCAGGGACCACAGATGAAGGGAAATACAGCAAAAATTGTGTTTTGCTGATGGGCAGCAAAGAAAGGGCTGCACAGGACATTTTTGCAGCACGTTTGGGGACTGGACTGGTCTCTGCTGAGGTCTGTGTTGGAGTCACAGGCCTTTGTCCCTAAAAGCCATGCAGATGTTGGGAATGACTGGGAGGGCTGCTGGAGGGGAGCACAGCCCTACAGAGCTCTCCCTGCCACGTGCTGCCAATCCCCTGTCGCTCAGTGCCATCCCTGCAGCTCATCCCCCGGGCTGTGCTGTGCTGGGACGTGGTGGTGGTGTTTTTATCCTCTTCTGCCTTAATGAGCTCCTTTGTGCTGGGTAATGGAGGACGAGGCATTTTAGAAACATCCACTTGGGGAATGTATCCCTGGAGAAGTGAGTGTCAGGCAACGTTTGGCTGGTTAAAAACAATAAAGGTGCAAAGAGCAGTGCTGTGTCAGCTGTGCTCCTCTGTGTCCTCTGCAAACAGCCCGTGTGTGTTGTGCTGGGCTCTCCAGCCTCGCAGACAGGTTTTGCTGTATCCAGGCACGGGTTTTCCCCCTCTCTGGCTGCTCCCACAGGAGTCCAGGCAAGCCCAGGCAGCCTCGGCAGGGCCCTCATTGCAACACAGGCGGCAAGAAAATTGTATTTATCGTGTGCAGCCAATGACTGCACACAGACACCGAGCTCTCGCGGAGGCACAAAGCCCTGCCTGGGTTTGAGGTGGGGAAAAGCCGGCTGCTGCTGCTTTAACACTTGTATGGTTTCCTGGCTGCACCACAAACCTGCTGTAGGTTGAATCTGTGGGGCTTTTGAAGTGAGTGAACTTAATCTCTCTGTGTACACATTGCAGAGAGTGAGTGAAGGCTCAGTGGAGCCCTGGTGTGAGGGAATGGTAGAATCACAGAAGGGTTTGGATTGGAAGGGACCCTAAAGGTCATTTAGTCCAACCCTCTTTCCAGGTAGAGGCACCTTCCTCTAAACCAGATTGCTCAGAGCCCCATCCATCCTGGCCTTGGACACTTCCAGGGATGAGGCAGCAGCAGCTTCTTTGGGAAACTGTGCGAGGGCCTCAGCACCCTCAGAGAGAAGAATTTCTCCCTGATATCTAATCTAAACCCTGCCCTCTGTCAGTGTGGAGCCATTCCCCCCCCGTCCTGTCCCTTCACGACCTTGTCCAAAGTCCCTCTCCAGCTCTCCTGGAGCCCCTTTAGGCACTGGAAGGGGCTCTGAGGTGTTCACAGAGCTTTCCTTTTTCCCAGACTGAACAATCCCAGCTCTCTCAGCCTGAACATCCTGAGCTGAAAGGGACCCACAAGGATCCAACTCCTCCAAGGCAGGAACAGACCCCTCTTCATCTGGGGAGCCCAGGGGCTGGAAAATGCTTCTACACCTGGAGGTGTTGATGTCCCACCAAGGTCACCCCCGCACTCCGAGCTCAGCCTTGCTCCAGGCTCTGTGTTCCACCGCCAGCTCCCTCTCTCCTCATCCCCCGCTGCCCATCACCCCCTCAAAGCAGGACCCCGATTCCCGACATTTCCCTCCGAGTGTTCCCGCTATCCCTGCGGGGCGGCTCGGGGGGATCCCGTCGGCGGGGGCCGCTCTGGAATCCCCCTCCCTCCCGGCTCCTCCCGCCATTGGGAGCGACGGGGCCGTGCCGGAGCCCCCTCCCCGTTCCCGTTCCCATCCCGTTCCCATCCCGATCCCGATCCCGATCCCGC
>JAHLSL010000016.1:5379471-5395571 GCA_025920805.1 Petroica traversi
GCTGCAGTCCCACGGCAGCGGTTGCGGGAATTGTCCTCCCCGGAGCCCGCAGCAGCTCCCGGAGCGGGGTGCCGGGAGGCTGGGTGGCTTCCAAAGTTTGGGTGCGTTACTTGGAGGGGTTCCCTTTGTTATTGCGCTCTGAAGTGGAGAGAAGAGCCCGACACCGCGAGTCCGGTATTTTTCTGAGTATCTCAGTATCGGTTTAATAACCTGATTTTCTGAGCGAGTGGCTTTCCCGTCTGGACCTCCACCGTAATCTAATTAACGTGGCTGGTGCCACAGCCATCCAGTTTTAGCAAAATCGTTTTTTCCCTCTGAAGGATGCACAAAGGGAACAAAGGCTTTGGTGGCTCAAGTTTGCCTCCCCGCTTGCAGGTCGCAGATATTCCCCAAACGTGCAGCAGACCTGCGAGCTCTCCCCTCTGTCATTGCTGCAGTCCCACGGCAGCGCTTACCCAAAAAGGCAATAGATTAGGATGCAGCAAGTTCTCCCATATGGAGAAGAGGCAATACTGGTGCATTGCACAACACTACACCGGGGCTGCTCTGCCGTGGCACAGCCGGCGGCAGGCGGGAGCAGGGCAGGTGCTGGGGACACGTCCGCATCGCCAGAGCCGCTGCGATGCCGGGAGAGGCTGGGGCACCCGGCTGGGCTTCCCGAAAGTGCTCGGGGGGAGGAAATAGTGAGAAGGCGGCAGTGCCAGGTGGGCACGGCCCCGGTGGAGCTGGGCTGGGTTTTGGTGTCCTCACTGCAGCCGCGCCGGGCCGGGGACCGTTCGTGCTGTGCTGCAATCGCCGCTCGGTTTGCAGCCTCTGTGACAGCCTGGTCTGAGATGGAGAGGGATCTGGGGACAGCCAGCCCCAGCACGGCCCCGTGGGCTGGTGATCTCCTGCACCTCTGCACCACTGGTGATCTTTCTGCACCTCTGGGGTGGCTCCTCAGTGCAGGAAGGTGCCAGCACCCGTGGGGCCGACTCAGGGCACACAGGCAGTGCTGCCCCAGGTCTCATTTGCAGCTGAAGGCAGCCAAACACAGCGCTGGTGAAACCAACGTCTTTGGGCACAGGGATGGATGGGCTGGATGAGGCCAGCAGATCACTGCTGTCTTGGATCACTTCATTCCCAACTTTCTGCTCCTCTCTTTTGGGTGCCCTCCCCTTTCCACTGCACCCTTTCCAGGAAGGGCTGTGATCCTCTCATCTCTCCCTCCATGAGTTTGCAGCCTGTCTGGAGCTTTGCCTGCCTGCTCTGGACTCGCTGCCTCTTTTTAAAGACCCTGTATCTGTTCAGGTGAGGGAGCAGCACCCAGCAGCACGTGGCCCTTTGCGTGGCTGGAGCCTGGTGCAGCATCCCAACGTGCCCCAGCAGCATGTGCTGCTGGTGTGGTGCCTGTCAGGGAGAGCTGTCGCTAATTCCAGGCTCTGTTTGTTGAGCTCTGCTCATTCCACCTCTCGTCTCTGGGATTAATTACTTTTGCTGAGCGCTTCTGCCCCTTTTCTGCAGCTGTCAAGGCGAGCGTGCATTCCCTTGTCTGGTGAAGCTCTTCACAAGGCCCTCCCAGGCACGGCTGAGAGCTTCTGATTTATCTTCAGGCCATGGGAGATTGGAAAGATACTCATTTCCTGCTGTGTTTTGGGGAAACCAGGCAGAGGAGAGGCAGGTGAGAGGGCAAAGCTGTGCTGAGTGCAGTGGGAAGAACTAATCCAGACCCCTGTGCTGGTGGAACAGCTGGAGCAGGGGACAGCCACACACACAAATCCATGGCCTGCTCAGGAATTTCTGAGGGCCTGCTTGGAAAAGGGGTTTTTTTTTAGCATGTTGGTGTTTAGGCACCTTCCTGGCAGACACAAGAACATCCCTGGCCTGTGCTCTGTTCCATCTTGGCTGCCACGTTACTGAGCGAGTGCTGTCCCTGCCTCGTGGGTGCTGCTGCTTCTGCTGCTGCTGCTGCACATCTGGGCAGGTGTCTCCAGCAGCCCAAATTGCATTTGTCCCAGGGAGATTCCTGTGGCAGCGTGAGCAGTGGCTGTGGTACCTGAAGGGCTTCTCCCACGCCGGGATTTCCTTCCATTGCATCATTTTCTGTTTGTGTGAATTTCCACACAAAACAAAGCAAATACCCAAAAGGCCCCTCTCAGTTCTGCAGGATCAGAGGGAAATGTCACCCCTTCTCCCTGCCCCACACGGCTTTTCTGCAAATTTATCTCATCCATGGGACACAGAGGACCTCCATTTCCCCTCAGGGCTCTTTGGTGCCTGGGGACACCTTGTGTCCCTTGTCCCCTCTGGGCTCTCCATCTCCTGTGTGTGGTGTTTCTCTGGCTGTGCCTCAGTTGCAGCAATCCTGGCACCAGCAGGAGCAGCCAGGAGAGGAGCAGGGCAGTAGTGACAGGGAGGCTGAGCTGAGGATGCTGCAGGGCTGTGCCAGAGGCCCCAGGGAGCTGCAGAAATATTTTCCTGCCTGCATTCAGAGCAGGTTGTCCCAGGCCCTGCTGGGAACTGGACATGGAAAGGCAGGAGCCTGGAATCCTCATCTCTTGGCTCCCCTCCTCACTCTGCTCCTCACTTACAGTGCTGGGGGCCAGATTTTAATGGCACTTGGACACCTGAAGGACAGAAGGGCTTCTTTGGAGTGCTGGCTGCCCAAGTCCTGTTGGGTTGGACCCATCTCCATGTTCCTTTCTGTGTCTCCGGGCACCTGAGTGCCCAGTGTACCTGGCAATGCCCAGCTCCCCGGCCTGCCAGGTGCTGTGGGGGCAGCCAGGCTGTGGGGCTGCTTAACCCTCCTTGGAGAGCAGGCTGGTGCCACACAGGAGCGTGCAGGAGCAGTCGGTGCTGAGTGATAATAATGCTGAATAATAAATTATGTAATTCTTTGTGCTTTCATAGATCCTGTCATCAAAAAGCCCTCAAAGTGCTTTATCATAATTAATTTATTAATCCTCCTGATGCCTCGTTGGGGTAGCTGGGAGATGCCGTTTGGTGTTGTGTCCCTGGAGGTTCCTTGAAGGAACCACCATCCTCCCTGGATCACATCCTCTTCCATGGGGATTTAAACCTGAGCTCAGCTTGGGCCAGGTGCTCCCAGCTTAGGGCCTCGGTGGGATTTGGGATTGAGTTTAAGAACCTTATGGGGTTCAGAGGGGTCTGCTCAGCTGGAGATTTGTGGAAGTCCCGAGGTGTGGCTGTGGCCTGAATGGAGTGTGAAATGTGCACGTGTGCAGTTGTGGGTGCACTGTGCATGTCCTGGGTGGAAATTTCTTGGTGTGGACTCCTGGGAGAGAAACTGGGAGAGAAAAACCGTGCTGAGTGTCCCTATCACAGCAGCACTCCCAGGCCAGTAACCCTTAAAATCACGAAGCAGTTTTAAAAATATGAGCTTGTTTGAGAAGAGCACATTTTAGCTCTTTTTTCTCAACCTTCCTGGGGTTTTCAGGGTTCCCTTTGCACAGCTATTGCCCATGTCCCGGATGAGCACTGTGTTATTTTGAGCAATAGCTGAGCAATCAGGCACTCCCAGAGCTGTGTCAGAGCAGCAGCATCGCTCTGGGCCAGGCTGGGGTCAGGGTGGTGGGGATGGTGCTCCTGAGGCCACAGCAGGGCTTGGCTGAAGCAGTGGGAGCCAGGTGAGGGTGCCAAAATGACAGAGTGGGTGAGAGGAAGATGCTCTTTTCCTAAGAGCTGCATCCCACCCACTGTGATCTATTTTGTGGATTTTAAACTGGCTCCGGCATCCTCATTTTCTGCTCTTTCACAATAAGCCACAAAATTGGCTCTGTTGCTCGACAGTAATGCAGGGAATTAATGGGCATTAGTTTAAGAGCAAACTATAAACATATTGATTTGTAGTTACGGGGGTACTTGGTGGCGGGTGGAATTCTGTGGGAAAGGAAAGGGAATTCCACGATTGCAGCAGTTCTCAGCCAGGAAAACGGGTTGGTTCCTTGCTGGCTGAGTCAGGCTGGGGCTTTGCTCCATCGTGCCACCCCAGTGCTGAGGAAATGTGCTGGCTGGGCCAGTGGGCAGGAGCAGAGGAGGGACCTTGGTAGCTCCCCCGCTGCTGCTGGTTTATTTTTAGCCTGCGAAGTGTTTGGCCCCAGGCACTGGGTTTCTCTGCCAGGTTGGTTTGTGTTGAAATCCCTCCTGTTGCTCATCCAGCAGAAAGCAGGGTGAGCTGGCCGGGTGGCTACAGACCTGCTATCCCTCAGTGGCCAGTGCTGGGTGAAATTGTCACTGTGGGTGACTTTTAACAGGGCTTGGAGTGACAGGACAAGCGGGAATGGCTTTGAACTGACACAGCAGGGTTAGATGGGATAGAAGAAGAAATTCTTCCCTGTGAGGGTGGTGAGGCCCTGGCACAGGGTGCCCAGAGAAGCTGTGGCTGCCCCATCCTGGAAGTGCCCAGGGCTGGGTTGGTTTGGGACACCGAGGTTGGACCATGGGCAGGAGGTGCCAGAGGGAAGCCCAGGGCTGGTGTTTGTTTGGGGCCTGGTTTTGCTGCAGCCACGTGTGAGCCAGAGCTCTGAAGGGCTTTGCTGTGGTGCAGCCTCACTGCAGGCTCAGTGTGGACCTGCTGTGCTGCCTCTGGAGGGCTGGCATGGTCTGGAGGCACCTCCAGCTCCTTCTCCAAGGCAACCCCAACCTGCTCCCAGAGAATCTGACCCAGGGCATCCCACATGCACTGGACCTGGAGCTCCATAGGTAGGTGCGAGCAAAACAAGTTTTGGGGTTTCAGAAGCAAGTTTGGAGGAGTCCCAAGTTTGGAGCAGCCCTGAGTGGCACCCCGAAGGCTCCCTCTGCAGCAGAGAGGAGCAGCCGTCCCCGCCGGCCACGCTCGCACCGCTGCTGCTCTGGCATCACAAGAATCACATTTCATTTATCCCTGACATGTTAATGGATCTGCTTAACCACTCTCCTGACCTTTGCTGCTGCCGCTATAATTAAGGTTGTGAAACAAGAAGCTCTGAAGGCATCAAAGGAAGCGGCTGCTCCAGGGAGGAGCCTGCGGGCACGCTCACTCTGATGTCGGGGTGACATTTGTGGGGTCGCTTTGGTCCTCCTTCCCCTCCCTGTTCTCATGGATCTTCTAGGGATGCCAAGGGAAGCCAAGGTTGGTGCCCTGGGCAGGGGTGGCTCAGCCCTGGGCATGGTCTGTGTCCCTTCCATCACCATGAGTGCCACGGGGTCCCCAGCCTGGCACAGGAATCCCTCCCCGCGCCTCCTGCCCAAGGAGGGCTGTCTGCTCCATCCACCTGTTTCTCCAGCAGCTCCTGATCGATGGCTGGACCTGCTGGAGCTGCCCTGGGTCTGTGTCACCCCTCAGTGCACAGTGATCCCTGCAGGAGAGACCAGGAGGGCAGCAGAGGTGGCCCTGCTGCCAGCAAGGCTTTGCCTTGAGCTTCCTTCTGACCTTCCCACGGCTCTGGGGAGTGATGGCAGAGCCACAGGGACTTCCTTTCCTTCTGCCCAGAGGGGCAATTTTCTCCCTAAAGGGGAGTTTTCTCCTCTGCCCAGGGCAGGAATTGCTCCTCGAGCTGGGGATGGCACCTTGGAGTGCCAGATCACACTGAAATCCTGTGGCCAAAGGATGGGTTTGAGCAGGTGGCAGGACAGAGCTGCCCCCAGATAGCCAGGCAGGGGGGCTGCTCCATCCCTGCTCCCAGAGCCCTGGGAATCCTCTGGCCCTCCAGGGCATTGCTGTGTCTGCTCTTGGGGAAGCTGGGATTCAATCCTGGGACAGACCTGCTGCAGCCACCAGCTCCTGCTGCGAGGGTGCTTCAGCCTGATTCATTAATTTCCAAATAAAGGCACTGTCCTTTGCCCTTCCTCTCCCGCCTTCGCTTCAAAGAACGACTGCTGCTTTTTCCCTAAACCCAATTTCCAAAGCCTAATGTCGGGCCATTAAATATTTAATAAAGTCTAAAAAGGATTTCGGCTGCATATTGCCTTTCCTGTTGGTGCCGGCCCCGGGGGAGATGAGAGCTGCTCATGGACCTGTTTATCTAGTCTGGGAGCAAGGCAGACCACTAATGGCAACAGCAGTGAGGGGAGAGCCAAACACCCAGCACTGCTCCGAGTGTTGCTCCGTGTCTCAGAGTAACAAATGACACCAATAACAACGTTGGGCTGGAGCTCCCAATGTCTCTGAGGCTCCCGGAGCTGCCGTGGTGGTGGCTGTGTCTGACAGGGTGATGCCTTTTCCTGGTGTTAGGAAAATGAAGCCAGACACGGTTAAAGGGGTTGGGGTCTTTCCCTCAGGATTTGAATCAGGATCCCGTTTGATGCATCCACTTCCCCCAGGTGCCAGCGTGGCAAATGCACCCCCGTCAGTCACACACACCAGTTCTAGACTTTGCACAGCCCAGATCCAGCAAGGGAGCCCAATGCTGGGGCTGGGCTGGGCTCAGCTCGAGTTTCCAGAATCTGTCCTGCCAGGGGCCCTTGGCTTCCTGAGCCAGCAGAATGTTTGGTGTCCCTGGCTCTGCAGCTCTGGGCTCTTCAGTCTCAGGGCCTGCAGGGCACTTACAAAACACTGAGCACTAAACTAAGTAAAAGGTTGCAAGTGTGCATGCTGCTGATACTTGTGGATACAGAGAGCTATGTAAAATGGATATAAAAGAAAATACAGAAATCATTCCGGCATCAGGGAGAGGAGCTGGCAAAGCTGGGCTGGGGATGTCCCGCTGTGCCAGGCAGGCAGCTCTGGCTGTGCTGGTGCCCCCATGGTGGGGCTGCTCCCAAATCCCTTGGGGATGGTGGAGGGATGGGTTCCACACAGGGACACCCCGGGAGCAGGGATGGGCTGAGCTCGGGGCAAGCTGCAGCTGATCATCTCAGGGAGCAAAAGAAAATGACATCAGTCAGATTTCAGAAACAGTTGTTTGCATGGGGGTGACGCCGGTGCCACAGTCACATTTTACTGTCCCTGTGCTGCCTGGGAGCAGCAGCAAAGCCCAGCCAGGGGTGGTCTGGTGGCCCCAGAGCTGGCAGAGAGCACAGGACCAGGACATCATTAAGGAGTTCAACCTGAATTTTAATGAGACCACATCATCAGGGCCAAACTACCCAAATTCCCAAAGTGCTGACATATGGTGTATCCTCAAAGTTCATCAAACTTTGGACCAAAGTCATCAAGCAGGGACCTGAGCGAGCTCTGAGTGTGCCAGGATGGGCAGAGGGACAATCCCAGGGCAGGACTGAGCCCGAGGCAGCCTGGAGGAGTTCACCCCTTCCTTGCAGTGCTGTGCAGCTCCCGTGGGCGCTGGGCTCTGTGCTGGAGCTGGGGCAGAGCACTGGGAAGGAACCTCGTGCCAACGCTCCAGCTGTCCCTGGGATGCTTCACCCCGGCTTACACAAAGCCACCCAACAGCTGCCAAGGTGACCCCGGCCAGCCCTGGCACACAGGGCATCTTTCCCCGCAGGGAGGTGCCCATTCTGCACCAGACAAGACCTGCCCAGCACCAATTTGGGCATTGGTTGAAGTCCCACAGCTGCTGCACTCACCTGCTCAGCTGCTGCCGTGCTCTTTGTAGGGACAGGCCTGGAATTGGGAGTGCCTGTGATGTGTTTAGCCCAGGTAACTCACCCTGCAGGGCCAGGGGCTGGCACTGCCCCCCTGTGCCAACCGATGGGACCCTGCTGTGTCCGTGTTTGCAGGAGTGAACTCTGCACCGAGTTCCTGCAGGACCGAGCTCAGTGATCGCCCTGAGGGACCAGAGGCGAATTCCCCAGGGGTTGCTCAGAGTCTGATGCTGACGCTGTGATCCAGGGCCCGGAGTGAGCGCACGCAAACCCTGCCCAGCCGGGCGGGAGGGAGCGGCGCGCTCCTAATTGGTCAATATTAACATTGGGATGATGCTGAGAGTGGAGTTTGTGTCGGATTTACGTTCAGAAAATTCTTAAATATGTGTTTCGGCGAGACGGGGGGGCGGAGTGTGTTCGGCATGAATTGCAGGGTGTGCGGGGCTCTCCGCACCCGCGTATTTTCCGCATGAGCGCCCCGGGCTCTTCCGCATCGGCGCCCAATTAGCTCACGCATGAGCACCCAATTAACACACCCATGAGCGCACAATTAATTTACATGTGAGCACCCGGCTGGGTTCGTGCATGGCTGCCCGGTGAATCCCCGCAGGATCGAGCGCTGCTGCTCCGTGCATGAGCGCCCTGGCGGCTGCTGCATGAGTGCCCAATTAATTGGCGCTCGTGCCCGCAATTAGCTCATGCCTGAGCGTCCAATTAATTCATGCATGAGCACCTGATCCGTTCACACCTGAGTGCCCAATTAGTACGTGCACAAGTGTGTTATCTCCTAATTACACTAATTTACACATGAGTGCCCAATTAGCTCACGCAGGAGTGCCCAGCGAATGGACGCGTGACTGCTCAATTAATCCGTGCATGAGCGCCCCGTGAATTCATGAATGCCCAAAAAATGGATGCATGAGCCCCCAGCTGCTTCGTGCATGAGCGGCCCTTTCACTCTCGCCGCAGTTCATGCATGAGCACCCAATTAGTTCACCTAGGAGCACCCACAGAATTTATGCACGAGTGCCCAATTAGCCCACGCATGATCTGCCGGGGTGTTTGTGCATGAGTGCCCCTCTGGCTGGGGATGGGTGCCCAGTTAGTGCGTGCATAAATGCCCCGTTCCTTCATGCCTGAGCACCCACTTCGCTCACGCAGGAGCGCCCGTGTGGGTGCCCGATTTCCCCCGGCCCGGGCACCGCGCTGAGCGCCCACAGCGGGTTTAGGCAGCCCCAAACCCGATGGGAGCCCCAGCCTGGGGTGATGTGCTGTCTCCCCCGGCCTGGGCACCGTGAAGGAGCCACAGGAGGTCCCTGGGTGAAAGAAATGCGGCAGGAATGCCCCTGCCATGACTCAGTGTGGTGCTGGACCAGTTGCCCGTGGGTTGGCGGCCGAGCCCGTGACCTGGCATAGCTGGAGTGCCCTGTGGCGGCGAGGGAAACCACTTGGTGCCTGGAAATAATTAACTGCTTTCCCTGATAAGGCTGCGGTGCCCGCGGCCCCGCGGGACCGAGATGCTGCCGAGGCAGCTGGGGCAAGGAGGGACGTGTGGGGGCTCGGATTGCTGGGCCTTTGGGAGCCCAAACCTGCGTGAGGACAGAGCCGCGCCCTTGGTTTTGGCTACAGGAGCTGAGCTGAGTGCGCACAGACCCGCTCAGGGTACAACCCCTGCCCTGGCACACAGGGGAAGGGATGTCAGCACAAAACAAACCCCTGTGGGGCTAAAACAGCCCGTCACCTCATCCATCCCACCGTGATCAGGGGTCCCTGACCCATTGGAACCCAGCCGCCTCCTGCCGCCCCGTCCCCGCCGCGGTCCAGCGAGCAGCGAGCTCCCTGCGGCAGGGCGGCGGGTGGGGATTTGCAGCCCCGGGTCTCTCCTGTCTGCCTGGAAAACACAAATTAACAGGCTTGAGCACTGATTAACCAGAGCTGATTCTTGCTGCAGTGGCAGCTGGGTGGTGGGAGGAGAGGGGGCACACGAAGGGCGGGTGGTGACGGAGCTGTCAGTCCTCGCCTGTGCCACTGGGATTGATGGAGAGGTGGGGGAGAGGGCTGGGGAGGGGGATTTGGTACCGGGAGCTGCGAGGAGGGGGCTGGGGGCTGCTTGGAGGCTCTGCCCCTCTGCGCTGTGTGAGACGTGCGGCCGAAACCCTCCCAGCTGAGGTGGGAGCGGGAAGGGACCGGCGAGGCAGAGAGGGGCTGCGGTTTGGGGCAGCTCCTGAGCCGCTCTGGGTGCGTGTCCCTGTCCCTGTCCCTGTCCCTGTCCCGGTCCCTGCTCTGGGAGGCCCTCGCCCGGCGGTTCCCGTTCTTTGCGCGGTGTCGCTGTCGCGGTGCGGGGCTGAGCGCTCGGGCTGAGCCTGCGGGGCTCCCGGCTCGGCGATGCCTCTTCCAGCGTCGCGGTTCGTAACAAACGCTAATACTCTGCCTTTATTTAGCGCCTTTCATCCCCAAGGATCCCGGGGCACGCTGCTACGAACAAGCTGCTCCGTGCGCTATTTATAGCCCTCCCGGCGCGGCTGCGGGAGCGGCGCTCCCTGGAGCCCGCAGCTGAGCCCGGCTCCTCTCCGGAGCGCACCCCGAGAGCCCCGTGGGGAGCTCTGTGGGGCTGCTGTGGGTCACCCCTTGTTCTGGGGCATCGGGAGCGCGCCTGGCCGCGGTTCAGACCGCTGCGGGTTGATGCGTGCCGGCTCAGCATCGATGCAGCGGGAGGGAAATGCAGCAGCTGCCGCCGCACAGGTGCTGCTGTGAGCCCGGCTGGGCGCTGCCTGCGGGGAGAGGCAGAGCAGAGGGACAGCCCTGTCCCCGCCGTGTGTCGCCTGTGCCTCGGGGCAGGTGGCTCAGCCGCGCACTCAGCAGCGCGTCCCCAAGGCGAGGCTGCAAGGCGGGCATTCACATTCCTAATTGGTGCCACTCCGAGTGACAACACCCAGCGGGGTCGGGGCGGCTGGGAAGTGGCAGCCGTGCGGGCATCATCTGTCCCAGATCCGAACAGCGGGCACGGGAGGCAGGCGCTGCTCAGCCCCACGCTGGGTCGGGCCGGGCTGGTCCCTGCCCTGGGAACACCCTGCCCCTGGGGAGAGGAGAGGTTTGGTGGCAGTGGAAGGGTCAACCCAGAGGTGGGTGGTTTTCTAAGGGAGATGAGGCTGTGCTCCCGCTTCAGGACAAACCCCACGGATTCCCCGCAGCCGAGGCTGGAGGACAGGCAGCGGTGCCAGCGAGCTGGAGGAGGGATGGGGCTCCGCCTGGCTCCGTTCCAGCATGCACATTAACAAATCCCTCACTGGGAGCCCGTGCTGATTTCCAGCCTGGCACCTGAATGGTTTCCTCCGTCGGAAAAGCCTCTCCTGGGAGCATCACACATCCCTCCTGCGGCACGAGGGGAGCTGGCTCCGTCCCTCCCTCCCGCCTCAGCCCGAGCGTGTCATTACCAGCATTTCTCCTGTACTAAAAAAAGCACAAATTTCTTAATTGTTTCCTGCTGGAGTTGAAAGGCAGCTCCCGGGCCCAAAATAGCACGTTGGGGGAAAAGCAGTCGAGCAAGAGAGAGCAGAAGGCGATTTGCTGGAGGGGCTGAGCCGAGCTCTGCCTGCAGCTCCGGCTGCTGCTGCGGCCCCTTTTGCCTGCCTCGAGGGCTCACCCTCATCCTCCTCCTTCCACCTGCCCTCCTTTGCTCTCACGGGTGCTTGGGCCTGCAGAGCTGGTGCCTGGGGCACCCCCGGGGCATCCTCGGGGTGGAAATCACGGCTGGTGTCTCAGTGAGGGTGTGTGCAGGGAGCCTGTTCCTGTTGGAGATCTCACTCAGCGTCTCTCTTTTGGAATGATGCTTCGGTGCAACCTTTTTTGTTTTTTGTTTGTTTTTGGGATGGGGAAGTCCCTCGGAACTGCAATGATGTTGCAGCCCACCCCAGCTCAGCTGCTGGATGCAGCGTGTCCTTCCTGGCTCCCTCCTGCCAGGAGACTGCCCAAAACAAACAACCCTCCAAAACCCGCCTGTGGCATTGCCAAAGCTCTTCATCCCAGATGCTGAGCATCCCTGTGCCTGCATCCCCTCTCCTGGGCTGCCGAATCCCAGGGGAAGTGTGGGAATTGAAGGATCTGTCCCTCCAGCAACCCCTGAGCTGGGATGGAGGGACCCCCCTGAGCATGGGGACACCTTGGGCACAGCAATTCCTGCTACCGGGGATGCTGGAGCAGGAATTCAGGCAGTGATGAGGTGGAGGGCGTTGTGTGCCCTCCTGGCTGCCCCACTGCTGCCGCCAGCCCTCGCTCTGCACCTTCTGCCAGGCACGTTACAAATCTCTTTGATGGAAAATTGCTTTTTTATTTTTTGCCATCCAAGGTAATTGGCATCTGTTGGTGTGTCTCCGGTCTCTATTTTTATCAGCCGTTTGCACATTGACATCTCCGCTTGCCTCATTATCCCCGCACCTTTCAGACCTGTGGCTTTTTATCATTATTTAGATGCACAACTCAAAGGAAATGCCAAATGAGGCCGTTCCCCCTGTGCCCACCTGCTGGCACCTGGGGAGGCACAGGCACCGCTCCTGCAGTGGGACATGCAGTGACAATGCCAGCCCCCTGCCCAGCATCCCGGGTCCCTCAGAGCCCTTCCCCTGCTGGGGACATTTTCCATCTCAGCACTGTCCCTCGGCTGGGGACTCTCGGGGTTGCCAGTGCTCTTTTTTCAAGCTTGTTGCATTTTTGGGGTTTTTGCAGAGCCTCGTGAGACTCCCCAGGGTGCTGGGATGGGTTTGAGGATGTTTCTCCAGAGGCAGCTGCACCTGGGGGATGCCAGCCCTGGGGCTGTGCCTGTGCCCACGATCACTGTGGCGATGCCAGGCAAGAGCCTTCCCTGAGCCGCCTCCAGGCAGATGTTTCTGCAGATGTTTTCAGAGATGTTTTAGCTCTGGGAAGGTGAGACAGGGCCAGATCCTCCCCAGGCATGATCAGCTTGTCCCCTTCATGGTCCATAGCTCCTTGCAGCCGTGGTTCTGCACTCCCTGAGCACGACACAAAACATCTTGGGGGGCTCCCTGGTTTTGGGGTTCCCCAGACCTGCAGCCCTGGCGAATGATCCACCTGGGCTGGCCCAGGCTGTGCCTCAAAAGCAGTTGCTGCCACGTGGGGAGCGCTTGGCAGTGCATGGATCAAGTGAACCCCGGGGCATCCCCAGGGAATTGTTGGGAGCCCCAGGGCATTCCCCAGGGAATTTACTGGTGGGCAGTGCAGAGGAACAGCGGTCACTGCAAAAGCACTAAACTTGTCTCTTTTTTCCTCTTTTCTCCTGTTTTCTCTTGCAGTCACGGAGAAGGAGGTGCAGCAGTGGTGAGTGCCTGCCCTGGTGGGGAGCTGGCTGGGGTGGGGCTGTGGGCAGGGGACAGGAGCTGGTGGCACTCGGCCACTCCCCTGAGCAGGGACATGCAGGAGGTGTGGGCAGGGGCACCCATACTGGGGTTCAGGTGCTGCCTCATAGGGGGGACACCAGAACTGAGGGGTTTTCCTTGTGCTCCCTGTGCAAGGGCTGGGTCCTGATGGCTCGTCCCTCCTCATATGAGCAGCCAAAGAGCGTGGGGACATGGGGACTGTCCAGCTGGTGACCTCTGCAGGAGCTGGTGCTGTCCCAGCATGTCCCCTCCTGCAGCAGAGGCTGTCAGGGGTGGGATCCATGGTTTCTTTTCCGTGCTCTCACTCCGTCCCCTCCACCCCACCGAACACAGCACCCTAGAAAAGCCACAGCTTCCCTTTCATCTCCCTATCCCACCAGTCAAGGTTTGCTTTCTTTATCTCTTTCTCTCCTGCTTCCCCCCCTCCCGATGAGTCATAGCTGCAGCAGCAGTGTGAAAAAGATGTCACCGCCACTTCGCTTTCCCACCGCGCCCCCCCCGTCCCCTCCTCCCCCAGCCCTGTCCCGCTGCAGCGGGCGCCTGACAGATCTGGGATGTGTTGCATAACACTCACGCTCCCCACGAGATCCCCGTGGGGTCCCACATGCTCCCTTCGTGCTCCCTGCGTGGTGCCCACACCCACGGAGCCAGCGCGCCCCTTCCCTGCACCCTCGGGGGCAGTTGCACCTTCCAGCACCCAGGTCTGGCCTGCAGCTGGGCCGAGGGTTTTTGGGGTGTTTAAGCATTGATGGGTTTTGGAAACGACCTGGGCTGTGCCACCTGAGGACACAGAAACCCCGCTGTGCCCCCCAGCTCCTCTGAGCAGCTTTTGTTTGGGGTTGTGCAAAAATTATCACGGAATATCCCGAGTTGGAAGGGACCCACAAACATCATAAGTCCAACTCCTGGCCCTGCACATCCCAGGAATCCCGTGTGCCCACAAGTGTTGTCCAAACACTCCTTGAGCTCTGGCAGGCTCGGTGCCATCACCACTTCCCTGGGGAGCCTGTTCCAGTGCCCAGCCACCCTCACCAAGCTCAATGGTCACTGTGCCATTATTTTTTGCCAGGGCATCTGCAGCGTGGCATCGCTGTCAGTCCTGGCTGGACAGTGGGTCCCTGTGACCTCCCATCTCCCAAGCAACGTCCAGCACAAGCCTGGCTGTGGCCTTGTTGTGGGCTGGCAGCAGGTTGGAGCAGTGCAGTGGGCACCACTCGGTGTCACTGGTGCCACTCACTGCTTGTCCCCACTGCCACCCTCCCTGTGGTGCCCACAAAGACCTCACCCACACTGCTGGGATGCTGTGGGTGGGAGATGGGAGTGACAAGGGAGCACCTGGGGACCTTTCCAGCTCCAGCACTGGGGAGAGCCTCATCCCAGCTCCCCAGGGCTCAGCAGGGAGACTCCCTGGGCCATGCTCTGCCCTCAATTCGCAGGTACAAGGGCTTTATCAAGGACTGTCCCAGCGGGCAGCTCGATGCCGCTGGCTTCCAGAAGATCTACAAGCAGTTCTTCCCCTTCGGTGACCCAACCAAATTCGCCACCTTTGTTTTCAATGTCTTCGATGAGAACAAGGCAAGTGTGGGACCCCGAGGCACGGCCAGGGCTGGGCCCATGAGGGTGGTGGGATGGGTTTGGAATGCGCCTGCGTGGCACTGGAGGAGCAAAATATTCCAGTGCTTCCTGGGGCGTGAAATTGAAGTGGCGCAGCTGGAGCAAACCCCCGCGCTTGTTTTAGTTCAGGAGAGTCACATGGGGAAGGGCGATGAGGTGGCAGAGCAGGAAAGGAGAAATGCAGGGTGATTTGGGGCCGCTGACAAAGCCCATCCATGCGGTGCCCTCTGCACTCCACAGCCGCTCCTGGGCTGGGCACCAGCAGCTGGATCACGGTGCTGAACATGCATCACTCCTCCCTCCCTGCTGCCTTTTTGGATGAGCCCCTCAGAGGGGACACGAGGGCTGGGAGGGCTTTGCTGGACAGGGGCGGCAGCAGCATCTTGACTCCTTCTTTCTTCCCCCAGGACGGGAGGATCGAGTTCTCAGAGTTCATCCAGGCCCTGTCGGTCACCTCCCGGGGGACGCTGGACGAGAAGCTGAGGTGTAAGTGCTCCCCAAGGGATGCTGGGGGGCTCAGCCCCACGAGGGTGTGTGGGGTGTGCCCAGGGTGGGGACCACAGTCCCAGCCCCTCGGTGCTGCTCTGACTTGCAGGGGCATTCAAGCTGTACGACTTGGACAACGACGGGTACATCACGAGGAACGAGATGCTGGACATTGTGGATGCGATTTATCAGATGGTGGTAAGAGGGGCAGGGGGGGCACAGGGTGAGCGGCCCCTGGGGGTCCCTGCTGGGCTGGAGCTTGGTCTGTGGGAATGCTGAAACACCCCCAATTCCTTCTCTGGCCTTTTTCAGTGGGGAGCTGTGGCCAGGGCAGTGTCTGGATCTGGTTGCTGAGGGTGGTTCTAGTGCCAACACTGTCCCCTTCCCCCCCTGTCCTGATGTGGGGTGTGCGGGGACAAACCTCGCCTAGGGACACCCTCCAGGCAGGGCACGGATGGATGTGTGACCAGGTCCTGTCCTGCTGCTGCAGGGAAACACAGTGGAGCTTCCTGAGGAGGAGAACACACCGGAGAAGAGGGTGGATCGGATTTTTGCCATGATGGACAAGGTGAGGATGCTCGAGGGGTTTTCCCCATGGCCAAGGGACTTAGGAGGGTCCCTTTGCTGCATCTTGGCTCCTGCAGCTGCCTCCTTCCCCCACCGACACAAGCTCTGAGCTGCTGCCGAGATCACTGTGGGACACCCACATCCCTCTGGGATCCTTGTATCCATTTCAGGTCTCTGAGGTGGCGTTGTCCCCTCCATGGCTGCAGGCACGGGTGGCTTGGTGGGGAATCCAAAGCTGAGGCGGTGCAGGGGAGGATGTGTGGGCTGGTGTGGATGTGCCGGGGTGTCGGGGTGCTCAGCAGTGCAGTAACAGGGATGTTTTGCAGAACGCAGACGGGAAGCTGACACTGCAGGAGTTTCAGGAGGGCTCCAAGGCCGACCCCTCCATTGTGCAGGCGCTCTCCCTCTACGATGGGCTCGTATAGTCCCGGGGCCGAGCGGCGGTGAGTGCGGTGCCCGGGGCTGGGGGGCTCCTTATGCCACCTGCCCCGTGCCATTCCCATCTCCCCTGTGCCATTCCCA
>JAHLSL010000016.1:5395581-5409073 GCA_025920805.1 Petroica traversi
ATTCCCATTTTCCCCGTGCCATTCCCACCTGCCCTGTGCCATTCCCACCTGCCCCGTGCCATTCCCATCTCCCCCGTGCCATTCCCATCTCCCCCGGGCACAGGCAGCTGATTCTCCTCTGCTGAAGCACCAAAACGCGGATATTCCCCCTAAATCCAGCTGGGGGAATGTTGCCCCCATTCTGATAGGTTTCTCCCAGTCCCCCCTGTATCACAGAGCCCCCTCAGACCTCATCCCGGGGAGATGGAAATGTTTGCCTGCGGCACAGCTCACGCCCTCACCAGCGGATGTGGCTGCAGAGGAGGCAGCTGATGTGCTGGGGGCATGGGGACGCTCCAGACACAGACTATATTAAATGTTTTATTTATCTTATATCTTATTATATCATGCCCTGGAGCTGGGTTTGGCACAGCTGTGTCAGGGAACTGGTTCACAGCATCACACAGGTGCTGAGCTGAGCACCTGTGGCCCTTGCTGTGCCCTGTGGAGCTGTGTGGAGTCCCTTGGAGTGATTTTGGTCATCACGGTCCAGGCAGTGTCCCCACAAGTTCCGAGATTTTCAGTATCTCTATTCTGTTCCCAGCTTTGCCCTTCCAGCAGTCGCGTGAGATGCCACAGGGATTTCTGCCCATCCTTCTCACCCTCTTTCCCCTCTCCTGCAGATGCCTGGGGGAAGATGCTCTCCGTGCCATCCGACCACCGCCGCGCAGCTTGCCTGTCCCTCCCGGCCTTCCTTTCTGTTCCACGAGCAAAGGATGCCCCGAAGCGTGAGCTCACTCCCCCTCTCTGCACTCCGAACCAGCCGCTGCCATTTGCCAACTTCTGCTTTTTCCAAAAAAAACCAAACCCCTCGCCAGACCCCGGTCTGAGCGGCAGCGAACGCCCGAGACTTCAGGGCCGGGGAATGGGTCGAGCATCGCCGCAGGCAGAGCCCCCTCTCGGCCCCCTTTGCTCCCCTTTTCCTACGTTTTCGGATGGGACTGCGGATGCGCCAGCAGGATCCTCTCCTGGGAGCCAGCTGGCCAGAGATGGAGCCCAAAGGTACCAGGGGCTGCACCCCTGGGCTCTGCCCATGAGGGGTGGCCGGGGAGCCGAGGCACCGACAGCGATTGGGAACAGAGTCCTGGCATCACCCACGGTGCCGCTGGCAGCCCTGCCTGGCTCACTAGGGATATATATTATATTATTATTATTTTATTTTTTTGGTGAGACAGTATTGTGCTTTTCGGTTTGGTTCTGGTTTTGTTGATTTTTTTCCCCCCCCCTTCGGTGGAAAAAAAGTGAGGCTTTTTTTTTTATATGCCTATCTCGACGATCGATATCCTTATTTATTTGTTGTAAATGTTGCTGCTGTGTTTTGTCTCTCGTGTGTGTGTCCACCCACCCAGGTGAGGATCTGTAAGGTTTACATGCTCGTACACTATTGCGGGGACCCGGGAGCCTGCAATAACAATGAAGCCAAAAATCTGCCTTCCCCCCCTCTCCTCCCACCCCTCGTATCCCAAGCTCCGTGGGCTGGCTGCTGTTTGGAGGGGATGCTGTAGCTTCTTTTCCCGTTCCCGTGTTCCCTGCGTTTTTCTGTTCACCCTTCCCTTTGGGAGCTCAGCGAGGGCTCCCTCAGCCAAGACTCTGAGCAGACCAAGCTCCATCCCTCAGTCGGGCAGGGTGAAGAAACTGCCGGGCACCAGAAAGCCCCCATTTTCTTCCTTTTATTCATTTTTTCATTGCATGAAAAAGTATTAATGGAGCCCAGAGTCGGGTTTTGCTTTCAAGGAGATTCCTTTGCTATTTTCTGCTTTGCAGATGGTGGGAAGTTGTGGCTGTGAATTGTCCCATGTGCTGGCAGGGCTGGAGGGGCAGAGGGGGAGCTTTGCTCCATCCCCTCATCCCGGCTGGGACAGGGTGACAGGGGAGTGCCAGGCTGGGCTGTGCACAGCCCGGGGTGTCTCCTGACCCCATCACTCCCATAGCACATGGGAGTTTTTGCTGTGAACCCAGGGCATGGCCCCAAGCAGAGCTGCTTGTGCCCACCTTGGAGGAGGCAAAGGGCGGGGAATAAACACCCGGGGACACTGGGCTGCAGCCCCCCCCGTCATGAGCGGGGCCTGTGTGGCCTCTCCAAACTCCACCAGCACCCACCAGCCCTCTGGGATGTGCCCCCAGCTCAGCCCCACCGGCACCCACGCCATGGGACACAGTTTTTATCTCTGCTGGAGAAGGAGCCCTGCATGGGTGATGCCTCAGCTGCCTTGGCCCCTGCTCTGGGGAAGGAGAGATGTGCATTCCCTCAGGAGCGAAGTGCAACAGGCCTGTGGGACCCCTAAAGCCACGCTGGGGGCTCACCCGTCCATCTCTGGTCCTGCTGATGGAGCAGCAGCTTTCTGCTCAGCTGTCTCCTGTGGCTGAGCCCAGACAGAGGACTGTCCCCATGGCAGTGGGAGGTGACA
This sequence comes from Petroica traversi, assembly GCA_025920805.1. NCBI lineage: Eukaryota > Metazoa > Chordata > Aves > Passeriformes > Petroicidae > Petroica > Petroica traversi. The sequence continues at coordinate 5,398,029 of JAHLSL010000016.1, forward strand.
TCTGGATGTGGAGGACGGTCTGAGAGGTGTCTCACGATGCAGGAGACAAGGCAGTGCCTCAGCATTCCCCGAATCCTCCCAGCATGGCAGGGGCAGATGCCCAAGCCAAGGGATGCTGGTTCTTCACCGCGCAGCCCCACTCCCCAGTTTTGGGATTTCGTGCTTGTGGTACATCTTGATGTCCATAAAAAGCCACCTTCCCCATCCCCAAGGAGACTGACCTCACATCCACGTGCAATATTTCTGCCTCTTCTGCAGTTCCTGCCCCCGAGGATGCCCAGGTTTCATTGTGGGGGCGCTTCTGGAGGATGTCCCTCACTCCCTCCATGGAAACCTCCTTTTCCTTGTTGCTCTGTGGCCAAAATGCAACTCTCTGGGGTAGGTTTTTGCAGTGCCTGCAACTTGTTGAATGCTCCTCTGCCAGACTGGTCCCTTCCCAGTGCCAATGGATGTCCCCAGTGAATGTGACACTGCTGTAATCGCCTCTGCTGATGAACGATGGGCCCGGCCACGTTTGACATTGCTCCCAGGCAAAGGCAAACCTCATTTGCTCTGACGCTTTTCCCCTGGAAAGCTTTTAATTTTTGGAGGCCCTGTCATGGGCCGAGCTCCATCAGTGGTCTCAGCTGTCTCCCCAGGGAGTCAGCCCTGCCAGGGCCCTTGGCTGAGTGTCCCTAGCTAAGCGTTTTGGCCCCAGTGCTCCCCTGGCTGCAATTTGGGACCCTGGCTTGGATGGTTCTCGTGTCTCTTTTGGGGAGCACCGAGAGCCCCTGATTCCTCCTGAACACCACCAGGATCTGCAGCGTCTTGGTATCACTGAAAATAAGGCTTGTGCTTGGAAATGTTGGCCTTAACCTCCTTGTGCCTCAGTTTCCCCATCAGTGGCGTGGCCGGGGTGAGCCATCCCCCTCTGGGAAGTGGTTTGGTGCCTGTGCCCTGGCAAGCACAAGCACTGGATATGGCTCAGGACTGTGGCCACAGGGCTTGGCAGGACCCTCCGAGCTCCAGGCGTGTGCAGAACCCTGGGAACGGTGCCTGAAACGCTGGGGTGGAATTTACATCAGCAAATCCTTCATTCCAGCCTCTGTTTTACACCTGCTTGTGAAGAAACAGCCAGCAAGCCCTGGTTTGTCTCTGTTCCCACTCGGGTTCCTGGTGCCTGTCCCAAACAGAGCCCTGGCCATGGGAAGGGGACCCAAAGCACAGCCAGGCAGAGGTGAGGGTCCAGCCCCGGTGACTGTGGCATGTGCCCCCCCTCTCATTTGTCCCTGTCAGTGTTGCCCCATTAAATTCCATGTCTGTCCTTTCCTTTCTTTCACTTTTCTGTCTGTGTGCTGACTGTTGCTGCTTTGTGTCCGTCTTTCCTCGAGCTCTGGGGCTGGGCTGGGCTGAGCTGCTTCCCCCAGGAGCAAGAAAGTGGGAGAGGGCTCTGGGGGCAGATTCCCCTCCGCCCTCTCCTCACAGCACAAACCAGGACCCCAGAGAGAGAGAAGTGAAGGGTTTTTCCTCTGGAGCAGGCTCTTAATTAATGTGATTTATAACGAGACCAGGCTGGTCCCAGGAGCGCTCTCCACTGGGTTGGTGGAGGGGGGTGTTTGCTTATGGGGGACCCCAGCCCCTCTTTGTGCCAGGTCCCAGCTGCCCCTCACCTGCACAGAACCAGATCCCTGTTGGTTCTTCCTGCCATTGACACCACATTGCTGTTGGGTGGGGAGGCTGAGGTTGTGGGAATCCCAGGCCAGGGTCACTGCTCCTCAGTGGGCAGGGAGGGTGGAATAGTCTTGGAGTCCTGGGGTCTGGGTTTGAGCCCCACTTTGGAGCAGGGCTGGCTTTGAAGCAGGGCCAGGCATGGCGTGGGGGCAGCTGAAATCACTGGCAGAGCTGCCCCCTTCCCATGTGTTTAAGGTTAGGGGTCATTTGGGATGGGTGAGTGACCCGCAGCCCCCTCACTGTCCCCCGTCCAGGGAGATTTGGGGCATTGAGAGCATCTGTCACCCATCCTTCCTGAGGGCGTTGGAGGGAGGGTCTGGCTGGGACAGCAGCGAGGGTAAAGGAGGGAGCTGATGGCCCCAGACTCAGCGCACGGTTTGGGGTGCAGCAGTTTTGGGGTTTCAGTTTCACACGTCAGCCCTGCCTATTCCAGCAGCGCTGCAGGAAAAACACCCTTCCCTTCTCTGTCTGCTCCCGTGGCCACCAGCCCCGGGCCGGGTGCCCTGTCCCACAGGTGTGTCCCTGCCCGGGGGTGGGCGAGCTCCGGGCTGAGAAGCAGCAGCTGCAGCAAAGAGCTTTGTTTGTGGAGATTGAGCCTGTGTGTGCGTCCGTGCTGGTGTCTCGGCTTGCATGCCCCGCTGCCTTGTCTTGAGATGAATTCAAGAGCAAACCAAGCAAATGAAACCGTTTAATAACAGAACAAAACAAAACCCAGGAACTTTGTGACAGTGGAAATAAAAGCTTAATGACAGTAATGAAGCTGCTGTGGTCTGTGATGTGCTGGGCTGGGGGGGTCATGGGGGACCCCAAAGGTGCCCTGGCACCCAGTGAGGGCTGGGATCTGGGCTGGGGGGGTGTCGCTGTCCTGTGCTCGAGCACGGGGCTGTGGTGGCACCAGCTCGGTGTAAATGGGGGTGCTCTGGGCTCTGTGGGCAGGCACTCAGCCAGGTACCTGTCATGAGCTGTCAGGTCTGAGCTCCAGGCACCCCAGGGACACTTCACCCCCATAACACCGCTCTTCCCACCTCCTTTTACACAGCTTTCCCTCTGCCAGATCCCATCCTGCCACGGTGCCTGCACCCCTTTTTCCTTTCACAGTGAAGACCCTCACAGCCATGTGCCTGTCAGCCCCGTCCCTGTCCCCTCGGAGCCCCCTCGTCAGGCTGGGAGCTGTGGGATCACTTTTGGCACGCAGTGCCTGCAGAGGAATCTTGATACGAATATTCCATAATTGTGTCCCACTGCCCAGACGTGCCCCTTGGCAGCCCCCTGGGCCCTGGCAGGGCTCACTGGGGGCTCACAGCCTGGACTGGGCTTTTCACGTGCAGCAGGGTGGCGTTGGCCATTCTGTGCTGCCAACTCTTCCGGAAACGAGCCCTGCGAGGCCTCCCTGCCAGCCCATGTCTGTTGTGTTTGCTCTCCTAACGAGGCTGACTAATTATTTTCGGGAGGCCAGAGGAGATGCCCTAATGGTCCGAACAAGGAGGCTGTGTTTGTGCAGGGGGTTTTGTCCAGAGGTGCTTTGTGCCAGCACATGGAGGGAGCTCCCAGGGATTTCTCCCCCCGTGCCATGGAGTGGACAAGGACAGGCACAGGCTCCAAAGCACGGTGGTTACCCAGAGGCTGTGCCTTAACCCCTGGCAAGGAAGGGGTTAAAGCCCAGCTAGCATAGGTGCTCCTGGGACTGGGAGCACTGGTGAGTGTGGGAAGGGCCGGCTGGGAGTAGTTTGGGGTTTCTTTGTGCCAGCAGTGCTGGAGCTCCCTGCCAGGGTGCAGGATGGAGCTGGGATGCAGGTTGGTGACAGGGGATGCTCCAAGGTAGGTTTGATGGCACTGTGGGGCGGGGAACTCCCCTCGACCCTGTGGGGCTGGGAGTGCAAAACCTGGGGGACTGCAAGCCCTGGTTGTGGGACAGGAGGGGGACAGGCCTCTGGCACAGCCCCGGGGCAGAAGCGTCATTGCCCTGCTGTAAGGGTGACATCCCTGCCCGCTCTGAGGTTGGGTGAGGCTGAACCCACACTTGCAGGGATGTAGGAACGCCCAGGATGATCCCACTGCCCTGTGTGTGGGTCAGGAGATGGGTGATCGCCAAGGTCCCCCAGCCCTGTGCCTGGGAGGTGCTGGGGATGCAGGAGGTGCCCAGCCCTCGGTGCTCAGCTTCACCTGAGCCGGCTGCGGGCCGTGGCTGCTCCCCGGGTCCCGCTGCGGGGGAGTTGAGCAAGAGCAGAGCATCCCCGCGGAGCAGCCGTGAGCTCAGCACGCCGCTTCCAGGGGAGCCAGGAAACCTCCGCTCCCCCGGCCAGCGCTGCCGGCCAAGGGCTGCCTGTGCCGGCCAAGGGCTGCCTGTCCCAGCCCAAGTCCTGGCTTCGGCTTTGTCCGCGCTCCGCGGGGCTGTTTGCTCCCTGTTCGTGGGGTGGCTGCGTGGGTGAGCCCACCCGAGCCCCCACAGAGCCCCCTGATCTGCAAGCCCCATTCCTGGGGCTCTCTGCCCGGCACAGGGGGAGTTTGCTGCCTTGGGGTGCCTTTCGCAGCTGTCCCTCCCCCGCTGGGCTTTGGCAGGGTTTCCTCACAGGTGCTCGGCCGTGACCCCCATGTCCTCCCCTAACCCCCCGTTCCCCCCAGCAGAGCCGGGTCTCTCCGAGCCAGGGGGTCGAGGCTGGGGAGGGAGCCCGGGCAGTGTTTCTGACAATCCCGTGGGCTGCAGGATCAGCTTCCCAATCCCTGTATCTCCATCCCGATTTCCTCCAACTCCCACCCACCTCCCTGCCGCGTCGCTGGCTCCAAAAGTCCGGTTTTTCCTCCCGCCCTCCCTCCTCCCTCCCAGAAGTTGAACGCTGGAGGAGCAGGTCCGCAGCTGCGGAGGGCTGGGCGTTCCCTGCCCGGGGTCCCTGCTCCGTCCCCGCCGCGTGTGGCCCCTCGCACACCGTGTCCCTCCCTGCTGCGGGGACGCTGCCCGGCGGCTCTGCGGGACAAGGACACCAGGGGTGTTCCTGCCGCCAGAGCCTCTCCCCCACCATGCCACCCCACGGAGGGGTGTTTGTGGGTCTGTGGATGCTGCTGGCCCTCGGTCTGGCCGAGAACCCCCCGGGGTGGGCCACCCTTGCCTTTGTCTTCGATGTCACCGGCTCCATGTACGACGACCTGGTGCAGGTGATGGACGGGGCCTCGCGCATCCTGGAGCGGACGCTCAGCAGGAGCACCAAGCCCATCAGCAACTACGCCCTGGTGCCCTTCCACGACCCAGGTACGGCTGGGACAGGGTGAGGACGTGTCCTGCCAGGGCTGGGGCTGTGAGGGGCTGGGCTGCGGCTCTGGCTGGGGCTGGGGCTGAAGCAGGCACTTAGCAAGTGCTTGTGCTGTTCCTTTTCCCTGATTTTAATGTCCTGCTGGCTGCTGTGATGGGGATGGCACCTCAAGAACCAGGAGCTGGGGTCTCCTGGTCCCCCAGCCACCCTTGGGCAGTGTGTTAACCCCAGGGTGCTGACATTTTGTTTGGGTGGCTCTTCTGTCCTGTTCTGATTTCTCTGCACTTATCATGGGGGTATTTCTGATTTCTCTGCACTTATCATGGGGGTATTTCTGATTTCTCTGCACTTATCATGGGGGCATTTCTGATTTCTCTGCACTTATCATGGGGGCATTTCTGTACAATTCCACAACGTGCTTCCAGGTCAGCTCAATAAAAACACCACTTGCTAAGAGCCTTTGGTAACTCACTGTGATACCAGAATCATTTCCTTCTGCCCCTGTCTTTGTCTTCTTTTTGTGCACACCCATGAAAGGGCAGCCGTTCCCCAAAAGAGCCCTGGCCTCCTACAAGGAGAGCAGGATCTAAGCTTTATTTTCAGCAGAAACACTGAGTTGAATGAAAACCACTGGAGCCAGACAGGGCAGGAGGCAGAGGCAGTGAATTGATTCCCACATCGCTTTGCTGGGAGCCTCCCCCAGTAGCAGAGGGCACTGGGTTTGCAGCTCAGCCTGGCTGGGACCACCCAGCGTGTCGGGAGGAATTCCTGCCCGTGGGGATGGTTTGCCCAAGCACTCACAGCCTGGGCACAGGGGCTTTTCTGCCCAAACCACTGCTTGCCTGGTTCCAAACCAGGGTAAATACTGGACCCTGAGTCTCCCAGGTGTTTGAGGCAGGGCAGGTGCCAGGAGCACTGGCAGCGTGGGTGGCACTGGAAGAAGCTGGTGCTGGGGTCAGGGGACTGAGGTGGTGGTGTCCATGTCCTTGCAGAGGTGGGACCTGTCACCCTCACCACGGACCCCCAGCTCTTCCAGCAGCGCCTGCGGGAGCTCCATGTCCAGGTAGGCACCCTCAGCCCCACGGAGCTCTGCCACACCTGGCACTTGGGGGGAAGCCTGGCTCTGCATTGGTGGTGGGCTCCAGGAGAATCCCCTGCATCCCCCGGAGCTGTGATGGGGCTCCAGGCTGAGCCAGACTGGCTGGGGGCTGCACTCAGGGCTGGGAAGGGAGAGGGTGGGTGATGCTGGTGCTGTGTCCCAGAGTCAGAGAATTCCCAGCCCACAGCTCTTGTCCCAAATGAGATGCTGTCCTCAGCAGGGTTTGCAGACTCTCCATGGAACCAAAAATCTCCCCTTCTAGAAGCACTGCTTGATAATTGAGTTTTTAATTTCTGGCTTTTTTTAAAAAAATATTTTGTCTGTTTTCTGCCAGCCAAAATGTTCCCTGGGAGCTTAATCCTGCTTTATCCATCCCACTCTTGCCCTGCCTCCTGTGAATTGCTAAATCCCCGTGGCGTTTCCCTTCAGATGCAGCTGTTTTGGCAGGAGGTGAAATGCTGAGGCTGCAATTGGTTTCCCAGCCCTTTGGGGTGCCAAGCCCTGGGAAAGAGGGAGCTGCTCCTCTCTGTGCCAGGTGGCTTCCCTGGCATGGCTGGTTCTGCAGCCACAGGGGCGAGCACAAATGTGCCCACTAAAGGTGTTTGTGGGAAACCAGAGGCTTCTGTGAGCGTGGATCCCCAAATGGGTGCTTTAATTATCATTGTTGGTGACACAGGGCCGGGGCTGTGCGATCCTGAGTGTCCCTGCAGCTCCATGCCGCTGCTCTGGCCTCACTCCAGCAAAACGGGGCAGTTCCTCCCCGTGAGCATCCCCTGGGTGGGATCCTGCCGGGGCTGAGCACTGGCGGCTCGGTGCCTGTGCCACGTCCCCGGCTGTGTCCCTCAGGGCGGGGGGGACTGCCCGGAGATGAGCGTGGGAGCCATCAGGGTGGCCGTGGAGATCTCGCATCCCGGCTCCTTCGTTTACGTCTTCTCGGATGCTCGGGCCAAGGACTACGAGCAGCAGGAGGAGCTGCTGCGGCTGCTGCAGCACAAGCAGAGCCAGGTGAGCGGCCCTGGCGCTCCCGCGGGGCTCGGGGGATGCGGCAGCAGCGCATCGGTGAAACGCAGCGATAAAACACCCGGGCTGGGGATTTCGCACCCGCCGGGCCGATTCGGTGCTCCGGGATGCCGTGGGTGCCGCGGGTGCCGCTGTGTCCCCTCCCGGGGCTGTCACGGGCCGATGTGTGGCAGGTGGTGTTCGTGCTGACCGGGGACTGCGGGGACAGGAGCCACCCCGGGTACCGCGTGTACGAGCGCATCGCTGCCACCAGCTCCGGGCAGATCTTCCACCTGGACAAGCAGCAGGTGACAGAGGTGAGCGGGGAGACCTGGCCCCTTGTGCCCGTCCGTGAGAGGAGATCCGGGTTTAATCCTCCCTGCCCGACTCCAGGTACTGAAGTGGGTGGAAGAGGCCATCCAGGCTTCCAAGGTCCACCTGCTGTCCACGGACCACGAGGGCGGTGGGGAGAACACGTGGCGGGTCCCCTTTGACCCCAGCCTGAAGGAGGTCACCATCTCCCTGAGTGGCCCTGCCCCAGGGATCAAGGTCCAGGATCCTGCAGGTAGGAGCCCAGGGGAGAGGGACAATAAAGGGGGTGATGTTTTGCCTCTCAGAAATACATCAGGTGAGGACAAGCAGGAAGAGCTTCATCAAACCCTGCCCTAAAACTCAAATGAAAAGGTGATGAGCTACAAAACCCTCAGTAAACAACAGCGCATCTCCCAGCTCCCCGCCCAGACTGGCTTTGAGGCGGCCCTGGCTGGGAGCTGTGATGGGCTCTGCACTGCCCTGAGTCCTGAGGGAGGTGACTCCTGGCTGCTGCAGGAACTGGATAGACCTGGGCTGTCCATGTGAGACATTCACTTATGTTACAGGAAAAATCCTGGAGAAAGGCCGAGGTCTGAAGGAACTGCTCAGCATCCCCAACTCAGCCATGGTGGTGGCCCTGGAGCCCTACGAGGCAGGGACGTGGCTGGTCACGGTAGGCTGGTGGCAGACCTCACATCCTCTGCCTTTCCCTGATGGATATTTAGCTTTTCCAGGCTTTTCCAGGTGTGGACTTTCCCCATCCATCCTCGGCCGGGCAGAGGATGAGTGAGCAGGCTGGAAGGGACCGGCTGCAACCTCTCCCTTCCCATCTCCCCTGCCCTCAGCACCTGCCTCTCAATCTGCTTCCAGACCCGGAGCAGTGGCCGCCACTCGCTGAGGATCACGGGCATCAGCAATGTTAATTTTCAAGCCAGCTTCTCCAGCCAGCCGGAATTTGACACCAGGCAGCCCGGAGAGCGGCCGGTGCAGGGTGAGGGTGGTGCTGCCCGGGGGGGCTGGATGCAGGAGCTGGGCGTTTTCCAGCCGGGAATGCGGTTGGTGGTTTTTTCCCTCCCCGCTTTCCAGGTCTGCCCATCTCTGTGCTGGTGAACTGCACCGGTCTGAGGCCGCCCGGGCGCCTGCAGGAGATCGAGCTCTTCAACACCTCGGGCCACGTCCTCCTCTCGCTGCCTGCGCGGCCCCTCTCCAACTCCTCCTCCGGACCCGCCCCGCAGCTCTGGGTGGGTTCGCCGCTCTGGGTCCCCCCGGGTGACTTTTTGCTGAAGGTGAAGGGTGAAGATGCCCAGGGCCACACCCTGCACCGCCTCTCGGGGGTCACCTACACCAGCGTGGTCCCCGGTGAGTGGAACCCGTGGGAGCTGAGCGAGGACCAGAGGCTCCAGCACTGCATTTGGTTCCTCTGTGGTTATCCTGATTCCCAGGGCAGCTCCCGCTGAGCTTCCAAGGGGTGCTGCACACCTGCACGTCCCCAATTGCTTCCAGGTCTCCCTAAAGTGAATATCTCCAGCAAGATCCAGGCCTACAACCGTGAGCCACAGCTCATCTCCTGCTCTGCACGGAGTGAGGTCCCTTTCCGCCTGCAGCTCAGCCGTGGCAGGGTGAAGCTCAGGGAAGAGCAGCTCTTCAGGTGAGCCTCTGGTACGGCCCAGTGAGCCCCAGGAGGGACCCACTGGGCAGCAACAGCCCCTGAGCTGTGCCAGCTTGGAGGGTGCTGGGTGCCTTCAGATTCTGAGCATCCCAAAAGGGAAATTCCAAGTGACAGCTCCACAGTAGGGATGCACCTCTTTGCCTGACTCAGATGAAAAAACAATCTCAGGGAGCAGGATTAGGATGGTGATATGGCAGTCCCAAGGCGGGAGTGATCCGTATTTCCATCTCTCCCTTTTTGCAGGGTTTCAGGGAACATCAGCTGGTTGATCCCGGCAGTGTCTGAGAGTGACGAAGGGTTTTACGAGTGCACGGCCACCAGCAAGGTCGGGGTGACACGGGCTCGTGCCTACGTCTCTGTCTCAGGTGGGGCTGCTTGTGCCAAGCCTTAGAGCCCTTTCCATGCCACTGGCTGGGCACGGGCTCCCCTGACCCTGGCACCCCGTGTCTGCAGAGCCCCCACCGCGCCTCATCGCCCTGGGCAACATCACAGCTTCACCCGGCCAGGCCGTGGTCCTGTCCTGCGTGGTGCTGGGGGATGTGCCCTACAACCTGAGCTGGAGCTGGGACGGGAAGGGGGCAGAGCCAGGGGAGGGCCGGACCCGGCTGCTGCAGAACGGCTCTCTGCAGATCAGCCACGTGCGCCCAGGGGACGGGGGTCCCTACGAGTGCGTGGCACAGAGCACCCATGGCACTGCCACCGCCTCCCTGTGGCTCTTCATCCAGGGTAGGCTTTGCCCCCGCGTGGCCCGGGGGATGTTTTGCCCTGTGCCTGGCACCCAGGGGCTGAGCCCTGCTCCAACCCCTGCAGAGGTGCCCTGGGTGAAGGTGGACCCCAGTCCCCAGCGTTTCAGCAGGGGCCAGGAGCTGCGGCTGAACTGCACGGCCGGGGGCCACCCCCAGCCCCACAGCAGCTGGAAGCGCTGGGGCTGGACCCTGCAGCAGGATGAGAGGTAACCCCTGGGGCCCCAGAGCCTCCATCCATCATCCCACAGGGATGGAGCTCCCCTTGCACCTTGTACAGGCTGAGGCTGCTCTGGAAAGGGAGGCATTGCAGTAGCCCAGCCCGTGCTCCTGAGGTGCTTGGCGAGCTGCTGGCCTTAATTTCCTATATTTATTTTTAAGCTGTCCTGCCTTATCCAGGTCACCATCCCCGCTTTGCGCACCTGGTGTGAGCTCAAGTCTCAAAATACTCCTTGTACTTCCCCTTAATTTCTTCTGCTTTTTGCCTTTCAACTCCTGCCTGTGTCAGGCTGTGAGTGCCGGAGTTGACTTTGGGGAAGGCTTTTGGCTTTTTGAGATGAAAAAGCCCAATTCTCAGTGCTTTTCCCCAGTTCAAAGCAAAGTCCTTCCCTGCAGCAACTGGCTGCAAGTGCTGACCCACATCCACCACATGCCCAGCACGGCCTGAAGTCTGCTCATTTTTAGCACATTTTCCATCATCCATGTTTTCACAGGGCTCATTTCTCCCCTTCTCTCCCGTTTGCTGCAGGGTTTTCAGGGATGCTGAGGGCACCCTGCACATCAAGTCTGCTGTCCCAGAGGATGCAGGCAATTACAGCTGCTACGCCAGCAGCACCCTGGGCTGGGATGAGCGAGTGGTCACCCTGGAGTTCACTGGTACCTGCTCCCCTCTGCCCGCAGCACACTGGGAATGGGGCTGTGTGGGATAAAGGGTGTTGGGGACAGCTCCCAGGGCTCTGAGGTCCCCTCGGGCTGGATGCAGAGTGACCAAAGCCCTCTCTCCCCACGGCACAGACCCTCCTGCCATCCTGGCAGTGACACCCAGCCTGAAGGTGCTGGTGGGTGAAGATGTGACCCTGGAGTGCTGGGTTTCGGGGGCTCCCCCACCGCACATCGTGTGGTACAAAGGTGAGCCCGGGAGCACGCAGAGCGACCCCTCCGCTGCCCTGCAGGGACACCGCCCGGGGGACAGCCCGGCGCGGCATCAGGAGGGACCCGCAGAGGCACGTGGGGTGCTGATGTGGGGTCTCGGGGCAGGGGAGCAGGCG
>JAHLSL010000016.1:5409473-5434733 GCA_025920805.1 Petroica traversi
CAGAAGTCAGACCCCACCTCTGCCTAATCCCCCTGACTGCCCTTTGCGTGCCGACTTGGACAGCACCGAGCTGCACGTGGGATGTAAGTCCTGTCCGTGCTCAAGCCTGTTCCACAGCTCGCCTTTCTGGTCAGACCCCGTTCGCTGCTTTTCAAGTCTCCCGGGCTTCTTGGTACAAACAGGCGGGAGGCTGGCAGGGTTTCCGAGCTTTGGGAAGATTCAGGAGGCTGCACAAGTGGTAAAAGACAAGGCAGTTGTTGTAGCAAGGGGACATGAGGGCTTGGGATGCAACTGGGGATGCAAAGGGCAGTCAGGGGGATTAGGCAGAGGTGGGGTCTGACTTCTGTGTGTCTGAAAATCCAGGTGTTCAGGGCTTTCTGCCTTCTGGGGGCAGAAGGGATGAAAGAACATGAGGAGGAGGAGGGGAGGCTCTGTGTTGAGGGCAGCAGGGTTGAAAGCAGTTAAAGATGGAAAAGTGCAAGAGATTTTGCTGAGCCGGAGGATGATGAGTGTAATTGGAAGGGGTGAGAACTGCAATGGCCCAGAGATCTTTTGAAGAGCACCAAATGCTTTAAGTCAGTCTTGTAACTTGTCAGGGCACCTGGCTCATGGGTTTTGCAGCCCCATCCCTTCTCCAGGCTCAGCTGTGGGGCAGCCAGACTGCTGGACCTGCCTGAGCCCCTTCTCCCTGCCCTCTCCTCCAGCTGCCCCTCACTTTCCTGAGCCCCTGGGCGACCTGGAGGTGAAGGCTGGGGACAGTGTGAGCCTGCTGTGCCACGCCGAGGGATCTCCCCTGCCCCGGGTCACCTGGTCCCGGCAGGACGGGAAGCCCCTGGGGGGCTGGCAGGAGCCACGGGATGTTTCCAGCCAGCTGGAGGCTGCCCAGCTCCTCATCGACAGTAAGAACTGAGTGTGCACGCATTTATTTGTATTTTTAACTTGTGCAAGCTTAGCTGAGCTGTAACAGCCTGCAAGCTCCACTGCTGTGGGGTCTGTCCCCGCTGGAGATGGTGGTGGGGCAGGGGAGGGTGTCCCTGTCCTGGAGCCTCTCCAGCCTCTCTGTGCTTCTCCCCACTGTGCTCCAGGCGCCTCGCTGGATGACCAAGCCATCTACATCTGTGAAGCCCAGAATGAGTTTGGGAAAATCCACGCAGAGGTCAAGCTCTCCGTCACCGGACAGGGTTTGTATTTCCGTGCTTTGGGTGCTGAATCCATCCCAGCTGTGCTGGCAGTGAGTGCCCCAGCAGCTGCCCCTGGTCTGAGCTGGCCACAGTGATGAATGCCCAGCAACCCAGGGCAGGGTTTGGGCAATGCCCCTCCAAGCCCTCTTTGGCTTCCCGTGCTGACGTGGACCCAAACTGCAGCGAATAGCCCCAAATTCCTGGGGAGTGGAATGTCGGAGCTGGCTCATGCCGAGCCAGGATCCGGACCTTGGAAGAAAGGTGATCTAGATCCATTCTCCTGAGTGTTCCTGGCCAGTTTATCACTAATTAATACTGGTTCCCCTCTTTCGAGCAGCCCCAGAAATAGCTCTGGCGTCCCCCGTGGTGCGTGTGCTCCCAGGCCAGCCCGTGTCCCTGCCCTGCGTGATCCTGGCTGGGAGCCCGTTCCCAGCCCGCCGCTGGCTGAAGGATGGGCAGATGGTGAGACTTCCATGCCTGCTGGGGTGGTGGGAGGGCGGACAGACACCTACCCCGTGGTGGGGGCTTTGCTGCAGGAGGGGCCCCCAACTTCTGGGATGAAATCCGCTGGTGAAGGAATCCAGTGGAACATTTGTGTTGGGAGGGCAGCGTGGGTTTATCTCCACATCAGGGTGTTCCTGCTGCTCAAGGATTCATTTCTGGATGTGCCCCAAAGATGCAGGGACATGTTGATGTTCGACCCCCCATCTGCCCTGCTTTCTGCTCTCTGCCCGTGTCCAGGTAGCCCCAGGTGGCCGCTATTCCATCCAGGCTGATGGGAGCCTGCACGTGGAGCAGGCATGGCAGGGGGATGCAGGGACATTCACCTGTGAGGTGACCAACGCCCTCGGCTCGCACAGGCAGGACGTGTCCCTGGTCATCCACGGTGAGTGACGGGGCTGGGTGTCCCCGCTCTGCAGTGACACGGGGCAGGTGCTCTCTGTGGTGGATGTGGCCTGGCCATGCAGGATGAGGGGCTTCTCTTCCTCCCCAGTTCCTCCCAGCATCGAGCCTGGCCCTGTTCTCGTCACTGCCACCGAGGGAGTGGCTGTCACCCTGCGGTGCAATGCCACCGGCGTGCCCCCCCCCTACTGTCACCTGGGCAAAGGTAGGTGACAGGGACAGGCTGCCAGCCCGGCTGGGGCCACCCTCGGGTTCAGGGTGGTGTTTGCAGGGGGTGCAGCTCTCCAGGGTGGCTGTGGCTGCCTGGGAGGTGGCACCGAGTGACCTGGGAGGTCAGGACCAGGGCACGGCTTGATCTGATGGGTCCAGAGCTCACCTCTTGCCTTTGGGATGCTCTTTGGGAGAATCTCTGCCTTCCCCCCTTCCCTTTCCTCTGTAGGGCACGGAGCCCATTTCACTGAGTGCCCACTACCACCTTGACCCCGATGGGACCCTCCTGATCCCATCACCGTCCCCTGGGGATGCTGGCACCTACTTCTGCACAGCCACCAACGCAGCCGGGTTCTCCAGCCGGGAGATGCAGCTCTCCATCAGCAGTGAGTGCTCAGGACAGCTCCAGAGGGGACTGGCAGGGAGAGAATGACCTGGGGACACTCCTTGGAGCACCAACCCAGGTGCCAGATGGGTTTGCAGGGTGGGAAGAGAAGCGATGAGGTTTGTGGGGCACCTGAGGTGTCCCTGCACCAGCTGCGCTCCCTCTCCTTCCAGCGAGGCCCAGGATCAGCGTGAATGGATCACAGACATCAGACCCTGTCACCATCCTGGCTGTGCTGGGGCAGGAGACCACCCTGCCCTGCGAGGTCCAAGGACATCCCCCTCCCCTGGTGCTGTGGAGCCGGGAGTCCCAGCCACTGCCCCTTGCCACTGCAAGGTAAGGAGGGCTGTGGGTGCTGGGACCACGATCCCCTGGGATTTTGTGTCTCCTCAGGGGATGTCAGGTCCATGAAGGGACTCAGCTGCTGGGCAGGGAGATGTGAGGGCATCCCTGGCAGCCTGTGGCCAATGCTCAGTGCAGGAGCTGAGGCAGCCCAGCATTAGCTCTGCTCTCCTTGGAGAGCACCAGGGGTTTTTTCCATCATCCAAACATCTGCTGGGACCAAGCAGCTGCTTCCAATCATTCTTGTGCCTGGCCTGGACGCAGGACTGGCATTGGGAAGGAAAGGCAGCTCCAGTGCAGCTCCTCAGCCTGCTGTCTGTCTGCCTTCAGCCATGAGACAGCAATTCAGTGTGATTTGATGGGAGAAGATGAACACATATCCAACCATTCTCCAGGTTATCCTTGTCTTGGTCTTCCAATATTTTCTCCATAAGTTAGCACCATGTTGGAAAAACCCCCTCAAATCACAGGCTCTGGTCTTAGGGTTCAGCATTTCTTTCCCTGTACCTGAGGGTTGCTGTGGGCTGAGGAAGCAGGAAGGCATCTTGGTTTTGCACTTCTTGGGGGATGTGTTGCCTTATTGTTCGTGTCTGGTTTGCCATGGCTGTTCCTGGCTGAGCTGTGCTGCTCCCCAGCCTCAGCTGGCTTGTCCATGCTGGATGATTTATGGGAGCACACGAGGAGGAATCTGCAGCCGTGGGCTGAGATGATGTTATGTCTGTGGAGCACAGATGAGGCTGGGAATGAGTGTGGCCAGCTCCAGCTGCAGGGACCGTGCTCTGTGGGGACCCTTGTCCTCCTTCATCCCTCTGGGCTCATGTGCTGCATGTGCAGAGCCCGTGCAGGGGCTGAGCAAAGGGGATTTGCCCCCATGGGCAGCTCTGCCACCCTCTTTGAAAGGGAGGTGGCCCTGGTGACCTTCTCTTGGCTGTCCCAAGGTGATGGTGAGCTCTCAGCCCTTAGCTCCTGCCCAGGTTAGGTGATGGGTGACACGGCTGTTTCTCCCATCCAGCTTTTCCATTCCTTCTCCTTCAAGGTACAGCGTCCTCCCTTCAGGATCCCTCCACCTGTCTGAGCCCCAGGTGATGGACAGTGGCCTCTACACCTGCACGGCCACCAACGCCGCAGGCAGCGCCTCTCTCAGCTACAACCTCCACGTCCAAGGTCCAACACCCTCCCTCATGTGCCACTGGGTCCTGCACCCTCCAAACCCTTGGCTGCTCTCACTCCCTGTGCCAGGGTCTGAGGGTGGTCCCAGGCTGAGGTCCCCTCTCGCCCCAGCTCCCCCCCCAGCTGTGGATTGGTGATGGGGAAAGCCACCTGACAGCTGTTGGAAACACATCCCTGAGGATTCGCTGCCACGCCATGGGCATCCCCCCTCCCCAGATCCAGTGAGTGCTGCGGAGTGGTGGGTGCTGCCCCAAATGTTCCCAGCATGGGTGTGGGGGCTCTGCCTTGGGGTGTCCCTTAGGGTGAGGGGCATTCATTCCTCCTCCCTGCCCCTGGTGTCCTCTGCTCAACAGTCCTCTGCTGGCATGGCCAGTCCATTCCGGGTGACAAGGGGACAGTCCTTGCTGCCAGCACCCACCCCATGGGTGTGCAGAGACCTGGCATGGGTGGTAGCAGGACAGAGCAAGGACTTGCTGCCTGTCCCCTTCCTCGCAGGTGGCTGAAGGATGGGCACCCTCTGGATGGGCAGGACGGGGTGGTGGTGTCCGAGGACGGTGGGACTCTGCTGGTCACCCGAGTGGGGCTTGGTCACTCAGGGCTCTACGTCTGCCAGGGCAGCAACCGGGCGGGGCTGGCCCAGGCAGAGGTGCAGGTTTCAGTGCACGGTGAGTGCAGCATCTGGGGTGAGACCTGCTCTCCATCCCGTGTGTCGGGAAGAATGTGGCTGCCCAAAGGGGTGGGAGATCTTGGCCTGGATTTTTGGTTGGTGTAGGGTCGCTGGCTTGATCCCTTGGGATCTCGTCCTTTGTCAAAGAAGCTGGGAGCTGATGGCCACTGGCACCACAGTAAATCCTTGACTGGTGTCTCCTGGTGGAGGGTCCTCCCCCAGCCCCGTTTTCCCTCCACCGGCCAGATGTGACACTGAAGGTGCCAAGTGAGAAATGAGGCAGGGAACAGATTCCTGCCTGGAAAGGATGAATGTGTCATTGGGGCCTGCTGGGTGGCTCGGGGAGCAGTGGTGGCACCACGGGGTGATGTGGTCCCCTCCCAGAGCGGGGGCAGAGCTGTGGCCCCCGGCTGCTGCTCTGCCAGGACTCGGTATGAGCTGAGAGCCATCGGTGAGCCTGGCTGTGCCCACACCGGCCCTGTGGCGGCTGCAGACAGCCCGGGTGACACAGAGCCCGTGACAGTGGGTGCTGGGTTGCAGTGCCCCCGCACATCGAGCCCAGCGCGGTGGACGTGGCTGTCCCGGAGAACGGCGCGGCATCCCTGGAATGCCTGGCCTCGGGGCTGCCCGCTCCCGGTGAGCCGATCCTGTCCCCCAGCTCTGCTCCTGAGTCCCTGGGGTTCCCCTGGGTGCGCGGAGCAGCAGCATCGCTCCTCTCAGCTCGGTTCTCTGCATCCCTCCAGACATCACCTGGTACAAGGGGCAGGAGCAGCTCTCGGCCGGAGCGGGACTGACCCTGTCCGGGGACGGGAAGCGCCTGGAGCTCCCCCGGGCCCGCCTGTCGGATGCCGGCAGCTATCGCTGCGTGGCCTCCAGCGAGGCCGGCGTGGCCGAGCTCTGGTACAGCCTGCAGGTCACTGGTGAGTGCGGCTGTGGCTGCCTGAGAGCTGGGAGCTCTCCCCCTGCGATGTCTCCTGTGAGCCCGGGGCCTGTGGGGCTGGCACAGCTCTCAGGACACGTCCCTGCAAGGTGGCTCTAGCAGAGCCCTGTCCTCTGCTTCATTTGCAAGTCCAGTCATGCAATCCCCGGTATACATCCCAAATTATATCCTGGAAAGCCACAGCCCCATGGATGAGTATTGCCAGGTCCCCATTATAGTGTCACCTACCCTCCCTGTCTCCTTTGCACCCTGTGTGCCTGGGGACATTTCTGTCCCACCTTGGACTCAGTGGAGTCAGTGGTGACTCCTGGGCTGATGCCAAGACAGGCACTTGATGCTTTTTTCCACTTGATCCAAGCATCCCTGAGCTTCCCAGACCACTCAGCATGTCCACAGCACTGGGGGCTGAGCCAGTGTCTGGCTCTTCTCAGGGATGCTCGAGGCCAGTTGGTGGAAGTCCTGCAGGCAGGTGGCCAGGGAGTGGAGAAGATCCAGTTCTCCTGCTCTGGGCTTGTTCCTGCAATCTCTTCCCAGGGAAATGTTTGCACGTCTGCTGTCCTGGCTCGGGCGCATTGTTTGGGTTCTGCTGTTTTTGTTTTTCAAGGGTTTCTGGGTGTTGAGGCTTTTCTTCTCCAAACTGATATCCCTCATGGGAAGGAGTTACCATTTTCCAGCCAGCTGTATTTATGAGCAGCTGAGAACATCATCCGATAATGGAAAGAGTTGGGTGACCTTCTCAGTGAGCAGGGCTGCCTGACAGGGCTGTGTCTGGCCAACCTGACCTTGGCCTGCTTGTGGGATGCTTGGTCATCCTCTGCTGTTGGCCACGTGCAATTAAAACACCCCTCACTTGGCTGGAGAGATGAGATTATTTTTTCCACATGAAGCCAGGGCAGGAGAATGTCAACTGTTTGTTTTTTTTTTGTGGCACCAGCAGGGCTGCATGGGGTGTGAATCCAGCAGGATGGACAGCAGTGAGGAGCTGCCCTTCTCCTCTTGTCCAGTGCCATCAATGAGCTGCTCCTCTCACTCCTGCAGTGCCTCCGTCCTTCTCCTCAGCAGAGCCTGAGGCCGTGTCCGTGCTGGAGGGGCAGTCTGTCCAGCTGTCCTGCGAGTGCCATGGGATCCCCCAGCCCACCGTGAGCTGGTGGAAGGACGGTAGGGCCCTGTTCCTCAGCCCCATCTCTCCCCACATGAGCTGACCCAGCTCCTTGGAGCAAGGAGCGCTTTTTGCTGAGCAATCTCCAGCTCTGGGTGAGAGTTTGTCCTGCTGGGACCCTGAGGGGAAGCTGCTGTCCCCTTCCCTGGCAGGTGAGCCCCTCTCCACCCAGCCAGGGAGCCCGAAGCTGGTGTCCCCGGGAGGGAACGTGGTGTACATGGAGAAGGTGCAGCTGCTGGACGAGGGCACGTACACCTGTGAGTGCAGGAACACTGCCGGCAGCAGCAGCAAGGAGCATCACCTGGAGGTGCACGGTGAGCACAAGGGGCCAGAGAGCTCTGGAGTTGAGGGGAGGTGGTGTGACCCCTCTCAGTGCAGGGTCCAGCTGGACCCAAAAGCCATTGCCTGCTGCTTTGGGTATTTTGGAAGGGGTGCTGCTACTCGGGTCAGCTTTGCCCCTCCACTTGAGCACGGCTGAGGCTGCGCATCCCCTCACCACTGTGTCCCTCTGCCCGCAGCTCTGCCGAGGGTCCAGAGCAGCAGCAGTGCCCCGAGGAAGGTTTCTGTCATCGAGGGTGGCGAGACGGTTCTGGAGTGCGAGGCCATGGGGACACCTCCGCCCTGGGTGACGTGGGTGAAGGACGGGCAGCCCCTGGCTGGTGGGGACAGGGTCCTGCTTACGGAGCAGGGGAGGCGGCTGCACATCCCCAGGGCAGAGGTGGCCCATGCAGGACACTACACTTGCCTGGTGGCCAACGCAGAGGGGCAGGAGCAGAGGGAGTTTGATGTTGTGGTGCACGGTAAGGATGTGGGGTAGAGCTGCTGGCTGGGAGCGGGCAGGACCAGGAGGGTGGGGATGTGGAGCAACCTGATGTGGGGCAGATGTTGGGCCATCCAGCACGGAGCAGGTCCCAGGGTCAGCAGGGTTATACTTCAGGGGTAGCTGTAGAACTGAGTCCATCAGGCAGGAGTTTCTTTCCAGAGCCATCACAGCAGATCATCTGATGCAAAGTCCTCTACTACCCAAGGATTTGGGGAAACCTCATGGGTCACTTGAGTTATAAAAGCTCTGAGGTGGCTCAGGCCATGTGGCCACCTCAGGGTGACACCTGTAAGCCTGGGCCCAGGTAAGTGGCACATACCTGCTGTGGGTCACCTGTCCCATAACACCTTCAAAGTCACCATCTCCAGGTGATGCTAATGCTCCTTCTGGGTTCGTGTCCTAAAGCTCTACAAAGCAAGGTGGGAAAAACCAGGTTCACCCAGTTTTGCCCGCTTTCCTTTGCTCCTTTGATGTCCTGGCTGCTTTGCAAATGGATGTCCATCTTTTTCTGCATCCCCAGTTCCTCCTGAGTTCATTCGAGGATCAGGACCGACAACCAATGTCAGCGTTTCCCTGCAAGGATCCCTGACGCTGACCTGCGAGGCCACTGGCATTCCCCAGCCCTCTGTCACCTGGTTCTGGAACGGCTCTCCTGTCACCCCCAGTGAGCACAAGCATGTGCTTTCAGGTCAGAGCTCTGCGTGCTGGGAGAGATGAGCACTTCAAGAACACGTTTTGCCCCAACCCTGATGAGCTCAAACTCGTGGTGGAGCTACAGCCCCACAGGGGCACTGTTGGGATGTGCTGGTACCTGGATCAGGCCCTGACACCTCTCTGCTCTGTGCTTCCAGGGGCCTGGCTGCTGAGGCTCACCCGTGCACGAGCCCAGGATGGTGGTCACTACTCCTGCCTGGCCAGCAACATCGCTGGGGAGGCCAGGAGGCATTTCTACGTGGAGGTCCTAGGTAAGGATGAGTCTTGTGTCTGCTGCAGGATTCCTGGTGGGGTTTCAGAGCTCCACCCTTGCAGGAACAGACATGAGTTAAGACTGGACATGCTGGGTGTGCTGGAGTCCTTTGTGCCTTAGGGTGTGAGCTCAGAGGCCAAGCTGGCCAGCTGCTGAAGCCCTGGGGGCTTGTGTTCCTAGTTCCTCCCCACATTGAGAATGCGGGTGAAGAACACACCTTCAGAGTCCCCGAGGGTCACCCTGTCACCTGGTCCTGCCTGGCTTCAGGTGAGCACCGAGTGGGAAGGGAGGGGGCATGAGCAGGTGGTGGATGGGGCTCAGGGGCAGAGCTGAGTCTCACTTTGGGGTGTGGAGCAAACGGATGGCTCCAGTCAGAGACATGAAGACAGCTGAAATGGGCTGCAGAGCATTTTTGGGATGGTTCCTGGCTGTGCAGTTGTGCTGTCCGGGAAGCGCTGGGGAGGGGACGCCCACATGGGGAGCCTGTTCCACAATGTGAGCTCCAATCTCTCCCAAATGGAGCTAAAATTCCTCTAATCTCGTTTCCCCTTTAGTGATGGGAATAATTAATCACCTCCCACTCAGGGCAGTTTACTTTCTTCTTGCTGGCCTCTAAAATCCTGATCCAGACCATGATAATTCTGATTTGGGGTGATGTCCCTGCTTTCCAGAAAAGCTCCGACAGTGACCCCAGCCAGGCTGTGCTCACGCATGGAAAAACTTCACACCAAGGCCAAAACCTGCTTTCTATCCCTCACAGGCAACCCACAACCTAAGATCACCTGGCTGAAAGACAACCACCCTCTCCTTGGCACCTTCTCCCTCTCCCCTGATGGCTCCTTGTTCCACATCCCCCGAGCCTCCATGGCCGACGCTGGTCGCTATTCCTGCGTGGCTTCCAGCTCTGTGGCAAATCAGACCAAGCACTACCTGCTGGATGTTTTGGGTATGAGATAGCTCTGGAGGAGGCAGACTCTCACGTGTGAGCAGGCTTAGAGGGTTTTAATATCCTGCCCTGGTAGGTGGGGAGGATCCCTTAGTCCTGCAGCCAAAGCATGGCATGGACCCATCCCAAAGCCCTTGTGAGACCTCTGAGAGGGACAGAAAGCACCTGTTCAGTGCAGGATCCATCTGGAAGGGGGGGATGTGTCTTCTGGGTCTCTGTGTTTTTGGAGGGCAGCAGGACAGGGCAGAGTCTGCAGCTGGCACATTCTGTGTCAAGTCCAACTCCCTGAACTTGGATCGTGCTCTCTGGTGGGGGGATGAAGCACCGGGAAGCCTCAGTGCTGACCTAACACACAGCCACCTCTGCAGCCAGCCCCACCTTTGCTCGAGATGATGCTGCCACAGAAGAGGTGACAGTGATCATCAACAACCCCATCTCCCTGGTCTGCGAGGCTCTGCCGTACCCATCTCCCAACATCACCTGGCTCAAGGACGAGGTTCCTCTCAAAGCATCCAGAAATGTCCTCCTGCTCCCTGGTACCGTGCTGCTGTCCACTGGCTCTGCATGACTGTGGTGGTCCCTTGCTCTGTATGCCTTGGGGAGGGGGAGTGGGGCCTTTTCTTGGTCTGGCTGGGGTCCAGCACAGTGGGATGGTGAGAAGCCATCGTCCTGCAGGACCTGAGGGCTCAGGCCATCAGCTGGATGCTGCTCTTCCAAGTGCTGCATCCTCTGATAATAACTAGAGCCTCCTCAGTGCTGTTTTTATAAGCCCGGAATGGGCTCTAGAAGAGCATTAGGCCCCTTTGAGCCAGGCTTGCAGGTGCTCAGCAGGTCCCTTGAGAGGCCTTCAGGTGCTGCATGGGGAGAGAGAGCTGTGGCTGTGAGCAGCGACCCTCTCAGGAGACCCCCTTTGCCCAGGTGGCCACGGGCTGCAGATCCTGAACGCCCAGGAGGAGGACACGGGCACCTACAGCTGTGTTGTGGCCAGCGAAGATGGGGAGGCTGTGAAGAACTACGCTGTGAAAGTCCTGGGTGAGGGATCTCCCCGTGTCCTTCCTAACTCCTGCAGTGACCCCACCTCTGTAACCGGGCCAGTGCTGCTTCCTTTTGCTGCCCTTTGTCTTTCCCCACCAGTTCCTCCTTGGATTGCCAGAGATGATCCTTTGGGGGAATTTGCCGTGAAAGAGGTGAAATCCAGAGTCAACAGCACGGTGGTGCTGGAGTGTGAGACCTGGGCTGTGCCCGAGCCCACCATCCGCTGGTACAAGGACAAGCAGGTGAGGTCCCAGCTGTGAGCAGGGAGGAGCTGCTGGGCTTGGGGACTGTCCCAGCTGGATGGAGTGGGAAGATACCCTTTGTACACCTGGCTGGGCTCTGCTCCATTCCTGGGTGTGTAATCCTCCTCCTCCTGCCCTTCTGTTTCCTCGCTGCAGCTCCTGACAAGCTCCGAACACCTCCAGATCCTCAGTGAGGGGCAGGTCCTTCAGATCCAGCCAGCCAGCGTCTCAGATTCGGGGCACTACACCTGCGTGGCCACCAATGCTGTGGGTGAAGATGACAGGGACTTCATCGTGCACATCCAAGGTGAGCCCTGGGCAGAGAGCCAGCGCCCAGGGCAGGGGGTGTCTCAGCAAGAGCAGGGCTCCTCAGGGGTCACTTGTGGGAGCAGAGAAGGTGAGCAGGAAAAAAGTTTGAGGCTGCTGGAAAACATCTCCTCAGCTCCAGTGAGGGCAGATGCTGTGGTTGCACCTGGGGGCCGATGTCCCCATTCCCCACAGCTGAACACAGCCTGTCCCCGCAGTGCCCCCCATCTTCCAGCAGCAAACAAGCCCCAAAGAAGCTCTTGAGATCTTCTACCGGGAGGAAGACCAGGATGGGGAGGTGACAGAGCACCGACAGGCTGTCCTTGGCCAGCCCACCGCGCTCTACTGCGACACCAGCGCCATCCCACCCCCCCCAGCTCAGCTGGTACAAGGATGGGGAGCCCCTCTCCCCTGGCCCAGGGGTGCTGATGCTGCAAGGTAATGGGTAATAGGTGTGAACCCCCAGAGTGAGGCTGGGGGGTGGTCCTGCAGCAGCTTTGTGGGCATCCATGGCACGGAGGAGGTTGGAGCCCATTCCCTTCCTCCTGCCAGCACACCCAGCACCCGTGGGACCTCAGAAGTCACTGGGGCTGCGCAGGGCTCGGTGCAGGGCGGGGCTGGGGGGATATCCCTGCCCTGAGCCCTGCCCAAGGCTGTCCCTGCACAGGGGGCCGGGTGCTGCAGCTGCAGGCGGTGCAGGAGGAGGACAGGGGCAGGTACAGCTGCGAGGCGGCCAACGCCGCGGGCCGGGACCGCCTGCACTACGAGCTGGAGGTGCTGAGTGAGTACAGGGACAGGGGACACCGGGCTGAGGCACACGGCAGCCCCGTGACCGCCTGCTCCCAGCTGCCCCGGCCATCCGTGGTGGCACAGAGGACCTGGAGGAGGTGACGGCCACCATCAACAGCACCGTCCGCTTCGAGTGTGAAGTCACCGGGCACCCGGAGCCCACAGTGTCCTGGCTCTGGAATGATCTCCCCATAGAGGCTGGCCCACGGCACCAGCTCCTGGAGGGTGGCACAGTCCTGCAGGTTGGTGTCCCCCTGAGGGGCTGTCAGGGAGGGACACAGGACACAGCGGATGGAAGGGGTGCAGCATCCTTTCCTCCCAAAGGAGACTGTCCTGGTCTCACCAAGGTCCCCATGGGAGGCCCATCATTCCCAGCTCGGGCAGCCCTCAGTGGGGCTCTGCTCCCCCTCTGCAGGTGACAGTGGTGGAGGCAGGTGACAGTGGGAGCTACACGTGCACGGCTGAGAACCCGGCCGGCTCAGCCGAGAAGCACTTTGCCCTCACAGTGCAGGGTAAGGCTTCTCCCCTCCCTGGGTCACTGATTTACTCCCCTCCTCCTCTTTCTCCACCAACTGGAGTGTCCTGTGGCCCTGGAGCTGCATGGCTGCCCCTGTCCCCTGGTGCTGGTCACGCTCGCCCTGTGCCAGGAGGTTGAGGTGCCACACGCCCTGAGCAGGCCGGAGGCTCGGTGGGTGTTTCCTCCTGGCACCTCCACAGTGACAGCTCCCCTTGGGCTCTGTCTTTTGGGTGCCCTGGAGCAGAAGCTCCCTGGAGTGTGGGTACAAACCCCAAGCACGTCGATGGCGTTGTCAATGGCAGCGTGTCACTGGTGTGTGACATCCAGCCCCACCCGGCTGCAGAGATCACCTGGTACAAGGATGGCCACGTCCTGCAGCTCACTGAGGAGGTGACTGTCACCCCAGGTATGATTTCCTGTGCCCCAGCTCTTGTCAGTGTGCTCTAAGTCCCCTAATCCCCCTTTTTGGGTGCCACATGTGGGACTCGAGCCCAGACTTTGGATTGTATGACACACCAGTGACACTCTGCTGAGTGACCCCCCCCTGAAGAAGGGCTGCACCCTGCAGAACTCCCTGCAGGAGCTCAGTGCCCTTCCCTGTGGGGCACAGCAAGGCTTTGGACTTCAAAGGGAGATCCCTTTTGCACAGATCTTGGCTGGGTGCTGGGGGGACAGTCAGCTTGCTGGCATGGTGGCCCAGTCCTGCTCCTGCTCCAGGCTGCTCTCTGCTGCTTCCAGGCTCTCAGGTGCTGCAGCTCCATCACCTGCAGCTTTCCAGCTCAGGCACGTACACCTGCATGGCACTGAACGTGGCCAGCCAGGAGGAGAAGAGTTTCATCCTCACCATCCATGGTAAGTGGTGAGGGCTCTGAACTCTGTCCCCTGAGCTCTCACTGAGGAGCCAGCAGTGAACCCTGCCTGTCTCACACCCCCTGTCCCTGCTCATCCTCCTCAGAACCCTCGGACATCCAGGGCCCACAGCAGGAGACGCTTGAAGCTGACATGGGGACAGCCCTGGTCCTGACCTGCCAAGTCCCTGGTGTGGCCACTGTCACCTGGCTGAAGGACGGGAGCCCGCTGGGTGTGTGTGCAGGGGACACGTGCCAGGCTGCCACCCCCAGCCTCGCTGCTGTCCCCTCCAAACAGTCCTGCCTCAGTTTCCCAGCCTCTAATCCTGCTGCAGGAGACCCTCAGGGCTGCACGGGGATGGGACAGAGCATGAAGGGAGTGGCCTTTTCCCTGCATGTTTTTCAGACACCTCAGGCTCATTCCTGAGGCTCGGAGCAATGGGGTGTGGGCACAAGCTGTGACGGGGGGATTTGGGAGGGTGAGAACTCTGGGCCCTTGGGGTGCTTGCTGGAACAGGGGTTTGCCCCCACACCAGTGGCTCTTTTCTCCTGTAAAGCTTCAGCAGGGAGCTCTGCAAAACCCTGCTTTGCTTTAACAGCATCCCCAACCCTGGGTCCCGGGGAGGGAAGGGGGAAGCACCACAGTGAGCCTGCTCAGCCCTTTCACCCTCTCTCCTTGCAGAGATGAGCCCAGAGCAGGGTCTGGTGTCCGGGGGGGGCCCAGCTCCAGCTCAGCCCCCTCCAGCCCTTCCACCAGGGCCGATACACCTGCCTGGCACAGGGCCTGGCGGCCGAGGCACGCAAGGACTTCACGGTGCTGGTGCGAGGTAGGGCTTCCCCGAGGCAGCCTGAACCCTGGGGGCTCTCCCTCGGAGGTGAGCCTTCCTCCCCCTCCTCTGCCTCAGCCTCCCTCTCTTCCCGGTGCAGTGGCCCCCCAGATCAGCAGCGCAGGGGACCCCAGTGAGCACAGCGTGCTGGAGGGCGGCAGGGTGAGGCTGGAGTGCCGGGCAGAGGGGCAGCCCACGCCCCTCATCTCCTGGCTGAAGGACGGGCAGCCCCTGGGGCTGCAGCACCCCTCACATGCCCGGTGAGTCTGGGGGGGGACACCCCGGGCACTCAGTGTCCCCACAAGCAAAATTGCTGGACAGAATGTGATCCTGAGTTAAACCTTGGAGTCTGGGATGGTCACTGTCACCCTGGCAGGGTCCCAGTTGAGGTCCTGAGCTTGCAATGTGCCCCAAAATCCTCATCCTTGGCTGTAAACTGAGCACAGAGCACTCCTGCCCCATGGGCACATTGGGGATGAGCACACGGGTCACTGTCCCATCCTCCCCACGCAGGGTGTCCCCGGATGGCAGCTCCCTGCTCCTCGAGGGGCTCCGAGCTGCCGACTCCGGGGCTTACACGTGCCTGGCCCGGAACAGCCTGGGCGAGGACACGCGGCTGCACACGCTGAACGTGCTGGGTGAGCGGGGCTGGGACCTGCGGGGCAGCGCCGGGGCCACCCCACCCCGGCAGCCCCACCAGCCCCTCTGTCCCCCCGCACAGTCCCTCCCGCCATCGAGAGAGGCGCCGGTGACTCCGGGCTGGTCCGTGGAGTCCTGTCCGCCGTGGTGACACTGGAGTGCTGGGCTCGGGGATCCCCTCCGCTGCACGTCAGCTGGCTGAAGGACGGGCTGCCCCTCCGCCTGTCCCCTCATGTCACCCTGCTCTCGGCTGGGCACATCCTCCGGTGAGAAGTGACCCTGGAGCAATGCTCAGCCACAGGCTGGTTTGCATGAGGGAATGGCCACTGCTCACCCCGAAGTGGCTGAGTGTCACCTCGGGGAGCAGCGGGTCACCCGGAGCTGATGTCTCCTCCCCATGCCGTGGGTTAGGATCTCCCAGGCTCGGGTCTCCGACGCTGGACTCTACACCTGCATTGTCTCCAGCCGGGCAGGGGTGGCCGATCGCAGCTTTGTCCTGCAGATCCAGGGTAAGGCAGGGGGCTGGGACAGCAGAGCAGGGGGCACCTGGACACCGCTTTGTTGGCAGAGCACACGCTGTGCATTGCAGCCATTCCTGAGCCATCCCTCGACTGCTGTGTGGGCTTGGAAGGGATGGAGCAAAGCAGGACCAGCCTGGGAGCAGTCCCAGAGCATCCTGCAGGAGGGCTGAGCCACCTCTGGCCGCCCTCAGGACACCAGGGAGTGGCCAAAGCCACCCCAGTGCCTGGGGACGTGACTTTTCTCCCCAGTGCCCCCTGTCCTGGAGAGCCCCGAGAGCAGTGAGGAGCAGGTGGTGGC
Organism: Petroica traversi; assembly: GCA_025920805.1. NCBI lineage: Eukaryota > Metazoa > Chordata > Aves > Passeriformes > Petroicidae > Petroica > Petroica traversi. Next base: position 5,425,189 of record JAHLSL010000016.1, read on the forward strand.
TGAGGGCTCCGATGTCACTTTCACCTGCGAAGCCACCGGGTCCCCAGCACCATCGGTGACCTGGCTGAAGAACGGGGAGCCCCTGGGACAGCAGAGTGACCAGGTGCCTGGTGGCCCACAGCTGAGCCTGGTGGCCGTGGGGCCGGCTGATGCAGGCATTTACTCGTGCCTGGTGGTGAATGAAGTGGGAGAGGTCAGCAAAGCCTTCCAACTCGTGGTGATGGGTGCGTGTCATCTCCCTGGGATTTGGGAAGGGCAGCTTAGCGGATTTTTTGGGAGCAATGAGGGGCTGAGCCCTCCTGCCTTTCTGTGTGCCTTGCAGAGCCACCCCATATCGAGGCTGCATCCCATCCCACTGAGATTTCCATTGCTGAGGGCACCCCTCTGGAGCTGACGTGTGTGGTGACGGGTGTCCCCATGCCTGCTGTCACCTGGGAGAAGGATGGACAGCTGCTGGCAGGGCCCTCCCTCGTGTCGGGCAATGAGAGCACCCTCCACATTGAGAGCACTGAGGTACGAGCTCCGCTTTTTTCTCCCTATCCTGATTTTCCCTTTGTGCCTTAATTTTTCCCTCTCCTGGCTGTGCAGGTGGCTGATGCTGGCTTGTACACCTGCCTGGCCACTAGCCCTGCAGGGGAGGACAGCAGGAGCTTCCATGTCAGCATCCAAGGTAGTGTGACACCAGCAGTGCAGAGAGGAGGGGGTGGCAGAGGGGGCTGCAGGATGGTCCAGGCTTTGTGGGACCAGAGAGCCAGAGCATCCCCGCATCCTTTTTTGGGGTTGGTGTGGGCTCCAAAAGAGGGGTCTGGAGCACAAAGATGGTCCTGCGTGATTTATGGGGACAGGTATGGGGGTGTCCAACACCCTGACGCCCCTGGTCCCTGTCCCCCAGCACCCCCCAGCACCACGAGCACCGGGCAGATCCCCATCATCACGGCTGTGGCAGGGGGACAGCTCCTCCTGGAGTGCCCAGAGGGTGCTGAGCCCCAGCCCAACATCGAGTGGCACCGGGAGGGCTCCGTGCTGCAGGTACCTGTGCCAGGCCCCGGGATCATGGCCAGGGGCTGGGATGTGTCACCAGCACCATCGGGCCGTGCTGGGGGTGATGCCGGGATGCTGATGGGGCTCCCGGGGATTTTAGGAGGATGCCCGCAGGCAGCTCCTGGCCCAGGGGCGTTTCCTGCAGCTCCGGGCGGTGGCTGCGGCAGACGGTGGCGAGTACAGCTGCAGGGCCACCAGCGCCCTCGGGGCCACCAGCCCGCGCATCCGAGTGCAGGTTCACGGTGAGTGCTGCCCTGCCCTGCCCTGGGTGCCGGCTCCTTCCCGGGTAAATCCAGGATATGGGATATTATGGAATGTCTTACAGTTGGGCGATGGGATGGTAGGGCTGGACTACACCCAGCCCCCAGTGCTGCTCTGGGCTGGCGTCCTCCATCCCTGAGCCACTCTCGGTGGTGTCTCTGGGTGCTCTGCAGTGGCCCCGGAGATCCAGCCGGGCCCCGAGGAGGTGAAGGTGCTGCTGAACACCTCGGCCGTGTTGCCGTGCCGGGCAGAGGGGTGGCCCGTGCCCCGGGTGACGTGGCGGAAGGACGGCCAGCTCCTGCCCCTGCCTGGCAGCCACAGGTATGAGGCTCTGCGGGTTGGTGGCACCAGGAACTGGCACTCAGATCTTGCCACCCTTCACAGCAGCAGGTGATTCAGTGTGCCCATCACTCTGTGCAGAGCTGTGCTCTGTCCTCCCACCTCAATGTGTGCAGAGCTGTGCTCTGTCCTCACACCTCAGTGTGTGCAGAGCTGTGCTCTGTCCTCACACCAGCTCAGAGGGCATGTGCTGCATGTGGCTGCAGTGGCATTTGTCACCTTCCCAACCACTGCTCCCTGTGTGATGCAGCCTGGCCATGCAGAGCCCCCACAGGGATCACTTGCTGTCGCATTCCAGGCTGCAGCTCCTGCCAGGAGGCTCCCTGCAAATTGACCCCGTCCAGGTCCAGGATTTGGGCCATTACCTCTGCATGGCATCCAGCCCTGCTGGCTCTGACCGGCGAGGCCTGGACCTCCACGTTCTGGGTAAGCAGGAGAGCAGGATGGATCCATCCTGGGCTCACCCTCCTGCAACCCACCCAGCGCTGCTGGGCTGCTCTCATCACTGCAGTGATGTGCTGCTGTCCTCTGCTCATTGCTCCCACAGTCCCTCCTGCCATCGCCCCTGGGCCTTCCAACCTCACCCTGCTGGCTCAGCAGCCAGCCACGCTGGGCTGTGACAGCTGGGGGTCCCCCGAGCCCCACATCAGGTGGGAGAAGGATGGGCGTCCCCTGAACCTGCACCTCCCCACTGGCTCCTACAGGTACCTGCAGCACCCCTTGAACACCAAAGTGTTCCCCTGTAGGGAGGGGTTTGCCCCTCCTGCTGCCCCCGCGGGACAGGGGTGGTGCCGATGTGTGCTCTGCCCGCAGTTTGCAGTCCTTGGGGTCACTGCTCATCTCCAGCCCTGGTCCCCGGGATGAGGGGCAGTTCGAGTGCATCGCCACCAACGCTGCTGGAGAGGCACGAAAGGTGTTCCTCGTGTCTGTCCATGGTGAGCTCCTGGGGCTGAGAGCAGCTTTCCCGGGGTCTGTCACCACTTTGGGTGTGATGTGGGTGTGCTCCACCCCCCATGGGATTGGGTCCCCTCTCAAGAACTGGGCTTGGGGGAGGACAAGGGGGGAGGAGAAATACTTGTGCCTGTATGAACAGGGAAAGAATCCTCTTCAACATTTGCCACACAGCCCCGCTCACCTCCCTCCCTCCTTTCCCCAGTGCCCCCCACCATCGCCGATGACCTCACGGATGTGGTTGTCACCCGGCTGTCCCCCGCAGTCCTCACCTGCTACGCCTCGGGCGTGCCCCCACCCGCGGTGTCATGGAGCAAGGAGGGGGCTCAGCTGGGCAGCAGAGGAGGGGGCTACCGCGTCCTGCCCCGAGGTACAGCCCCGGGCAGCACAGCCCCGAGGGGACAGGGCTCCCTGCCAGCCCTCCCGCTGCCTCGCCTCTCCTGCTGTGTTCCAGGAGCCCTGGAGATCAGGCAGGCGCTGCCTGCGCACAGCGGCCGCTACACCTGCACCGCCCGGAGCGCCGCGGGCACCGCCAGGAAGCACCTGAGGCTCTCGGTGCAGGGTACGCGCGGCTCCGGGCTGCTGCTGCCGGGGGTCCTGTGCCCTCCTCCCGGGGTAGCACTTCCCTGCCCTCCACAGAGCCCCCTGCCCTGAAGCCCCTGCCGGGCATGGTGATGGTGATGGTCAACAGCAGCGCGGTGCTGTCCTGTGAGGCCACAGGCGTCCCCCGGCCGGAGGTCACCTGGCAGAAGGACGGTGTTGGCATCGCTGGAGGTGAGCAGGAGTGTGCTCAGGGTTGGAATAGCCCACTTTACCTGCCAGCCTTTACCTGGGGGAAGATTTAGGGGCCAGGGGCTTGTAGGCATCCTGGCCTCCTGTGACATCTTGGTGTGGGGTGTCACTGCACGGGTCCTCCTGGCTCGCGGCTGCTGTCCAAGGTGGCCGTGGTGGCGGCCGGAGCTGTCCCATGGCACTGCTGTGCGGGGGACAGTCCCCGCACATCATCCATCGGCACCTGATCTCAGCTGTGCTGCCCATCCTGCCCTTCATTTCTGCCAGGGTCAGGGCTGAAGGTGCTCCCCAACGGGCAGCTCCGTCTCCTCCGAGCGGCCCCAGAGGATGCAGGCACCTACCTGTGCATGGCTCGCAACCCCTCGGGCACCGCTGTGGGCAGGACCAGGCTCATTGTGCAAGGTACAGCAGCGATCAGAGCCCCAGCGCTCACCCCTCAGCGCAGCCCCTTCCCCAGCACCTCACAGCAAAACGTGCCAAGCCGTGAGCCAGTCCCTTGTGCCCCATCAGTGCCCCCCAGCATCGCTGCCGGCCCTCTGGAGCTGGTGGTCCTGGAGGGGCTGGAGGCGCTGCTGCCCTGTGCCGCCCGCGGTGTCCCCGAGCCCCGCGTGTCCTGGAGCCGGGACGGAGCCCTGGTGCGGGGCGGGAAGGCCACGGTGCTGCCCTCCGGGGAGCTGCTGCTCCGGGATGTCCAGGTGAGCGCTGTCCCCTGGGGCCCTGAGGGTGGAGTGCTGAGGAACGAGTGTCTTCTGCTGCTGAAGAGCATTTGGCTGCTTGTGGATAGACGAGGCAGAGGGAGAGCCCCGTGCAGTCTGCGCCACAGGCTGGAGGGCTGGGGCAGTGTGAGATTGCTAATGTGGGCTGGAAAAAGCGGCTCTGTCCAAACGGTGACTTTTTAGGTGCACAAGAACCAGCAGAGTTTTAGGTGCACTTGATCTCGGGCTCAAGGTGATTCCCTCTCATCCTCACGCAGGAAGGGGATGCTGGCAGCTACTCCTGCACCGCGGTGAACTCTGCTGGGAGGGCCGTCCGCCGGCTCTCCCTCTCCATCCACACCCTGCCCACCTTCACCCAGCTGCCCACAGACATCACCGTGAGCCGGGGCGAGAGGCTGGAGCTGCTGTGTGCCGCCGTGGGCAGCCCCCAGCCCCGCGTCTCCTGGATGGCCAACGGGGAGCTCATCACCGGTACCTGGGCAGGGGCAGAGGATGCTGGACTTGGGGGAGAATGTGATCCTGGTGCCACCCTTGTCCCACTTTTCAGGGTCTCCGGGCTGCCAGCACGTCTGGCTGTGCGGGGTTGTAAGCAGCTGATCCCCAACCACCCTTTTGGGGGTTTGCGCCCCGCAGATGGTGTGTCGGGGCAGAGCGGGCGGAGCATCCTGCGGCGGGAGGCAGCCGCACCCTCGGACAGCGGGACCTACGTGTGCCACGCCGAGAACAGCGCCGGTGCCACCAGGGCCACTGTCTTCGTCTCTGTCACAGGTAGGTGCTGGCAGGGAAACTGGGGCGCCCGGTCTGCCCCTCCTCTGCCACCCCTTTCCCTTTCCCAGAGGCACCCGTCATACAGGGGGACGCCAGCACCTACCAGGTGGAGCACTCCGGAGGTGATGCCCTCCTCGACTGCCATGCCCAGGGTCACCCTGAGCCCCTCATCCGCTGGAGCAAGGACGGGGTGCCGGTGGTGGCCCGTGGGCGCCTGCACCAGCTGCAGAATGGCTCCCTGGCCATCCGTGCTGTGGGGGTGAGCAGGGCCTGGGGGGTGCTGGCACATTTCAGGTGCTCTCGTGGCAAAGCAAAACGCTGTGCTGATGCTGTTGGTCCTGCTAGAGCACCGATGTGGGGCAGTACCAGTGTGTGGCAGAGAACGACGCGGGCACGGCAGCAAAAGTTGTCACCCTGGCTCTGCAGAGTGAGTGCTGCCCACCTCTGTTAAGGGACAGCAAACCAAGTGACCCCTCAGCCCCTCCAACCTCCCCTGACCCGTGGGGATCACTCCCTGCATCCCTTTCCCTGCCAGGTGCCCCCGCGGTGACAGTGGCACCAGCAGAGGTGAGGGCGCTCGCTGGGCAGCGGGTGCTGCTGCACTGTGTGGTGTCAGGGGAGCCCACCCCCTCCGTGGAATGGCAGCGGGACGGGGAGCCACTGCCCGAGGGTCCCCGTGCCCGTGTCCTGCCCAACGCCACCCTGCTCCTGCCCTCTGTCACCCACCGTGACGCCGGCAGCTACTCCTGCCTCGCCCGCAGTGCCCTGGGCTCTGCTGTCGCCCACAGCTCCCTGCGTGTCCAAGGTGAGTGTCTGTCCCTGGCCCCAGTGATGCCTTTTCCTGGTGTTATGAAAATGAAACTAGACACGGTTGAAGGGGTTGGGGTCTTTACCTCAGTATTTTAATCAGGATCCTGTTGGATGCATCCACTTCACCCAGGTGACAGCGTGGCAAATGCACCCCCGTCAGTCACACACACCAGTTCTAGACTTTGAACATTAGCATATCTAACTAATAATGGGGCTGGGGTGGGCTAACCCCTGGTTTACAGAATCCTCCTGTCAGGAGACCTTGGCTTCCTGAGCCAGCAGAATGTTTGGTGTCCCTGGCTCTGCAGCTCTGGGCTCTTCAGGCTCAGGGCCTGCAGGGCACTTACAAACACTGAGCACTGAACTAAGTAAAAGGTTGCAAGTGTGCATGCTGCTGATACTTGTGGATACAGAGAACTGTGTAAAAGCTATATAAAAGAAAAGACAAAAATCATTCTGGCATCACCGGGCGGCTTTGGCTGGCTCTGGGCAGAGCAGCGTTACCCCTGCAGTGCTGTCACACCTTGGGGCAGAGCTCCAGCCTGGTGGTTTGGGGGGATATTGCATTTCCTTGCCTGTCCTAACCCCCGTGATTCAAACTCTGGTTTGTCCTCTCCTCCCTTCCAATCCTCAGCTGAAGGTCTGAGCCCAAACAGACCCTTGCCAGCCCTCACTTGCTTCTCCTCGGCCTTCCTGCCTTAGCTGCTCATGATTAAATTCGGGTGTCCCAGGGGGTCTGCTAAATGCACAGACACTTCCTTTCCGCTGCCCCTCGGGAGCAGAGAGCCAGGCTGGAGGAAGTGCCAGGTGCCCCATGTGCCCTTGTGTTGCTGGTGGCATTTCGCTGCCAGGCACGCTGGAGAAGCAAATAAAAGCTTGGGGCTCTGCCAGGACCTTGAGGTTGATACAGAGCAGGGTTTGGGGGTGTCAGTGCCTGTTGGTGTGATGAGGCACAGGGCCACACTCTCAACGTCCCTTGTCAACTTGGCACCGTGCCTGGAGCCACGGGGGCTTTGGGGGCTGTGCTGCAGCCAGCAGGGACTCTGCCTGCCTTCACCTCTAAAAAACAAGATTTTCTTGACATGCAAATCAGTGAGAGGGGAGCCAGGCCAGCACTCTGCTCTCCCATGAGAGTGCAGTCCCAGTGCTGCTGCCTGACCCCATCCCTTTGGCCCCAGGGGAGCTGCAGCAGGTGCGGGGCAGCCTGGTCGGTGTCATCAATGGCCACGAGCTCGGAGTGTCCCCCCTGGATGCCAGCGTGCTGGGTGACACTCAGCCTGGCACCACCACCCTCCGGAGCAGCATTGGGAGCATTCCACCTGCCATAGGTGGGTGGACATTTCTACCCTCACCCTTGGGAGAGTTTTGACCTCTCTCAGATGTAAATCTTGGGGCAAAGGGTTTTATTTCTTTTTTTCCCCCAAATCAGCACCCACATCTGTGCCCTGTGAGCAAGGAGGGATGGCACAGCCTGGCTGTCCCCTCAGGAGGGTGATGGCTCCATGGTGACACCCTTTCTTCCCCATTCCCAGGACCACTGATGAGGGTGCTGGTGACCATCATCGCCCCCATTTACTGGTCCTTGGCCCACGCCAGCGGGGCAGCCCAGAGCGAGTTCCTGCTCTCCCAGGGCACCTTCCAGCACGAGTCCCTGCTGCAGTTTGCCACAGGTGAGGGGTGTGTGACACGAGAGCCTGCTCAGCTCCCGGGGAGGCTCAGACTCCATCTCCCCGTGCACTATCCCGGGGATGGAGCTGGGTGTGGGGGTGCTGTGGTCTGTGCTCACCGTTCCCCCCGGGCAGGGGAGCTCCTGCGGGTCACCCACCTCGCCCGGGGCGCGGATGGCGCTGGGGCTCTGCGGCTGGACAGCGTCATCAGCGGCTCCGTGCCGGAGAGCTTCGGCGATGCCGTGCTGCTGCTGCAGGTGCTGGCTCTGCCCGTTGTCCCCGTGGGACCAGAAATCCCGTGCTGGGAGCATGGCGGGTGCATGGCCTGACCCCCGTCCGTGCCTCTGCCAGGATTTCAGCGAGCGCTGCGTGCGGACGGGCGCGGGGCAGCTCTCCGGGGACTCGGTGCAGAGCTTCCTGCAGGATGGGCGCCTCGTCCGTGCCCACTGCAACCACACCATCGTGTTCGACCCCCCCGCGGGGCCACAGCCCCCCCGGGTGCAGCACCTCCGGGCCAGAGCCATCACAGCCTCCTATGACCCAGCCAAGGAGGAGCTCCGCTTCCAGCTCCGTGCCTCGCTCCATGCGGGTAACCAGGGGGTCCCCAGGATGGGGCCGGAGATCTGTTGTCAGTTCTGGGTGTCTGTGAGGGCGCAAAGGCCACATCCCTGCAGTGACTTGTCACATCTCGTTCTCTTTGCTCAATTCACAGGGGCTGATGGAGACCAGTGCCCACTGGGATTCATCCCGGACCCCGGGCAGATCTACTGCATTGGTATGGACCCTTCCCGAGGGGCATGAGGATGGCAAGGGGCACCTGATGCCACTTCCTTGTCCCCTGTGCTCTCTCTGCTCGCCAGATGTCGATGAATGCACTGAGGGGTCCCACGGCTGCCGCTACAACCAGATCTGCCAGAACGCCGCCGGGTCCTACCGCTGCTCCTGCCCCCCCCGGCTACCGCACGCTGGGCGTCGGCTGGCCGTGCCTGGGTACAAACCGGGCTCTCAGGGTCACCCCCTGCACTGCTCCGGACTCAGAGTCCCCCATCCAGCTGCATCTCCCCACCTCTTTGCTCCCCCAGATGTCAACGAGTGCCTGCAGTTTCCCCCGCCGTGTGCCTTTGAGTGCCGCAACCTGCGGGGCTCCTACGAGTGCCTGTGCCCGGCTGGCAGGACCCTGCTGCCGGGGGGACAGTGCGGCACAGCAGGGCCTGATGGAGGGGACACAACGGGCAGCGTGTCCCGGGACACCCCCCCGCGCCGGCAGGGGCCGAGCAGCCGCCCACGGGGCCGATCCTTCTACACTCAGCTCGCCCTGCGCCGCGTGGCCAAGGATGCAGGGACGGGGGTGCGGGGCCCCCCCTGCCCCACGGGCTACATCAGGAGGAACGGCACCTGCACTGGTGAGCGTGCAGGGAGTTCAGAGACCACTTTGTCCCCAAAAAGTACCTCGTGTCCTTCTTGCTGCCCTGTCACCACTTCATTTGCACCCTGGGGTCTTTGTTGGGCTGGGAAAGGGAGGTGAGAGCCAGGTGGCACCACAGGGGACTGATCCTTCCCCTCTTGCCTTCACCCCTCTCATCCCACAGACCTCGACGAGTGTCAGACACTGAACCAGTGCCAGCACGAGTGCAGGAACAGCCCGGGCAGCTACGGCTGCCTCTGCCCCCCCCGGCTACCGGCTGCTGTCCAACGGGAAGACCTGCCACGGTCAGTGCAGTCCCCATGGTGGCCTGGCTGCCATCTTTTCCGGGCTGCGAGTTTTTCTCCTTCTTTGGGGGGGTTGTTCCCAGACTCAGCACTCTGCAGTCTGAGTGCTCATGTCTCACTGCCTCGGCGTCCAGGCAGATGTGGGAAGGTGGGGAGATTGAACCCCCATCTCAGCCCTGGGCACCCCAGCACCCCCAGACCTGTCCCCTCTCTCCCTGCAGATGTGGACGAGTGCGTGGACGGCACAATCCAGTGCGGCTCGGGCCAGATGTGCTTCAACACCCGTGGAGGTGCCAGGTGCTTGGATGTGCCGTGCCCAGCCGGGTACCGGAGAGGCTCCAGCCCGGAGTGAGTCGCGCTGTGGTGCTGGGGGTGCCCATCGCGCTCTCCTCAGTCACCATGAACCCGAGTGTCCCGTCCCCTCTCTGTCACCAACCCCACCCCACATTCCCCATCTCCCACGCAGGCTGTGCGTGGGTCGCTGCCCCCC
>JAHLSL010000016.1:5452651-5474177 GCA_025920805.1 Petroica traversi
ACCCCTGGGAATGGGATGTGCTTTGGGATGCACCCCTGGGAGTGGGACGTGCTTTGGGATGGGGATGCACCCATGGGAACGGGATGTGCTTTGGGATGGGGGATGCACCCTTGGGAATGGGATGTGCTTTGGGATGCACCCCTGGGAGCAGGATGTGCTTTGGGATGCACCCCTGGGAGCGGGATGAGCTTTGGGATGGGGGATGCACTCGGGGTTGGGGCTGCCAGCAGAGTTGGGCATGGCAATGCCACTGACTGTCCCTCTTCTCTCCCTCTCCCTGCAGAGCCAGGCTCCTCCCGGGCTCTACACCAAGACCTGTGATCCAGCCAAGTCTCCCAACACCCCAGACGTGCTGGAGATCAAGTTTGAGCGGGGTAAGAGCCTCCTTGCTGCCAAACCCTTGTCCCTGGGCCCCCAAAACAAGCCCCACTTCCCCAGCCAGGACTGGGGTTCCCTGGGAGCATCCCCGGGGCAGGGACAGATGGATGAGCCCTGGCTGGTGGCATCAGGCCTGAGGATGGTGCTTGCAGCACACCAGGGCTCTCTGAGGGGTGCAGAGGGTCTGGTTGGATCTCAGGGGCTTTCTGGGACCCCCCTGAAAGTGGAAAGGGCCCCCTCACCCCCATCGAGGTGTGGTGGGCACAGGGTCCCCTCTCCTGCAGGTGGCTCTGAGGACAGGCAGGTGCTGCTGGCCAGGGGAGACACCCAGCAGGATTTGGGTCATGAAGGGGACAGGGATGCTCCATTCCATCCCTGGGGACACACGGCAGGGCCCAGCCCCGGAGCAGGAGGACACTGGGCAGCATCTCCCCGTGCCACCATCCACCCTGGCAGCAGCAGCGAGCCCAGCACAGGCTGGGGGGAGACCCCGCTGGGAGGGGACACCCCCTCCCCGCCGCCAGCCTCCCTGCTCCATTATAATGATCCCCCTGCCAGGAGCAGCCCCCTCCCGGCGGCCCATTCAGCCCCTAGTTAATTTATTTGAAGTTTTAATCTAATTATTAACTATTTCAAAGGCTAAGCAGCTTTGGGCGACAACAGCCCCGACAACGCCGGCTCTTCGCCGGGCGGACCCGGCCGATATCCCGGCGGAGGATGCGGAGAGAAAGGGCCGGGGCGAGGGGAGGGCGCGGGGTGGGGGGGCCCGCGCCGAGCAGCAGCTTAAGGTTCATTATTGCCGCGAGTTTACATTTAATAGCAATTTACAACTGAGTTTATAAACCCCTGGAAAATAGGGGGTTTAAGGGGTGGGGGGGCCGTGGGGGGAGCTGACAGCCCCCGTCACTAGACAGGGCTCTCGCGGGCGCCCATGTAATAAAGACTAGAAAGGGAGGCATTGAGGCTGATTGGCAACTGATAGTGCGTTAAATGGTAATGAGGAGGGCAGATGGAGGGGGGATTAGCCTCCAACTCCGCACCGCTTTTCTTTGTGGGCCCCGCAGCCCCCTTGTCAGCTTCCTAATACATTTATTGCTCATTTCACACCGCTAAAGAAAAATGCCTCTTTCTATTCAGCATCCCCCCCCCCCCCACCATCGCCGCCGCCACCACCCCGCTCTGCTTTGCTCCTGCCCGGTGCCCTTAAAAAAAAAAAATTAAAGGGGAAAAAAAAGAAAAAGGTGCAATAATTAATTCATGGCGGGGAGCACCCCGCCGCGGGGTGCGTGTGCGTGCGTGTGCGAGCAGCCGTGCCCCGGTGTGGGGGTCCCCCCCAGACACCCCCCGTGCTGGCGAGGGAAGGGGGGGGACACACATTTGTCACTCTGTCCCCCCTCCCCGGCAAGGGCTGGTGGGACAGAAGGTGCTGCGCCGTAAGACAATTGCGGAGCGTGAAATTCAATTAGTTAAGGGCCTGGTTGCAATTTCACAGGCCCTAAAAAAAAAAAAAAAAAAAAAGGAGAGGGAGAAGAGAGAGGAAAAGGGGGGGTGACGTTTTTATGGCCTTTTTTATTTATTTATTTCGCTCCTCTCCCGAGGTGGGTCCCCCTCCCCTCGCCTCCCCCTCGCACCAGCTTGGATATGCCTTTTTAAGAAGTTATTTAGAGTTCATATCTGTCACATCTATTTAACGCCCTCGGGATGATGTTCCGGGGGGATCCTGACACTGGCTGATCCTGCCTGTCCTCTCTCCCCGCCTCCGCAGGTGTCCCAGTGAAGGTCACCAACATTGGGGACGGAGCCACTCGTTCCTCGGCCCTGGAGCTCTTTGTGTACCTGAACGACATCGCGTGAGTGCCACCCTGTCCGGTCGGCAGAGGGGACAAGGCAGCGTCCCCAGGCTGCCCGGGCCGGGGTGGAGGCAGGGTGCTCACAGCAGACACGTCCTGCTGAGCCCAGGGACGGAGCTCAGCAATGAGATGGCCCCAGCTGGGCCAAAAATGCCACCCCTTGGTGCCCAGGAACAAGAGGGCAGAAATAGCCCAGGGTTTGTTCGCTGTGCATGGGGAGGATTGAAAAATCCTCTAAACTTTGTGTTCCCCAGCTGCCCTGCCCACTGCAGGGCACCCTTTTTGTGCTGTCCCAGCTCACTCCTGGACCCCTTGCTCTCACATCTTGCCTTTCCCTGTCTCCCCGAGAGGCCTCAGTGTCTGTTTTGTGTGGAGAGTTGGCTTTTTTGGGGCATGGAGATCTGCTGGCCAGGTTCATTGCCCTTTTCTACTCCTGTCTCCACAGCAGCAGCTCCTTTGGGGTTTTCTTTCTGTGCCTGGTTTCTGCTGCTGCTGGCACAGAAGCAATTTTCCCAAAAATACAGCAGGACCCATGAGGGCACCCACTCCTCCTGAGTGCCACCCAATCCCTGTCCATCCTCATCTGTGCCTCTGCCTTTATCCTCCTGGTGGTGAATGGGAATGAACTTTTCCACCTAGTTCACTTTTAAAACGTTTAATAAGTGGCTTTAAAATTACGTTTGGAATACAGCTGTGGCATGTCCTGTCTCCTTGCCCAGTTTATTTTCCAGTGGCCAAAGTGCCACGGCTGGTGGCCCCAGTGACAAGAGAGAGACTGGTGGAGAGAAAAGTCCATTTCTGTGTCCCTTGCCTTGTCTGGAGTCCCCATTGATGGTTAGCAATGCTGCTCAGGGGCTGGCCCACTGTCATTTGGGGTTTTTCCCCACTGTCCACCCCTCTGACCCCCGTGTCCCACTGTGGGACAGGGACTGCTGTGCAACCTCCCTTCTCCTGGCAGGGGCAAGCATGGGGTCGGGCGCATCGACATCGTGGAGAATCGCTTCGTTGGCATGAAGTCCAGAGGTGAGCCTGCCCTGCCCCAAAAAGCTTAAAAAATGGGAAAACCATGGTGGGTGCTCAGTAATCCTGGGGGCTTTGGTTAGGTCACACCAGCAGTCCCTCAGCCTTTCCCTCCCCATCAGCTTTGGGCAGAGATTTGGCAGTGACAGGGATTTCTGGTTGCTGTCTAATGGCAGCAGCTGCCACTCACTGCACCGCTGGTGCCAGCCCTGGGGTCCCAGAGCCTCCAGGTTGGACCTGTCCCCACAGGAACCTCACCAGGCTGTGGCCAGATGCTCATGGAAGGTCCAGACTCTCTAATACCTGTACAAGCCACAGGAAGCTCATGCAAGTTACTGTTTGGGTTTTTTAAAAAAAACAAATATTTGATTTATCTACACGTTTTTGAGGCCATGACTCCTAATATTGATCTTCCATTGGGATCAATTTCATTGGAAACCTCTGGAGGCAATGAGCTGCCCTGTGCAAACCTAAGTAAGGAGTTGGGTCAGCATCATTTCCCAGCTCCATGCTCCAACTCTTCTGTTTTAAATCTCGTTTTAATACTTAGTTAGATGCTTCCTTTCTTTAAACTTGCCCTCTGTGCAGGACAACAGCAAATATTTTGGCAAGACTAAGCCCGCAGTGTTCCTCCCCACCACAGATGCACCAGCATCTTCTGCAAAAGGCAAGAAACAAAACCCCAAATCATTTGATCTCAGTTTGAATAATCAAATTAAAACCAAAAACAGGAAGAAAAAACCCCGAGCCACACACACCAGCCTGCACATTTGCATGCAGGATGCTGAGTAATTTGTCAAAATCTATTTTATTTTTTTAAGAGCCATTGACACGCTCTAGTGACCCTTCCAGCATTTAATAATTTCTCTAAACCCCATTTAACTGTCATGTCTGTCTCCTGCGTGACATCGCCGGGCGAGCGCTGCCGTGCTCGTGCTCCAGCAGCCGTGGGAGCTCCAGGGGTTCTGGGGACATCACTGCAGGGATGAGACCTTGGGTGGGCTCCCCGTGGGGATGAGACCTTGGGGAAACTCCCCCCTTGCTTTTGAGCAGGACCCTGCCCCTTTTTGGCTTCTTGGGATTAAGAGACCCCTCCCAGAAATCTGCTCTGAGATGTCCTGTGGGAGAGATGGAGAGTGGGAAGGGAGCAGGCCAGACAGGAGGGTGCTGTGGGTGCCTGCCCTTTGCAGGGTTTTGGGGTGCAGGGCAGCTCAGGGTGACCCCACCACTGCCTGGAACATTTTGGATCCCAAAAGGGTTTAGGGTCAGTGGTGCAGAGATGGGAGCTGGGCTTGGAGGAGACCATCCTTTAAACCCCAGCAGTGTGCAGTTGTCCCGTGGATTTGGGGTTCTGCAGGGGAAACTGAGGCACAGGCAGAGCATGGCCAGAGCCTTCCCTGTGCTGGAGGTGACAGCGAAGGTGCCTTCTCTCCCTCATCCCCCAGTCCCAGGAAGTCGGAGAAGAGGCAAAATTCATTTGCATTGATTTTTACTAAGCTCCTAATTGAACTTCGTTAAGGCCTAATGGGCGAGGGGCACACGGGACGCACTCACACCAGCCTTTCCAGCCCTGTTAACTGGGTTTTGCCATATTTGTTTTAGTGGGAGGAGGGTGCTAATTACGGGGTGCCAGGGAGCGCTGCTCGGGGGGCACAGCTCAGCCAGGGGCTCCGGGCTGCAGCAGGAGCGCGGCCCTGCCTCTCCCTCCCTTTCACATCCTCATTATCAAATTATCTTTTTAACTCCGAAGGGGGGCTAATTAAGTGAGGTAAATGAAATCAGTGGGGAGGAAGAAGGAAGGAGGGGGACGGCCCCGTAAAAAGCCGAGCACTGCTGTCGGCTGGGGCTTTTCCTCCCCTTGGCTTTCTCCTTCTTTTTCCTACCCTGGATGCACTGAGCTGGTGGAGGAGGGAAGTGGAAAACCTCTTCCCTGCAATGAGCACATTCCAGGCCAAACTCGGCCTCCAGGCTCAGCCTCAGCCCTGGAGCAGGGGTAGAAATCTGGGCAGCATTTTCCCATGGGCACAGCGTTGCCCTGCCCTTCCCCTCGGGAAGGCACCACATCCCTTCCTGTCCCACGGATGACGTCGGGAGTGACAGCCTGCACTCAGCACAGCAAAATTGCTCGGATGGAGGTGAAGTGACAGCCGAGGTTACAAATTAGAAAATTTTAAGTAGCGGCAGCTGTCTCCTTGGCTGCCTCCCTCCTCATCCCCCCCTGCTCCAGTCCCCCCTTCCCCTGCAGTAATTATGGGGTGATTGAAGCATCGTTGGGCTGCAGTGCTGACACCTCTGTCTTTTTCCTGTAAACATGGGGAGATGAAAATAGACACTTGGAGATGCTGCGAGTGTCACTTTGAAGGTGTCTCCTGTCTCCTCGGCAGGGGCGAGGCTGGAGAGTGGCTGTCAGCTGCCCTCCCCTCTGCCCTGGCTGACACGCTCTGGTCCTGTCCTCCAGCACCTGCAGATGGGCTGGGGGTCAAGGCATGCACCCAAATCTTCAGCCCAAACTGGCTTTAGCACCTCTTAAGGAGAAGGAGAGGGAATATTAATTGTGTTAGTGGTGGGATCAGCTCCCCACCCAGGGGCTGGAGGGGACAAAGAGCAGCTCTCTGTGTCACCACCGTGCCCATGGGGACAGCTGGGCTTGGTGTTAACTGGGCTGTCTGCTCCCACAGCCCTGAGGGAATGGATGTTTGGTGAACACCTGAGCTGTCCCTGGGGCTGCAACATCATCAGGGTGGCTGGAGAGGAGGGGCTGGCTCTCCTTTGGGACAGTCACATCTTGGTCTGTCCATGATGCTGAAATCATGGGCATTGTGAGGGCTGATGGAGGAGGCTCGGGCTGCTGCACTTGTGGCTCCCATTTTATCTGTGGGACTGTGGCCACACTGGGACAGGACAAGCTGAGCCTGTGCCACTCTCCAGGGCACTGAGAGAGCAGAGCCTGATGAAATTCTGAGCCCTGTGGGCTCCCCTCAGCCTCTCTTGGGGCTGGGGCTGGCTGGGGACACATCTCCTTCAGTGGGGACAATTTCCTAGGCAGTTCCTCTGTGCCTCTTGCCATTTCCATGACAGTGCCAAGCAATGCCCAGCGTTGGGAAGGGATCAGCCCTGTAGGCAGGCAGGGGACAGGGACATGCAGGAGGAGCAGCCCTGGCTGTGGGCAGGTCACACCTTTCCCATCAAGTATTCACTGCTGGACAAGCTCAGCACAATATCTCCACCTGCATCCAACACAGACGGGAGCACTGCATGGCCATACTCATATTTAAACACCAAACAACCCCACCATGCACAAAACAAGGCTGGAACAAAGGAGCAGCTTGCCGAAATAATTAAGCATCCTCCATCCCCAGGCCTTGTGCAATGGGGGGGCAGCAGGAACGGACTGGGGGGGCCCTGCCAGCCCCAGAGGAGGTTGCCCTCCCAGCCCCCAGGTAGCCTCATTGCTTCCCAGCGGATGCTCGGGGCCCTTCTCGGCAGCCGAGGGGAGAGGAGGGAATTTCAGGCCCTGCGCTCCCCATGCCTGTGCCCCGCTCGTTCTGTTAATTACAGGTTTTCAGCCGCAGACCGTTGGGCACGGATGGGTGGGGGGGATCGGTTCCCAAACCCTGTCATTTAGCCTCGTCAGAGTGCCTCTTCAAAGAGGGGAATCTAGAAATTTTCTCCGCAAGGTGCGGAGTGGACTGTCTCGGCCCCAGCATGAATATAATGACAGATGCATTTTACAGCGAGCTGAGGCTGAATGCGCTCGACCACGGCTCCTTCTGTCAGCCAAGTCATTATTTTTTGTCATTTGCTGACAGTTTTGGTCTCATTCGCTTCTCTCTCTTTTTCTGCTTTTCCCCCTGCCTGGAAAAATGGCTAGGTATCTATGAGACCCCAGCAGGAACGATCCTATACCACGCACATTTAGATATCGAGGCCTTCACCATGGACCGGGAGGTGCGGAAAATCAAGCAGGGGCTCTCCCTGAAATTCTCAGAGCTGGTGTACAACGGTACGTGCAGCCCAGTCCCGCCAGGGCAGCATCCTCCCAGCCTTCCTCCTCATCCTCCCTCCTTGCTGCAGGTCCCACTGGCTGTAAAATTCAGGTGTGGGTTTTGAGCTGCTCCTGGGGAGAAAGGTGGGATCGGGCTGAGCAAAGCCCCACGCTGAGCCTGCATTCCTGCTGAGGGAGACCCGTGCCTGCCTTTGGAGGCAATGCCATGTTCCATGAGGGCATCTCTCCCAGCACAGTGTCACCAGCTCATCCCAACCAGCACATTTGGATGTAATTCACTATCTTTTTGCCCCCCTCATGTCACCTTTCCCCAGCTCTCACCTTCCACCTCTGCCTTTTCCTCATGCTCTGGGATATGGGGCACCCAAACTTCAAACCCTGCCTCAGGATTTGAAGCTGGAGAGCTGTCCCTGAGCCCTGGCAGGGTGGCACAGGGGGCTCTGAGGTGCTGGGGGTGCGGGATGGAGGGTCCTGGCTGTGCTATGTGGTGCTCAGCCCACACAGGGGCACTGCGGCTTGGGGCTCCTGCCTGGGACAGGACAGCGCTGCCTGGAGAGGGCTGGGAGCCACAGGGAGTGAGGGGATGCTGGCTCAGCCGTAAGGGATGAGGGGACAGTGAGGGACAGCAGTGAAGCCCTGTCCCTCCTCCTGTGGAGCAGCTGCAGATCAAGGGTTGGGTGTGAGGGGTCGCAGCTCAGCGTTTCCCCTGGGCCACAGGGAGCAGCTCCCTGGCAGGGAATCAGCACTGCCCTGGGGGTTCTCTGTGGATCCACCCCGACCCAGTCTCTGGTGTTAAGCTGAAAGGAGGAGGATTAGCCCAAAATGCCCTAAGTGGGCTCAAAATGCCCTTGCCCACATGTGGGTGCTTGGTTCAGAGCTGTCATCCCTACAGGTCCCACACCAGGGAGATTCCTGCCCCTCAGCCAAACATTTGTCATTTACAGGCCCTGATTTCTCAGCCTCCCATCACTTTTCAGGGGTTTTATAACCACAAGGGCTGGGATGACTCCTATGGGTATCCCACGGGAAGATACCCCTGGAAATAACCTGACTCTGGGAGCTCAGGCTTCGGGCAAAGCAGATCCAGGCTGGGTCAGGCTGTTTTCTGCCCTGCAGTTTCTCGTGCCACTGATTGTCACCTTCCCCTCCAAGGACATTCCCTCCTGCATCTTCCTCAGCAACTGGCATTTAATGCCTGAGCCCCTCTACTTCTTAAATCATATTTCAGGGCCCTGACAGGGGCTGCAGAAGTCTTTGTCACCTTCGTCTTGGATCACAGTCCCTGCCCTCATTCATTCTCTGGTGCCACTCTTGCCCCTGGCTGTTTTTATTAGACTTTGACCTGGGCTGCCTTTATTTGTATTTTTTTTTTTTTTTTAAGTTCAGGCATAAACCTGTTTGTTTGTTTATTCCTAACCACTCGCTTGCTGTGCAGCCACCAGGTTAAAAAAGCCACTCAAGGAATCATGGTTTAAATTCTCCCTCCCCACCTCAGCCAGATAGAGGCTGCTCTTTCCCTGGCTCCACATGTTGAATCCCCAGGGATTTCCAGCTTTGTCCCAGGCTTCCCTGCCAGCCAATCCTAAATCCAAGGAACAGCCCCAAGAGGGTGCAATAAGCACCCGTGGGTCCCCGTGCCGGAGGCCAGGCTTTCAAGCTCACCTCCCTTTAACACCTCATTATTGCAGCTAGTCCAGTTTTTAGGAGAATTAGTGTTTATCTTCCCCCTGTTCCTATTGATCCCATTGTGGAGGGGTGGCTTTGAAGCCAGTTCCCGTTCTTTCCAGGTGCGGAAATGCCATTGTCCCCCTGCCTGCGCCGTGATTAGGGCAGGATGGTGGGAAGGTCATTAAGGGGGATCGCTTCCAGTGCCGGCAGTGGGGGGTCGGGAGGGGGGGATGCTTCCTCCCACCTGGAGCTGTCAGAGTCAGGATTTAAGCAGCTGGTTATTATTTTAATGTGTCTGAGGTTTATTTTTACAGGGATTTTTACATCAATCCTGCTATTTGAAGAGTTGTACTTGGAGGGTGGGGACCAAAAAAAGGAGTGTCCTTGCCTGGAGCCGGGGTTCCTACGGGCATGGCAGTGCTGATTTCAGGGAAAGGGTTCCTGGATGCCCTGGGAAGGGGTCCCCAAGCCCCCTGGCCATGCTGAGGGGGAGCAGGGAGGTGGGTTTGGTGGTGAGGGGCTGCAGGGCCGTGGTGCTGTGCGTTGGAACAGGGCCACACAGACCCCGGGACAAGGCTGCAGGACACGGCCCTGCTCAGGGGCTGGTGAGGCCAACAACAAAAGAAATTGTTTGTTTCTTTAATGGCTTCGGCCCCAGAGCCCAGCTGGGAAGGGAAAGGTGAGAGGGCACCGGTGCGAGATGGGAGAGATAAAACCTGGGGATGACCGGAGGGCGGTGAATGGGCTCTTTCTTTCTCCACCTCTATCTCCTTCTGCATCTCCCAGGCTTTATTCGGGGTCTCCGGGGACTCCCTGGCTGATAACCCCGCTTAGGGACAGGAGGGGCATGGGGGCAGCAGGACCACGGCCCCTCCATGCACCTGCAGTGCCAACAGTGCTCCCCAGCATGGGTTTTGGGGGCCGTGGTGTGACTGCACTTCACCCCAACACCCAGCCTGGCCTTCAGCTCAGGGGGTTTGGGCTGCCAGGGGCTGCTGTCCCCACAGGAGCCAGGGCAGGAGTAGGAGGTGCCTGTCATGGCCAGGGTTGGATGGAGTTTCCCAGAGGTGACAGCGCTGGTTCCCTGTGTCCCACCAGCTCCTCGTGCCGGGACAACAGCGGGGACAAGTCAAACTTCCCCACAAGCAGCAGCACAAGCTGAGTCCCACTGACCCTGGGGGGCTGGGAAGGCAGGGAGCCCAGCTGGGGCTGCTGAGACACCTGTGCCCCAAAGGACAGCCAGTGCTGCCCCAGTGTCCCCCTGTGTGATCTGGGGGAGCGCCGTGCTCTGCACCCCTCTGGGATGGGGAATGGGAACTGCTGGGGTGACTGCCCCACTGGGACCCCCACTGCTGGGTGGGTTTGCCTTCCCAGAGCTGCTGAGGGGTGAAGTTTTGCTGTGGGGCTGCATCCCCCTGGGCAGATACCCCAGGCTGGGATTGGCCCTTTGGAGCAGATCCCTTCTCTGCCCATCCCAGAGGAGAATGGCTCATCTCCTTCCTGGGGGGCTGGGAGCTGATCCCACTCCTTACTGTGTCCATCTGTCTGTCTCCACCTGGCTCTCCCAGGATGGTGGGTTTTGAGTGGCAGTTTCACACCCACTTAATGAATCTTTTCATTTCCGTGATCCCCCCTGCCCAGCAGAGCAGGAACAAGGATGGTCCCATGGCCTATTTCTAGCTTGTCCCACCCTGTCTCCCAGTGGGATCCCGAGGGACACCAAGGAGAAGGGAAACACGTGAGGTCTCATCCCTCACGGCTGAACCTGCGTGTCCCAGCATCTCATTTCCTCCCCAGTCCTTCCCTCGGAAATCACCCAGGGTTTGTTTGCCGTGTAAGACTTAGCCCGGGGAGCACCCTGGGATGCTCTGGGGTGCCACCTGGGATCCCAGGCCTTCCCCAAGCCCTTTGCTGACCCCATCTCCTGTCCTCAGGCTTCTGGCACAGCCCTGAGTGTGAGTTCCTGCGGGAGTGCATCGGGCGCTCGCAGGAGCCGGTGCTGGGCACCGTCCGCCTCTCCGTGTTCAAGGGCCAGGTCTACATCCTGGGCAGGGAGTCCCCTCGGTCCCTCTACAACGAGGAGCTGGTGAGGTGAGTGGGGCCTGGCCCTCCTGGGAGGTCACGGTGGGCAGGGCGGTGACAATGAGCCTCCCATCCCATCCCATCCCATCCCATCCCATCCCATCCCATCCCATCCCAATTATCCCATCCCAATTATCCCATCCAGATTATCCCATCCCAAATCCCATGCCATGCCATCCCATCCCAAACCATCCCATCCCATCCCAAATCCCATCCCATCCCATCCCATTCCCAGCACCACAGGTGACACCATGGGCCCAGCCCATCCAGCCGAAGCACGGGCTGTGTTTTCAAGTCAATATTAGGGTTTTTTTCCCCTCTGGCTTTTCCCTTTTTCTGCGTGTTGTTTTCTCGCTTGCTCGCTCCCCCCTCAGCCCTCCCTCAACTCCTTTCAATCTCTCTAAACACTTTATAAGCCATAAATACACCCGAATGAGTTTAGATCAGTCGGAGTAAATGTCAAATTATCTTCTCTCTTTCTCTTCTCTGGCTTTTTTTCCCCCCTTCCCTCCCCCTCAAAATCAACAGCTCCTAATAATCTGTCCCAACCCTTCATTATGCTTCGCACTCTCACTTGGAGAGATTAAATGAATAAAGTATTAAAAAAAAAAAAGAAAAAAAGAGGGAAGAAAAAAAAGGAGGATGGAGGGGGGTGGGACGGAGGAAAAAGAGAGAGGGAGAGAAAAGCAGGAGCACTTATTCTCCCTGCGTCTCCAACCATTTTCCTTTTCTTTTTGATTTCTACATCGCTGGTTTGAAAGCCTTTGAGTGACGGCGTCACAGGAACCCGAGAGAAAGCTGTGAGAGGCAGATCTGTGTGGAAATGCCTCTGCACAGTAGGTAGAAAGTAACGTAATTATAGAGCAGGTCAGAACCACTCGAATGAGCAAAAATAAAAGCACAGAGGTTTTTCTGTAGCCCGTCAGGGGAGGTAAAATCGTTGTAAACTATTTTTTTTTCTTTTCTTCTTTATTTCCCTTCACTTCCTCCTTTAAGGTTTGTGGTTTCTGGGAAATGAGCCGTGCGTTTTGGGGATGCAGGAAACTGTCGGAGTTGGGATTCAGTGGGTGGCTGCTGCCTTGGCAAAGGGGATGTGCTCAGGGTTGCTCTGAGGAATCGGCTGCCAGGACCACAAACCCCTCAGCAGCTTGGGGATGTCCCTGCCTGGAGTCCTGCTCATGCCCAGGACCTGATCCCTTTCCCAGAGCGTTCCACGGGCCAGCCCCAGCTGTGGGATTGCTCTGGAGCAGGGGGAGCATCCCCGTGAGGAGCAGAGCACAGGGAGGAAGGTGCTGATGCACATCAGGGACCAAAGAGGGAAATTCGGGGCAGTGGCTCTGGCAGGGCCTGCGGAGCTTGGGGACAGCAGCTCCTGAGCCATGTGTCCCTTCCCTAGGGGCTGACAGGGACCTGCCTGAGCCCCCCACGCCACCAGTGAGAGCAGCCAGGTCTGGGGTCCCCCACATCCTCTCCCTTCCCAAAGGCAGCCCAAATTCCCCTCGGGAATGCCGTGGCAGTGACAGTGCCTCTCTCTCCACAGCATGAACGTGCAGGGGGACTACGAGCCCGCTGACGCCACCGGCTTCATCAACATCAACTCGCTGAGGTCTGTGGGGTCAAACGGGACCCTCCCCAGCACCCCGGGGCTCTTCCCCGTCCTCACTCAGGCTCTGGGGGTGAACCAAGCCCCCTTTGCAAGCTCCCCCTGAGCAGTGGGGTGCCACCAGCCCCCCCAGTACCCCCCCTTCTTATTTGCCCCCCCCCCCACCACCCCCCCCCTTTTTTTTTTTTTTTTTTCTCCCCCCCCCCCCCCCCCCCCCAACTCCAGGGCTGTAAAACACGCTGCATTTACATAATGGGCTCTTAATTTTTCCATTGCCTGTTAACTGCTTTGTTCTCCCCGATCCTCCGTGTCCCCCCGACTCGTCCAAGATAAATTAATTACATTATCTCGTGGGGAAAAAAATAATTAAACTGTACAGGCCTTAACAAACGCCTGCTCTTCACGCCCCCTCATTCTGCTTAAATTAATTGAAAGGAAATGTGTGTTATTACTGTTAATTTACAATTAATTTTTTTTTTAAATCCCGGTTTCCAGGCTGAAGGAATATCATCGTCTCCAGAGCAAGGTCACCGTAAAGCAGGATGAATAGCAATCAATCGCACGCGAGCCTCGCCGCTCCCCTTTCTAATTTCTCTGCGAAGTAGCACTAATTGTGGTGGCAATTTGTAATTGTAACTCGTCTCCCTGGAGCGGAGCGGCGGCGGAGGTGACGGCTTTGTTTACGGGGCTGCAAGTGAAATGCAATCGGGGGAAAAAAAAAAAGAAAAATTAAAAAAAAAAAGGAAATAAAAAAAAGGTTTGTCCATCGGAGGAGAAGTGGGGAAAGAAATAAACCCCCAGCCACGCGCAGGGTCCGGCATTGAGAGCCGGGCTTTATTCGTGCCTCGTTTGTTCGCTCCTCTGGCCCAGCGCTTCCCCCAGCCCAGCTTTGTGAAGTTCCTCATGGATTAAGTGGCTGCGAAGGACGTGGGGGGGTTGGTGGTACCTTGTGGGGAAGGTGGGAGCGAGGGGCTGCAGGGCTGAGCTGGGGGCTAAGGGTTAACAGGGTTTGGTCCTTCCTGCTGTGTTTGGGTGAGTAAAGAGCAGGCCTGGGAAAGACAGAAATGCAGGAATTACCCTCTGATGGCGTTGCAGGTGAGGAGGAAAGGGATGCTCACTCCAGGCTGGGCAGTGCATCCCAATTCCAGCGTCCCCACAGGTCCCTCAGGTGCCTCTGTCCCGATGCTTGGGATGCACACCTGGATGGGAGGCTGGGATGGCTCAGCGAGGGAAACCCGGAGCTGGGCTGGAAGCAGAGGGCAAGGAAAGAGGAAAGCACTGGATTTCCTGACCGTGCAAACACTCAGCGTGTGCTGGTGTGAGACTGGGGAAGGACATGGTTTGGGATGTGCCCATATCCCAAGAGGGGCAGAGATGCTCCCTGGAACTGGGGTGCACCAACCAGGCTGCTTCCTGGGCAGCCGGGCAGCCCCACCCCAGCAGCAGGAATGTGCTGCTTTCCAGCACACTTGGGGAGCAAAAGCAGAGCTGCCACCAAAAAGGGGCACAATTTAGTAGTCCCCAGGGGACAGCCAGGCCAAGTGGCCATTTGGGGACGTCCAGGCGTGCCCTGCCCACCCTCTGCCGAGCCAGCAAGTGTGACAAGCTCTGACATCACAGCTGGGAAAATAACATGTTATTTTCCCAGCTTGGATGAGACTTTCCCTGCTATTACTGGCAGCGACCATCTTGGGAGGAGAAAGCAGCAGAGGGCTGTCAGGAGAGGGGAGAGAAATGGTTTTCTGGGCTGGTGGAGCCCGTCCAACCCCTGTGGGCTATGGGGAGGTGGGGATGCTCTGCGGGGCCACCCCGTTACTTCATCCCTGCTTTCAGCAGCAAGTCCTGGGATCTGCAAGCTGCTCGTGGGGTTCTGCAGGAGCAGGGCCCTGGAGCCCCCAGTGGGGCTGGTGTGAGCAGGCTGTGCTGACCAGCTACCCTGGCGTGGGTGCCCAGCCCTGCTGACCCCACAGCAGCCTCTTCTCAGGTGGGGACAAGGGCTTGGACCCCCATCAGGAGCCATGTCCTGGGGAATCATCCACCAAACGATGGGATCAGAGCTGTCTCCCTCCCACACACCAGGGACGGGTGCTGTGCTGGCCCATGGCACAAGGAGCAGCCCTGGAAGCTGCGAGAGTTCCCTCCCATGCCCGCCCTTGATTGTGGTAGGGATCCCAGTTGGAAAAGTGAAGTTTGAAAGAACTTATTGCAGTGAAGAGCTGATGTTTTTTATTCAGGGGGGAAAACCCCAACAAAACAACAACAAAGCCAAGTGTCTCAGCAGAAGCTGCTTGTGCCCCAAAGCTTGAGAAATGCTGGAAAAGCTCCCTGAGGGCTCCTCAGGCCACCAGGGCCATCTGGATGCTTAAATCATCGCCTGGAAAAAGCCATTTAACTCCCAGTCCTGGAATAATCTCCAGCACTCACACCACAGCCCTTCAGAGCCCAGATCCCAGGAGGTCCCACCTGCAACCCACTGGGATGCCCAGTTTTTGGCTCAGGATAGAGGATGCTCTACCAGCTCCTCAGGATGGACACGGCAGATCAGCCTTGGAGGAGCATCGTGTGTCAACTTCCAGCTGCTGCTTCCAGCTGGGCTGCAAGTGGATTGTGCTGGTCAGGCAGAGCTCACGGTACCCAAACAGCCAAGACAAACCCAGTGTGAGTCTTAGAGAAGGAAAAATAGCTTCCAAAAATCATGGAAATGAAAGGATAGAGGAGACCCACCAAAAGTGCCTGCACTTCCCCTTGGGACTGCAGAGATAGGGTGCTGTGTGCCAGAGACCACATGTTTAATTACACCACAAATTTAATTACTTTCCTACCTAAATTGCCATCAGCCCTTCCAGTTCCCAGGATTTGGTGGTTTCTCCATTTCCTGGTGTTCTTCCACCCTGTTGTGTCTCAGGGAGGTATTTCAGGGGCTGGGACTGCCAGGAGGGAAAAGGAGGGCGAGCAGCACTCTGTGAGCACCTCCTGAACCACCTGGAGCTCCCCAGCAGAGACATTTGGGGGGAGATATTTTGGCCTTTCCAGGTGACAATCTCGTGGCTGTAGGGGCAGTGAGCATGGGCTGGGGGCTGCCCATCCCCAGGGCAGAGCTGCACTGCAAAAAAGGACCCCGGGAAGGAACCTGGGTCACTTTGAAGCTCTTCTGAGCATCCCCCCACAGCATCACCCATCACTCCAGCTCTGAGGCACCCCTTTGCCACCCTCGGGTCCCTGGGGACATTTTTGGGACCCTCTTTGCTGCTCTGCTGCCCTCCCAGGCTCCAGTGAGGGGCTTGTCCAGGGTCACCGCAATCGATATCTCATCTGCAGGCTCTCCTAGCGGAAGTGATGGTATATTGGAACATGGTAATGGCTCTTGTCTAGTGGAAAAGGCTAATCTTCCCCAGCTGTACAGGATCTCTGCAGGTGTCCTCGGGCTGTCCCCACTGCCACCAGCCCTGCCAAGGAGCAGGCACACTTCTTTAAAGCTGTAGCACTCCCGTTCACTGCTGTCCTGGGGAGGGAGAGCTGCCCCCAGCCTGGCCCCAAGGGGCTCAGAGCTGCGTCTGGGGCTTCCCAGTGAAGGAGTGGCACCCCCAGTGTCACCACAAAGCAGCTCATATTTGCCAGGTCAAAGAGGAGGTGATGTGTTCTCCAGAGGTGGCATTTCCCCAGGGAGAGGAGGAGGAGGAGGATGTGGGGATGGTGCCAAGGCAGGATGTGGACCCCCAAAGTGCCACCTGCACGCGTGGGAGGGAGGCAGGGAAAAGCAAAGGTGGCAGCTTCTTGCAGGAATTTGGCTTCTTTGGCATCACTCTTGCTGCTTGGTGGGACTCCCCACCTGGGACTTGTCCTGTTTTGCCCATCCCTCGGGATTGCTGCAGAGCCATCTTCCCTTCCCCTTCCCATCAGGTGTCACACCCAGATGGGCTCTGGGCCCAGGGGGTCCTGTTTTTTTAAGCTGACCAGTCAACCCTGGCTACCACATCCTGCTGCATCCCCATTTTCCCGTTTCTCTGGAGGCAGAGGTAATTAGCAGGTTTAAGGTTTAATATGCATGTGGATTTTAGCAGGAGTTGCCAAGAACAGCTCAGAACAATGCACAGGTGTGGGCAGCACATCCCAGGGGCTCAGACATGGCCATGGTGAGAGGAATGGAACCCCCAGATGTGGGTTGTAAAATGGGGGGCCCGTCAGAGGTTGAGTGACCATCGGATTCCACAAAAATCATGCTAAAGGTTGTGCTAACCTTGTTGGGGGCAGAGATTTTTCCTGCAAATGGCAGCAAGGATAGATTGGTTTTAAGAGAAAATTCCCAGAGGGATAAAGCAGTTGAGGGGCTGCTGGGTTTTTGCTTAAACTTCATTTTGTTGGGCAAAGTAATGGATCCATAAGGAAAAAACATGATGTTTTGCAGGAGGGAAGCAGGGAGGTCTCGTGTGGTTGTGCCCTGTGGGATTGTGTCCATATCACATCCCTTCCTGGGGCTGCATCTCCCATCTGTGGGGTGTGCAGGAGGGGACCCCGTACCCCTCTCCCAAAGGAGAGACAGAAAATCCTCCTGTGCTACCCAGAATTATGTCATTTTGTGCAGATGGTGCTCCCGGATGATGTCCCCTCAGCAGGACTCTCAGGAAAACCACAGGATTCCCCATGATGGGCCGCTGGTTCCCATTTTCCTTTGCAGATGTGGCTTCCAGTGGTTCCTGGGAGCGCAGAAGGCGCCCCGGGCAGGTCACAGGGCTGCACAGCACAGCCCTCAAATGTTCCCATCCTTCCGAGGGAAAGCCATCCCCCCGGTGAGGTTGGGAGTCGCCGGTCGTGAGCTTCCCAGGCAAGGGGGAGATGGCCGCCTTTGTAAACCCCTTAACAAGGTGGCTTTGTCTCCCCGTTTAACAAGAAGCTCCCTTGCTCCTTCCCCGGGAGTTTCCCAACGCTGGCTCCCTGAAAGCCAGCTTTATGCTCCGTGGGGAAGCGCTGCCGTGGGGCCGGCGGGGATCAGAGGGACACAGGGGCCCTTCTGCACGCCCCTGACAAAGGCTGCCCCGGGGGGACAGAGCGTCAAAGCTCAGCCGGCTCGGCGAGGGACAAGGGACCCTCAGAGGGGGCTGCGGTGTGAGCCCACCGTCCATCTGGTCACTCGATCACGGCGGGCAGCGATGCTCGGGGAGGGCCAGGGGTCCTTCTGCTCTGTCCCCCCGGAGAAGGGGGCAGGGGAGTGGCTGGGAAGGGACAGGTAGGTTTTGTTGGCCGCAGGTAACAGGATCCGTGGCCGTTGGTGCCTCCCTGCCCTCTGCTCCGGCATCGGCGGGGGGTGAGGGATGGGAGGTGGGAGTGAGGAGATCAGGGCTGCAAACTGAGACCTCCATTCAGCACGGATGCTTCCCCTCATCTGGATGGAAAAGGGTTTGGAGAAAGCCTCCAGGTGCCTCTGCTCTGGCACCGCACAGCCCTCTGGCCTGGGCCAGGCAGGTGCAGCAGCAGGAAGGGACACCGGGAGTGATCCTCGGCTGTGAGGGACACCCTGCTCATGGCAGAGCCATCACCCAGCCCCACGCCAGCATCCAGGCTCTCCTCTCCCACTGATGCCAGAATGATTTTTGTCTTTTCTTTATATCCCTTTTACACAGTTCTCTGTATCCACAAGTATCAGAATGCACAATTGCAACCCTTCACTTAGTTCAGTGCTCAGTGTTCTGTGAGTGCCCTGCAGGCCTGAGGCTGAAGAGCCCAGAGCTGCAGAGCCAGGGACACCAAACATTCTGCTGGCTCAGGAAGCCAAGGGCCCCTGGCAGGACAGATTCTGGAAACTCGAGCTGAGCCCAGCCCAGCCCCAGCATTGGGCTCCCTTGTTGGATCTGGGCTGTGGAAAGTCTAGAACTGGTGTGTGTGACTGACGGGGGTGCATTTGCCACGCTGGCACCTGGGGGAAGTGGATGCATCAAACGGGATCCTGATTCAAATTCTGAGGGAAAGACCCCAACCCCTTTAACTGTGTCTGGCTTCATTTTTCATAACACCAGGAAAAGGCATCACCACCACCTCTTCATTCCCTGGGGGATTTGCCTCTGCTCAGTTCAGGAGCTCTCGCCCTTCCCTTGTCCCACCAGTAAGAGCCCCCTCTCACCTCCCCCCTCCAGCCATCTGCCTGCAAGCCCCCCGCCCAGATTTACTGTGAAACCAGGGCTCAGCACCGGGGTCAGGGTGTCACTGTGGCCCCTCATCGATTTGTTTTACCTCCCCTTGGCTAAAGCACTTTGGCCCTGGCCCCTCCCTGGCGTGAGGGGCTTCCCAAGGCCTCCAGTTCTCCCCTTGCCCATCCTGGTCCTGCACGGTCAGACCCCGTGGGCAGCGGGGGCCCAGCTGAGCCGCTGATCCCCTGACCCTCCCGGGGGCACCTAATGTGTCTCCCTGGTTTATCTGGATCAATATTTCTGCAAGAGCAAGGAAGATCCCTCCAGGGAAAGGAGGGGATGGGGGGATCCCGTTTGTTTGCAGAGTGCCATGGTTGGTTTAATGCTTAGCTGGGCTGGGTCATTTCTGGGGATTGGGGAGGGAGGAAGACCTTAAATGAGGGGTGCTGGCTCAGACCAGAGATGTTTGGGATCTCCTCTTTCCACTTTGTGGGTCTCAAGCGCCGCACTGGGGCGCAGTGGTTGTCTGTGTTCAAAACCTGAGGAGCTGGGATGGCTTCAGCCTTCAAGCCCCTCACCCAGCAGGTGTGGGGCTGCTTTGGAGGATCTGCATCTTGCTCGTGGTGTTTGGGCCCAGAGAGAGATTTTTGAACTGTTCTACTTCACACTGGGAATATTTTTATAAGAGCCTGGAAGTGATGGCAGAGGACAAACATCAACTTAATGAGTCTCAATCAGTGAAGAGACCTGGCTGGGGTAGCAGCCTCCAGCCCTTGCTGCACACTGGGGGATGCCCAAGGCATGAGGGCTCTTGCTTTATGGCTTGGCTCAGAGAATCAAGGCACAGAACGCATGGAGAGCACTCCAACGCCACCCCACAGGCTCCATCACCCCGGCAGAAGGCACCAGGTCCCCAAATCCCCTCCTGTCCCCCAGAATCACCCCCAGCACCTCCACAGCCGCACGCACAGGTCCTTGTGCTGGCAGCCAGGGCAGATGCCCAGCAGCTCGGGCAGCCCGAGGAGAAAGCAGGGGGCTCTTGGCAACTCTGCCTTTTGCTTTCAGCCTCGCCCTCTCGCTATTTATTGGTGACTTTTGTCCTTGGCCAGCTTAGCGGCTGAAAGGGGCTGTATTATATCACATGTAGGCAGCTCCTGGGGGGAGAGGGCCGTGCTTTCTGCGGGAACAAAGCGCGGGTTGGCTAATTCCCCTCTCCTCCCGCGGCACCCGGGTCCCATCTGGTTGACACAGTTTGCTCCAGTGTCTCCTGCTATTAAGCCCCCACTTGCCTGCTTGAATCACTGGCGCTCCCCCCGCCCCTGTACCCTCGGCCCCTTTTTCTTGCTTTATTTTTCATTTTCCCTAAAGCCAGGCAGAACTTGCTCCGTGGAGTGATGTCAGATGTGTACGAAGCAGACCAATAAAACCTAATGCATCCCCCTCTTTGTCTGCCGGCCTCTCCAGCGCCTCACATTTTCCACTCAGAAAGCCACTTAAAACACATCAGCAACAATCCCTCACAAAACAGCCACTTGTTGGCTAATTGTGCCGAGGACCCACGCGCCGCATTGCGCTTTCCTGCCAAGGAGGGGCTGATGCTGCCGGGGACCACGGCTCCCCAACGACCCCAGGGTGGTGGGAACCCTCAGCATCCACCAGGATTGGCCCTGCAGGGTCTCAGCTGCTCTACAGGGTGTGGATGGGATTGGGATTGGGGTGTTTCTATTTCCCACGGCCTTTGGTAGGTCTGGATCGGCTGGAGAGATTGGTCACAGAGCCAGGAGTGGGGCTCTGCTCAGCCCTCACTCTGCAGCAGGAGGGACGAGCAGAGGGACCCAGCAGAGCTGCCTGGACCTGCTAATTCCTTCCTGGGAAGGAAATCAGGAAGGCAGCAGGCTGCTGCACTGGAATGGGAGCTCTGGGGAATGAGATGGGTGCCACCCTGCCAGGCTGGTGACTTCAGCTCCGGGCTCTGTGGCTGAAGGCTGGAAGAGCTGAGTGCCCCATGTCAATGGGAGAGAGCTTCGGTGCAGCTTAGAGGATGCCAGTGGGTTTCACTGGAGGTGATGGAGATCCAGGTGCCTGTTGGAGGGCAGAGGGGCTGCAAGTGAGAGATGCTTCATGCAGGAAAGGAGGCAGAGAGGCTTTGACCTTTGCCCTATGGAGAAGCATCCAAAAATCCCTCCCCAGGAATCTATCGGGCCCTTTGGGATATTGGAAAAGAGACCAGAGGGTGGTTAATCTCCCCCTTTGCAGCCAGGGAACCCAGCCTTCCCCCCCAGCACAGAGACAAGTGCCTGCAGTAGCTGCATTTATTTTTCTGCAGAAAAGCTCGGACAGCTTCTCCTGCCACCACCCCCAGCACCCCCGGGAGCAGGACAGGAGCAAGGTGCGGTCACTGCAGCCTGGGCTGGGGCTGGGGGGAACTGTCACACCTTTTATCTTAACACCACCTGATCACAGCCTGGTTTGGGGCTCCTTTGAGGCAGGCAAGGAGGTTCAGAAGCAGTGCCAGAGAGTGGGAAGGCTCCCTGTGGGCATTGTGCTGGGCAGGCAGCCCAGAGCCCTCCCTGTGGGCACTGAGCACACCTGGCCCTGCTTACCTGCCCACCTTCACCTGCACAGTCATTGTCACAGGGCAGAGTGGCACAGGGGACAGCACAGAGTCGGGGGGACACACAGGGAGCTGTTCTGCCCCCTGCTCCAGCTCGGTGACCAAGCTGGCCCAGAGATGTGCAAGCAGCTGCCTGCCATTCCCATTCCCATTCCCATTCCCATTCCCATTCCCATTCCCATT